>RJVU01046259.1:2688711-2707276 GCA_003731715.1 Anabarilius grahami | reverse complement strand
ATAGTATATTTTCTTTCTTCTCTCTCTCCCCCACCTCTTCTCTATCTGTGGCCTGACCTTGTCTGCCCTGAGTGCATTCAAAGGCGGTGGGATGCCTGTAATTGGAAGGGATGAGATGGAGCCGGGAGTGAAGAGGAGTGGAATTATAGATAGATAGGGAAGAGGGAGTGCCTTAAGAGGTAGTTAGGGAGAAATGTACAAATTACATTTTTAAAGAACCATGGAAAACGTTTAAATAGGTAAAATGCCAATTAAAGAACAAATCAACTTGCAAAAATTAAGAGATCTATGTACAAAATAACAGAACAGAACAGTTATGTAGCGATTAGCTCAAAGGGAAATGTGTAAATAATTATATCAGCTGTAGGAATTAAACAACTTAGCATTAATTAATTAATATTACAATAAAATTAATATCTGTTTGTCCATTGAATGTTCAGTGCAATCATATATCACTTCTAAAAAAAAAATATTTTCCTGGCCACTTGGGGGGAGGGGTTTACCGTATGAATTACTCAAAGCAGGTAGCTACACTAGTGGCACCTATCAGAAGTACAAAAATAAAGCATATTTCAAACAAATTTGCAAACACCCAATGAACCCATCCAACGTATCTGCATCAGGTGCATTTTTTACATGCGCCACAGCTGTTTGATGCTGTCTACACTGGACACATCAAAATAAACATTATAAACTGGTACATTTGTCTTTCTAAATGGATGGATGATGCTGAATGGTATTAAAGCATCGCAACGCCCCATTCACTTTGACGTGTTTATCACCTGTTTAATCTTTGAAGGTCTAAATGCAGTGAATTTCCAATCAATTCCTGAGGACAAAGTCAAGTACCGCCCTACATTTTTTTCCTCATTCCAGAAGCCATTTCACTTAGATATACATCGCAATAGGGAAGAAGAGACTATCACAACTTCCATTGCATACCAACTTTAAAGGGTTAGTTCACCCAAAAATGAAAATTCTGTCATTTATTACTCACCCTCGTGCCGTTCCACACCCGTAAGACCTTCGTTAATCTTTGGAACGCAAATTAAGATATTTTTGATTAAATCCGATGGCTCCGGCCTGCATAGCCATCAATGACATTTCCTCTCTCAAGGTCCATAAAGGTACTAAAAACATATTTAAATCAGTTCATGTGAGTACAGCGGTTCAATATAAATATTATAAAGCAACGAGAATATTTTTGGTGAGCCAAAAAACAAAATAACGACTTATATAGTGATGGCCGATTTCAAAACACTGCTTCAGGAAGCTTCAGAGTGTTATGAATCAGCATGTCGAATCAGCGTGTTGAATCAAAGTCATGTCATGTGCCAAAGTCATGTGATTTCAGCAGTTTGGCGGTTTGACACGCGATCCAAATCATGATTCGATACGCTGATTCACAATGCTCAGAAGCTTCTTGAAGCAGTGTTTTGAAATCGGCCATTACTATATAAGTCGTTATTTTGGGTTTTCTGGCGCACCAAAAATATTCTCGTCGCTTTATAATATTAATATTGAGCCACTGTACACACATGAACTGATTTAAATATGTTTTTAGTACATTAATGGATTTTGAGAGAGGAAATGTCATTTCTGGCTATGAAGGCCTCACTGAGCCATCGGATTTCAACAAAAAAATCTTAATTTGTGTTCCGAAGATTAATGAAGGTCTTACATATTGCAACGTTTTTCAGGTTTTGCAAAAAATGTAGCCAGAGTCACGTACTTGCAATGCAGTTTAAGAGAGAGACTGAACTGAATGAAATAGAAAGACAGTGAAGGGGAGAATTAAACACAAGTAACAGACGAGAGAAAGAGAGAGAGGAGATGTGTGTGTCTTTATTAGCACCTCTCCTTCTCTCATTTCATTTGTTAATTCAGCTGGCAGGAGGGTAACACATCATCAGCCTTTTAATTTACTGGATAGCCAGGGGCGTATACACACACAGCCTGTTACCCACACACCTTATTAACACAGGATATGGGAAAAGGAACAATCATGTATCTATAATTAGATGCAACTTTGATGAGATTTGAAGATAATGCTCAAATCATTTAATACGGCATCAATAAGGTAACACTTCAGAAACACTTTATAATAACAAGCCATTAACAAACATTATATAATGTTTAACACACAATTTAAAAATAATGATTTTAATATATCACCTATGACTTTTCTAGCATGTATGTAGGGTGGTAACACTCAATAAATGTAATATAGCTTAATACCCAATGAATTTAACCATATCAGGTAGAGTCACGCACAATTCCTGGAAAGTTTCATTTAAACTACAGATATTGTTTTGAGTGAGTAAAAATGCCTCTGCTGACATGCCAAATTTCAAAATTTTAGTCTATGCATTCCCTGAATAATAATAATAATAATAAAAAAAGTGTTTGGTTTATCCTTATACTCTCCTCTGCATTAACTAATGATCTGTGAAATGTTAATTTTAAAAGAGATGATGTTGCTTAGTGGGAGGGGAAAGTAATGTTTTTGATTAAACATTTACGAGGCACATTATTTTATTTATTAATTTTAAATATGTGCACGGATAAAACATTTATAATAAAGACTGAAATATTCCATGAAAAAAAAAATAGAATGATCAATTTTGATTTCATGATGACTTTATTGATTGTTTCCAACTAAATAAAAGTCCATATATCGAGAAAAAAAAAAAGGACCTAATTTACACACGACTGTGTGGTTTCATCCATAAGATTTAAACAAACACCTTTTTTTCAACAAACTTTTTACAAAATGTTATTCCACTCAAAATCCAAGAGGGCACATAGAATTTGATGTGAAATCTTTAACTTCAGTTTAACATGGGGCTCTTCAGCGGAACGCAGACTTGTGGTTGTTTGAAGCTGTGTTCTGCAGATGATTGTTGCATGGCATTGTTAGTAATATTGACCATATCAAAGGCAGATGAGAGCTCTTTCCTCTTCATGATGAAAGAGTACGACTCTTCATATGTCACTTGAGAACTTCATTCGTACTGATGACAGATCAAACACTAATGTTTGTGTGTGTGTGTGTGTGTTTTCGATTTGTATCATTACTGACTGTAATAAAATACATTATTTTAAAAGTTTATGAAAGTGTTTAAATAAACCATACATTTTTTTTCAAGTTTCAATTCTAATATTTATGTCTTAAATTCTTAATTTTTTAAAAGTTAAAATTTTATAATACTGGCGAACCTAATGCACATTGCGTTCCCAAATGCAGAGTAAACTCACAGCACATACAGTCTTCTGAGAGAATCAGGGTTTACTGTGAACCGAGCCACTCTGAGACGCTTAAAACACTGTAAGCTCTTCACTATGAAACACGCAGTGCAACAGACTATACTGTATACTTATTTAATTAAATCACAGCCTTTGATTTAATAACCACATTTTGCAAGATTGCAATTAATTTCATTGACATTGATTTGCATTGGGTTGTAGTCCAATGGTTCTCCTGGAGACTCACTGCACATTTAAAAAAAAAAAAAAAAAAGACAGAAATTCTGTCATTAATTACTCACCCTCATGTTGTTCCAAACCCGTAAGACTTTCGTTCATCTTCAGAAGACAAATGAAGATATTTTTGATGAAATCTGAGAGCTTTACGTCCCTCCATAAACAGCTACGCAATTGAAACAGCTACGTTTCAAAAAGTTAATAAATTGATTGGTTTAGTCCAAATTTGCTGAAGAGACTTGATCGCTTTATATGATGAACAGATTGAATTTAGGCTTTTATTCACAGATAAACATCCATCAACACACACAGCAGTTGTGGTAAACGGAAGCTCAAGCATTTTCACTTGACATGCGAGAACCAATGAGGTTCATTCTCGTGTTACGCATCACATTTGAGATTCCGCAAGAACCAATGAGGTTCATTCTCGAGTGTTAAGCATCACGTTTGAGCTTCTGCAAGAGGTTTGTTCTCGCTTGTCATTCAGGTTCGATTGAGCTTCTGTTTATGTTCGCTTATCAATTATATGCGAGTAGAAGCATAAATTATATCTGTTCATCATAAAAAGCGATTGAGTCTCTTCAGAAAATTTGGACTAAACTGCTCAATTCATATGGATTAGTTTTACGATCTCTTTATGAACTTTTTGAAGTGTGAAAGTTTCAATTGCGTAGCTGTCAATGGAGGGACAGAAAGCTCTCAGATTTCATCAAAAAGATCTTCATTTGAGTTCCGAAGATGAACAAAAGTCTTACGGAAAGTCTTTGGAACTACATGAGGGTGAGTAATTAATGGCAGAATTTTCATTTTTGGGTGAACTATCCCTTTAAATACATCTCATTCAGATATACGTCAAAAAAGTAAAGAAAAGTCATATCAGAATATCTGTTGCAGGCCTACTTTAAATTAGACACAAGACAGATGATTTCTGTAACAATAATGCTTACTCATCTTAGTTGTAAAAAAAATAAAAATAAAAAAAAGATTCAATATTCCTCAAAATTAGTAAAAACTGCAAAATGCGAACAACAAATATTATGAAAAGCATTTATTTGTTAAATATATATATTTAATCTTGTTTTAATAACCAAGGTCTTTGCTGCTTGCCTTCGATGATACAATTGTCTGTCCAGAAAAAAAAAAGGTCCAGAAGGGCAGCGCAGATGAAAGGAGCATTCGTGTTACGCCCTCTACAGTATGGGTGTGAATCTGCATTTCCTTCAGCCTGATGCAAATTTCGTTTTTGGTGTGAAAGGACCACACATCTGCAATTAGTTTTGATTTTCACATTGTTTTTGTTGTGAAAGGGCCTTTACATTATAAAAAAAAAAAAAAAAAAAAANNGATGAGTGAGCAAGTGAGACGAGAAAAAGTACTTTTGCATAGTTTCTTTTTTAGGCAGTAATGCAATATTGTAAAACATTACTTTTAAAAGTAACTTTCCCTAATACTGTCAATGACATTACATTTTTTTTTTAATTGATTCTGCAAGAGAATGCAGAACCAGCAACGCAGTGTAATGTTGATGTTATTTTTTTTTTATCATTGACGCATAAAGGTTGACTTAGTATTGTTTCGATGGTTTCTTGCTATCTGGGACACATGCACATACGCACACACATAGACACACAGCAAAATCACACACAAAGCTCTTGCTTTTCATGACTTTTCCCCTCTGCCCTTATGTATTCCACCATTTCTCTCCTCCTCCTCTTTCTGAGCCCTCGCTGCCCCTGATTCACAATCCACCTTGTGCTAGGGCCCCCCAAATCCTCAGTCCAGCCTCTGTCTGTTCATGTCTGGCTCTTTCTGACAAGGGAGGTAAAGAAGGAGAGAAGGAGGGTGGAGAGAGGGACTGTTTTCCTTTGTTTCCTGTCACAACACAAGCTTCATCAGGAGACCCGGCTTCTGACCCCTTCAGATTGTGTGAAACTGTAGGGAGTCAGAGGGAAACGCTTCTCATTGCATTACGAAGTGTGTGCGCAGTGCATGCTCGTGTAAATGTGCAAGCGGATTTATATCAAATACGCTCGGTGTTATAAATGTCTATATGCTTTGGGGAAGTTACTTTAAAACTGAACTACCATAAAAAGTAACTATCAGTAACTAGAACTAAAACATTGTCTAAACTGAAGCTTTTAAATTAGATAACCAGAGGATATCAGCATCAAACTTAATTTTAATACGCATAAACTGATGTATTACTAATGTAATAAAACTAAATAAAAACCATTCTCGTTTCAATAACTGAACTGAAAACACAGTGCTACAGCAGAATTTAACTAAATATTATTTTGCTTCAAAAAAGAAGCCATAAAATGCCGCAGAGGGAGCTCCATGAACACATAAAAACAGCAGTGTAATGCAAGTAACTTGTAACTAGTAAACCAATACTTTTCTGGAAACAGCTGAGCTACTGTCAGTGCTGAAAAGTTATGTATATGTGAGAGTGTGTGTGTGTGTGCGTTAAACTCTCTACATATGCCTGTGTGTGCGTTTGTAAGGGAACGGACCATCTGTGTCTTCCATCAGGGCCGTTGAGATCCTGCTGAGTCTACTGTCAGGCGTTGAGACCCCGGTCACCCATCACAAAGCCCACTGGGGACGAGCCCGAGAGAAAGAGGGAACAGAGCAGAACCACTGCATTCCACAGAAGGAAAGAGATGTGGAATCTGAGACAGAAAGGATCAAATCAGACCAACATCTCTTCACAGAAAACATTTATGTTGTACGCTACTGGTAGAATAATAATTTCATCACAGAAGACATGGCTGCTAGAACATAATAAAAAAAAAAAAATGAGGTAACAGTCATAAAGTAAAAGCCATTTCATGCTTAAAACAAAAGTTTATATCTTTTCTATCGTTTTTATCTTTTCAGTTTTGAGCTAATTTTGTTGTTGTGTCTTATAGATGTTTATTTATTTTTAGACTTTTTGGTTTAGAGATTTTTGGAAAACAATTCTGTTTTACAGTCTTTTCTTTTATATAAAGTGCTATTAGACTGTTAGAGGAATAGTTCATCTGAAAATGAACATTAAAAAAACATCATTCATTTACTCATCCTCAAGTTGTTCTAAACTCAAATTAGTGGAAAACAAAACAAAATGTTTAGATAATTTGAAAAATGTCTAAGCTGCTAGAAAGAAAACATATTTCGACCAGAAGTTCTCATAGAAAAATATGTAGGAATAATAATAGAATATGGTTCTGACATGACATCAAAGTAAATAGTGATAGAAATGTCATGTTAGGGTGAACTATTCTTTTAAATTTAAATCTTTTGAAGTCATGATAGTTTTGTGTGAGGAACAGACTGAACATCTTGCCGCCTCTGTTATCTCAAATGTCAGATTTGACGACAATGAAACTTAACATGTTTTTGGATATATAATACGTTTTTGGACATGTGTCCTGGTATTCTTGGAAGTACCTTGGAGCACCATGGAAACACAATTGACTATGTTAATTGTTTACCATGGTAATACTCAAAACACCACAACAGTATTAAGAGTGGTTGTGCTCGCTCTTTTCTCAGATCATTGTTTCTCTCTCAAAGGAAGACACAGACACATGAGATGTGAGAAAAAGAGACAACACTCCACCATCTGAAGTTCAGTTAAATATAGATAAAAAAAATACTTCCACCAGTATGATTAGAATATTTCTTATGTGCCAGCTTGTCTTGGCAGGTAGACTGCATGAGCAGTTCATGAACTGAGAGAAACTGAGAGAGAAGAAACAAATGAGCAATAGGAAAGGTATGGAAGCTTGTTTCGGCAACAGAATTAAAAAAAAGAAAAGATAATTGTGACTTTTTATCTCACAATTCTGACTTTTTTTTCTCACAATTGCAAGTTTACATCTCGCGATTCTGACTTTAACTCGCAATTGTAATCATGTAATTCTGAAAAATACTTTTTTCCCCTCACAATTGTGAGTTTATATCTCCCAATTCGGAAATTTCTGGCTTCTTTTCTCGCAACTGCGAATTTATACTGTATATATCACAATTATGACTTCTTTTCTCAGAATTGTGAGATATAAACACGCAATTGCGAGTTATAAACTCCAATGCTGAGGGGAAAAAAGACTGACTTTTTTCTCAGAATTGCGAATTTATATCTCACAATTCTGACTTTATAACTCGCAATTGCATGTTATAAAGTCAGAATTGCAAGATAAAGTCAGTATTGCAGCTCTACTTCGAACCCAACTGAAAAAAGGTTTTAGCACATACCCATTTGGTTGCCATAGGGTGTTTCTTACTGGCCAAAGTTTAAAGAAACCACCTTCAAGACCCAATGGTTACGTCTACATTAATCTGGATACTCTCCAAAACGCTCTCCGTCCACACTAGCATTTTCAAGCATTTTCCAAAAGTTTCTCTCCCACACTGAAACACTGGAAAACGTTTAAATCATCTTATTGCACATGCGTAAAATGTAATAAAAGCTCCCTTTTTTACCTCTCATGCTATTCTACTGGCACAATCATTTTATTAGTATAATATCCCACTACTTCAATCAGCGTTCCATGTATGGTCTAAAACTAAATTTTTCATTTTGCCACAGGACTGCAAATGTTCTGTCCTCTTTGAAGGAATATTGCACATTGTAAAAGTAACATTTATCTTTAGCAACACTGTGAAAGTGAATAGGACATAGCAGGCATATTCTGGTATAACCATAGATATCTATGGGTACAATATGAGTCACAGGACTAAACATGCATTATCGTTTTCAAACTCCTCACTACAACGCATTTTAAAATGATCAACTTAGGAAAGCGTCTTCAAAATGTTCAATTTTCACAGGACAAAAACAATGTCTCAGTGTGGACGGAAGGCCAAACATAGAGCAAAAGATGTTTTCAAATATATCCAAATTAATGTAGATGTACTCAATGATATTACTCTTTATCATCCATTATCTAAAAAATCGTAAATCCTAACAAAAGTAATAGCACACCTCTCCCCAGCAAACCACATGATTTCAGGTATCATCCATGTCACAAACAGCACTATAAGTAATGTTTGTTTTATCAATTATGTTTTATACAGTAAATGCATGCAAATAAATTCATATAAGTAAAGATATAGGTCAATTTTTTGACCAGACATATAATAAATCTGACATACAAACACAATTGTCTGTTCTTGTGCTGAGGTCTGTGTCCCCAGGGCCACAGCAGGATGTCTGTCAGAATGTATGTCGCTGATTGATACGGTGACCCACAGCTCTCCAACACACACGTCACCTCCTGTCTGCATACTGGGCTTGCCTGCTGGCTATAGCACATACGAGACAGACCTAACATGTGCCGACTCAACACAAAAATCTGTAAGATAAAAAAGGGTAAGAGCTGGCGGAGCAGCAAAGGATACAGTATGTGTGTTTTCATGTGTTCCATTGTAGCATTAGATACATGTCAGAACTGCCATAGCAATCAAATGAATCATTTCATAAGTAATTCATTTTATGAGGCTAGGCTGTTGCTGGTGGCTGCAAAAAAAATTCACAAATGTCTCAAATGCATTGATTGTAGAGCTAACATTTGTACGCTAATTAACCTGTTTCATTGAAGGTATCTGGAGACTACAACTCCAAGAGCAAAAATCCATAAATGTTATGGGCCACATAGAATTATTTACCCCAACAATTACACACAAAATCTCAGTCACATTAGACTCATCATCATTCATCATCACTAAAAGATGAAATGTCTGATAAGGACTAAAGCATTAAGCCTAAGAGGAGGCATTAGGCTTGTACGACTTCATGCAATGCTGCGCAGACTTAACGGAGTCTGACTTAAAGCAAGGCGCGCTGGTTCGAAATTTTGTCAAACTTGAGACAGCGCAGACGCCATGTGACTGTGACGTATGGCATCAAAGTACAACAAGAGTGATTCTAGAGCAGTCGGCTGAGTCAGCCTGCGCAGCTACTTAAGAGCGTCTGCATGAGCTCTGATGACGAAACAGCTGCTTCACGATTGTCTGGTTTCACCGCATGACAACAATCATGTGTGTTTCGTGTTTATTCTCACACCTTTAGTTCCACTAATGCTCACAAATCTGTATTTTTATAACAGTTAAAGCTCTTTTCATATAGACGCGATGTTATGTTGTGTCATGTTTATCAAAATAAAACTGATTCACGAGTTCACACTTACAAATAAGTCAGATTAGTAAATGGCATGCGTATATGGCGTGCTGTCTGAGGATAGGGCTCTGAGCTCGGTATTTGCTGAACCCAGAATGATCCCCCCGTATTCTGGTTAGGAAGATAACCAGGCGAGTGTGAGGAGACGGGGTGGTGGAGGGATGCTGAAAAACTGTCAAGGAACATGGGTGAATCGACTGCGTATTTATGATGTCCTCTACTTATGCTGATTGGGTAGACATGTTTAGTACTGATTGCTGACTGCTGGTTGAAATGACGTGATGATTGGATAGATTATTTGAAAGTGCTCCTCCCGAACTTTGTTAATAAAACATCATAAAAAAAACGTAGACCCCATTTCAATGGTATATAAATAGTATATGCTTATGTTGAACTTTATTCTTGTACAGACGCTGTATTAAGCAGAACATAAAGTATTGAATGAAAAATGTCTCTGAAACAACTCTGTATTTGATACATATTGCATTTATTTCACTTTAGCTGTGATAAATTATGCAAACACTGCGCGAGCGTCACTACGGGAAGCAGAAAGTGTCTGACTTCACACCTCCGTTTTCAGCTCCTTCCTAACTGCAAATGGCAACTCTTACCGCTCAGTTATATCCAGCCGCAGCTGATGTTGAAAACGCATAATGCCTCCATCATGCTATTGGCCTATTACGCTGTCCATGTGATAAATCCCGCTTCTCATTTTCATGCACATTCCGCATTAGGAAATCAGTCTGAATAAAAAAAATGGTTAATGAGAAGACTAATTAAAAAGTGAGTAAAAAACTCACCCACTTAGATGTCACTTGTTTATTTCACATCAGAATGAAATTTGAAATGACTTGAAAACATGATCTGTGAGTGTTTTTATTTATTTATTTATTTTAGTGAGCAGTAGCATTAAGTAAAAAGTGTCATGTCTGTTTTTTGTTTGGTTTCACGTTCTTGTTTTTATATCTCTTTTCTGAAATTTAGTCAAATAGTCATGTTTCATGTTTCATGTCATTCCCTGCCCCCCTCATGTGATTCTGTCCTGTGTTCTTGCCATGGCGGTCCTTTAGTTCATGTGTCATCTTCTCATTGGTTCATTGTCTTGTTACCTTGTCCTGTCTTTTCATTGATTCTTGTTTGAGTAGTTTTACTTCATCGGGTTGTTGTTGTCATGTTTCCCCATGTTTATGTATTTAAGCCCTCATGTTTGCCATGTTGCCTTGTATTGTTTATGTAGAAGTTGCTGGTGAGTCTTTGTCTAGGTCATGTTCAGGTTTTCAAATATTCAAATATGTATGATCCTACGCATATTTTAGTGATGTATAGTTGTCTTGAATCTTGAAATGATTCTTTTTTTTGTGTAAAGTTTTTTAAAAAATGTTTATTTTACCTTAATTTAAAAAAAAAATAATATTTTTTTTTTTTAAATGCCTCTGGTATATGTGAATCATACAATGAGGCTGGGATATATAATTATTTTCAATGTCCCACTCTTGTAAATGTGAACCGAACTGAAGATGATTTGATGAACCAAAAGACTCTTTCGAGAAATAAGATCTTGCCAGAGAGAAACGTATGTGAATAAAAGAGAAAAAAAGATTGCCATCATTCCCAGAGAGTGATGAAGAGCAAAGGGCAAGAAAGAGAGGGGATTTTTACTGCTTGGTCCCTGAACGACCTTATATTTTCAACTCCAGACTCTCAGGTGATGACAGCCTGTTGCAAAGTGTGGTAATAGGCAATTGATTTCATTCTGCTCTCTTAGTGGCAGCCACACATAAATCAAAGAGTTTGTCAGGAACTGGGCAGAGAATGTGTGTGTGTGTTCTGAAATGAGGCAAAGTCCTAACATTTTTATTTTTTTATGTTTTATAAAGGTAATTTCATGTTCCAGTTAATAAATAAACATTACTTGCACTATGAACAAAACGACAACCAATATTTTGTTTTTTACATTAACAATGTAAGTAATGTTCTATTTAGTAAAAATGAAGAACAATTTTACATTTATTCAAAAATAACTACAAGGACATTGTAACAAATTTCATATTTGATCTATATTTGTTAACTGATGTTCAGCTGTTCTAATTATTTACTGTAATGGTGAGGTATCTTAAAGGTACCTTAAAAGGTCGGCGTGTTTTGCTGGATTTTTTTTCACATAGCAGCAAAATCAACTTAAAATCAACTTAAATCGCTTAAGTCAAATCAAAAACAAATATTCTCTGATTATGTAATCTGTTTGAAAAGAGAGAGATATCAGTCGTTCGAGAGTCATCTCATTATCCACTAATGTGGCCACGCCCACGGAGCGTGTGCTATTCAGACACAAATTCTGAGGTGAAGTATGTAGTTTCTCTTGCGAGCCACATCTGGGGGGTGTTCCAAAAAGCAAGTTATGTGATTTATCTGGGTAAACTTACACAGAGTAAGTGGATAACCATCTCTGGGTTATGTATATAACCCAGTTCTCTGAGAATGTTAACGAGATGCTGCATCATGGTTTTGACGCTATGGGAACGCCTTCAGAGTGAACCAGTAGCTTGTAGTACACGCAAAGCCATTGGCCAAGGATGAAGTCAGGTGATGCAATGTAATGCATGATCAAGTATCACCTGTGCAAGACCGTCACCAGATTTACTTGTCTGAAGAAGCCACACAGGCGTACTCTCCCTTTCGAGGGAACATCAATGCCGCATCATGGATTTGACACTATGGGAACGACAATACCCTCACCGCCATACTGAGAGGATGCCTACATACAGGTTGTGGAAGTTTGCACAAACACTGTAGTACAGGCAAGACTTACCCCGAAAGGACCCGAGACCCTAGGGTTGACCCAACATCCACACTATTAAACCTGATGAATGTGTACAGAGAAGATCAGCCTGACGCAGTACAGACATTGTGTAAAGACGCCCCTCTTGCTAGCGACTTAGAAGCAACAATACTTCAGGTAGAATGGGCTCTAACTCCAAAAGGCGAAGTGACCCTGTGTGCCTCATTGGGCAAAGTCTGTTAGGAAGTAGCGGAACCTTGGTTGTGCCCTCCAAAGCAGACAAAAAGTTCATCAGATTTACGCCATTGGCCTGAGCGGTGGATGTAAGAGCCCTGACTGGACATAACTAATTAAGCCTCTCCTGCTACTGAGTTTCAAATGGTGGAGGAGAGAAGACTTGAAGAACGACAGGATGAAATGGTGAAGAAGGCACCTTAGGGACATAATCCGTCATAAATATAATAAATATAATAAAACACAACATAAATGTCCCAGGCTTGGTCCTTTCTCATCTTCCACTGTCGTCACTCCTTCTATCCTTTCGGAGCTCCTCCGTGGGACTCAAGACCAGTGTGGCACGCAGGTGACGCTCATTAACACTCGCACCACCGGCCTCGCTCTATTCCCATGGCTCTCAGCACTGCCCTGCTTGCCACACTATCTAACACTTGATGCCTGCTTTGTCAAGTCTTCGTCGTCAGTTAGGAACCCGGGTGTGCCTTTTAATACCAATCTTTCTTTTGAAAGCCAAATTTCTAGCATCTGTAAAACCACATTTTTTCACCTTAAAGATATATCTAAATTGCGACATACTGTATATGCGTTGCAAACATGCATTCATGACCTCAAGGCTAGGTTATTGCTCTACTGGGTGGTTGCGTAGCCCTGCACACTTAATAAACAAACTCCAACTGGTCCAAAATGCAGCAGCTAGAGTTATTACTAGAACCAAGAAGTATGAACATAACAGCCCGGTTCTGTCAATAATGCATTGGCTCCTCATTAAACATCACATACATTTTAAAATCTTGCTAATTACTTACAAAGCACTAAATGGTTTAGCTCCTCAGTACTTCAGCGAGCTCTTAACACATTATAGTCCTTCATGTCTATTGCAATCTCAAAATTCTGGCCAGTTGATAATACCTAGAATATCAATATTAACCACAGGCAGTAGATCCTTTTCCTATTTAGCACCCAAACAGTCTTCCTAGCCTTGTTCAGGAAGCAGACACATTCTGTCAGTTTAAATCTGAACTCAGTTTAAATCTGGACCAAAAATACTCTCTTTAACCTGGCATACACATATCACATTATCAGATTTCTATAATTCACATCCGTTAAAGGATTGTTAGGCTGCATAAATTAGGTTACCTGGAATTCAATAACACTGATGTACTTGTTACAAGAATGGCATCTATGCTGATATTAGTCTCTCTGTTTATCTCAAGGTTACCATAGTCAGCTGTATCTGGTCCATATCCAGATCAGATGGTGGACCTGCACCTTGATATGACCACAACGCCCTGAATGTCAGCAGAGATCCTGTCAACTAGACAATCCCCTGTGAAGGCCTCGTCAACACGACAGCCATCAGCCTCATGTAACGCATCAAGCCAAGTTTATATTCGCCGCTTCCGCACAAGCGCGAAAGTGTGCATGGCAAAATTGAGGGCATCGCAGTGTGGGTGGTCGTGCGTGAGAACCCATTTAACATGCCGGTGTGCACTGGCCGGGCAGGTACGTCTGTCCCAATACCCTGTTTGCGTTTGTCCAAATTAATTGCTTACATTTACAAAATGAGTTTTCAACAGAAGAAATAAGACAATAAGGTCCATGTTTAATAAAAATGTTCAAGAAATTTAATAAAAATGCTTAATGAAATTAGAAAATATTTAAGAGATTATTTAATTTAGTTTTATACATGTTCTCATATCTGTATATTTTGTTCTAATGTCACAAGAATTTATCTTAAGGTTTACTGGGTCTTACACGATTCTTTGACTCTTTTGTAATGTGGGTTTGGTGAAGTGTACTAAAAAACAAACATGGTCACATATACATTACTTCTTCTCACCACTGCTTCATGATGGTTTAGTGGACAATTACTCAGAGTCGCCCCCTGTCATTTCAAAGAATAGTACAACGGTGAACGCGTCAAGTACTATATAAATGCCGTGAGCCAGAGAGTATTGTAGCAGGCAGTTCTGCATTCTACAGTGGCCACGCCCCAAACTCTCGCTATAGATTGAGCTGGAAAGAGATTGATGGATCTGAGCAGATGTCTCTCAATGGTTTGATGGTGCCTGGGGGGCTCAGTGTTTTCACTTTTGGGGAGATAAACCCCAAAGTATTCAATGAATATTAAAGTGAGTTAAGAGAATGTTAAGAGAAGTTAAGAAAACAGATTTTTAGAGTAGCAATTTTACTGTTGCAGTTCTCAAACTACACTATGCTTATAACTTAGTTTAGTTTCTCTTCAAAATTTCTCCCTTCAAAATTTGCCAAAGTATTCCGACTACATAAAACTTAGGCTACATAACGTTCATACTTCAACCTTCAAAGTGTTTTAAAACTTTCAGCCAAGCCCTTGTCAATACAACTTTTAAAAAAAAAATCTTAAAGTTTTATTATTATTTATTATTATTTAGTGATAGTAATACTTCATCTTTAATTATTCCGTCAGAAGAACTTGTAATGTTCACACATCACCTATTTATTATAATAACTTGTTTATTCTACACACCTGTAATAAAGCTTCTCGCAGCCAGGTTCATCCTCAACCTGTGTGTTTCTTGGCCTGAGAGTAATCAATTAATGAAACCCTGACACCAATAAATAGCCACACTTGCTGTAAATTTATGAGTCAAGTCACTGATTGTAGATTCCTGTATAATGGTGAATGTGATCTTATAAATGCACTTTTTATGGAATATGGTTATACAAGATTCTTACACAGGCTTCATGTTTGAGTAATTGATTTAAATGTATAAATGGAAATGTCCATTTTGCAGGTAGTAGGTTGTAGTCTTGTGTAGTCTCCTCTGCCCTCAAAATACTTTAGGCCCCTTTCTCACTGTCTTCAGCTAGATGAAAATTTACTCACCCAAAATGTCCAAAAATGCAAGGGTGTATGTGTTTTTGAATCCGTCTGTTTTGTTTTGGCCTTAATACAGTAGGTAGGGGAGAAAAAGCAAGAATGATGGTGGCCTGTCTTGACAACAGGAGTAGCGGAGAAGGAGAGAGGGATGGATGGAGAAAGTGAATTTTGGGAGGAGGGCTGGAATCTGGGGATCTAAGGTTCTGTGTGCCTTGATGATTCCCAGATGTTGAAGTAGACCCTCCCCCTCTAATGACTTGTCTGCTTGGGTTAGAGCCACTGAGTCTAGTCAAGATGAGGCCCATCTCTGTATCAATTCTTTCTTTTCCCCCTTTTCTTTCTAACTCTCTAATTTTGTAAATTTATGACACCAGAAGGTCCAAGCCCTCTGTTTTGACAAAAGCTTCACATGTGTGTGTGAAGTTATGTGAAAGTGTACATCTGCAGAATATGAATGCAGAATGCCCTACAACTGGACTCAACTTCTACTAAATCCATTCAGATCTTCAACACCTACTAAATCTTTTCAGTTTTGCATAGCCATATTTTTACAAATGGCATAGAATCTGGCCCATATTGCCAGACTGCTGCATCCCCACTGTTAGAAATTGAGTAGAAGTCAGCCAATCAGAGAGGAATGGCCCAATTTTAAACATTTTGCAACAGTACTTGCCAGTTTTCCGTGAAACATGCATCAGACTGTCAGCGAATAAATTGTGGGCAGTCCAATCCCTATAGGGATTGCTTAGTATGTCTTCGTAGTTTTCAGTATCATCAATAAACTAATAAAGAGACTCACAATCTCCAAATAATTATTAAGTCTTCGATAAGATTTGGTAATACTTTAGTCATTACTAGTGGGTTACCATGATCTTCACTTTAGAATTAATTATATATTATACAATATTCACATTAATTATGAACCTGTATATAGTAATTCTTAGTAGTTCTCCGAGAAGTATGAAAAAAAGTAGTTATTGATTAGCTAATAGCGAACTACCCAGTTTCTTGTTTGTTAATAGTAGCAACTAGAATGTTAATAGTGCATTACTCATTTGTTCCTATGTAGTTATTCATTAATGATGGAGCAGTATTCTAAAGAGTTACCGATATCTTTAAACAAACCAATTGGTAATGGCGAAATAAGTGTGATCTAAGTAGGATTAGCTTAATGCCTGTCCTTGAATACCAATGTAATATTCTATATAAGACTGTTATGATCTAGAGCAGGGGTGGCAAACTCCGGTCCTGGAGAGCCACAGTCCTGCAGAGTTTTGCTAATCAAACACACCTGAACAACCCTAATCAAACACACCTGAACAAGCTAATCAAGGTCTGAAGAGTTACTGGAAAGCTACAGGCAGGTGAGCTCTGCAGGACCGGAGGTTGCCACCCCTGATCTACAGTGTCAAAAGCAAATCATCATCATAGTGATCTGTGATATCATTACTTTGAGTTTGAATATCTACAAAGACAAATAGTGTATGATTAAGGTGATGAGTGGGTCCATTGACATTAAGTTTGACCCCAAAAGAGTTTAGTAAGTCTGTAAACACCAGTTTACCAGTTACCAATATGTCTGAAAGAAATTCTGCTAATCTGTGTAGGTCCCCATTTTTCTTAAATGGTCCACATGCTATACATTGTCTTTGATTCTACATGGTTGCATCTTAAGGATGAGGGCAGCTCATCTGAAAAAATCTTGTTTACTATTGTAACCTGCGTTTCCTGATGGAGGGAATGAGACGTTGTGTTGATGTAGTGACACTAGGGGTCGCACTTGGGAGCCCCAAACACCTCTCATAATTCAGAAAAGGCCAATGAGAATTGGTGAGTGGAATTTGGATGCCTTTTCCCTGGACATCAGGTTATAAAAGGAGATGGCTTGCATCCACTCATTCAGGTTTGTGCTGAGGAGCAGAGACAGTGTCCCGGCCATTTTAGTGGGTAGTTCAGTGTTGTGGCAGGAGGGACATGATATGTTACAATAGTAATCAAGAAGTTCCCTAACTGACACTCAATTCAACATTGTGTCGATGTATTGACACTAGGGGTCCCTATAAAAGACACCACAATCAGCTGAACAGTGTTACGAAGCTTGGCGGTGCAGATGTCGGCAAGCTGCTGCGTGCTGGTAACAAGTGCACTCGGCTATGTCGTAACCTTCCCAACACTCCACGTAAGCCACAGTCCTTTGTACCACACAGGGACAGAGAGGACTGTGCTTAATGGGAATAGGTTGCTTTATCCATTTTCTTTTGACCTTTTATTTCTTTTCTTTTTTAAAGAAAATAAGGTGTAAAAAACTTAAAGCTGTGCAGACCAGGAGTTTGCACTGGGGAAAGTGTTCTTTTTCCTATGCAGAAAAAAGGGTACTACGGAGACCACATCCTGCCCGCATGGAGGTTAGCATGTGTAGAGTACATCACATGGACTTACGGAACAGGAAGTACCACACATGGTCTCACAAGACTACAGAGATGTTCCAAGAGGCTTGGGCATGTACTTGGAGGATTTATTGAGAGAAAATTGAGAATGCGAATGTCCATTTCTCTTAGCAGGGTGAAATGGAAGCGCTAGCCACGCTTCCAAGCTCCACAAGAGGGGCAACAAAGTAACAATTCAATAGTCAATGACTTGTCAAAATCATATTTTTAGAAATGTATTTATTATGTATCCATGGTGTGTTGTGTGCTTAACAAAAAAGTTTTTTATTTCTTTCTTTTTCTTTCCCTAATAGGTCTCCCTGCTGAAAAGAATACAGTAACTTAGATCAGCAAGCATATTTTCTTTGGTTGTTCAGGCTGGTTTATGTTGATTAATGCTGGCTACATTAGCTGCTGGTGTGTCTAGTGGACTAGTATACCCATGCTGTTCACCAACAAAAAGAAGCCTGCTGGGCACACCGCATACTAGCATGCTGTGCAAAGCATCAACATGCAAAACAACATATGCTGGTGAACAGCTATGCTTGTCTTTTCTGCAGGGGTGTTAATTTGTCCTTTAATTTTGTTTCATATTCTCTGAAGGTCTACTGAAA
>RJVU01046259.1:2676847-2688148 GCA_003731715.1 Anabarilius grahami | reverse complement strand
CAGTCTCCGCTCTAATTCATCCCAAAGGTGTTCTATCGGGTTGAGGTCAGGACTCTGTGCAGGCCAGTCAAGTTCCTCCACACCAAATTTGCTCATCCATGTCTTTATGGACCTTGCTTTGTGCACTGGTGCGTAGTCATGTTGGAACAGGAAGGGGCCAACCCCCAACTGTTCCCACAACGTTGGGAGCATGAAATTGTCCAAAATGTCTTGGTATGCGGAAGCATTAAGAGTTCCTTTCACTGAAAGGCCAAGCCCAACCCCTGAAAAACAACCCCACACCATAATCCCCCCTCCACCAAACTTTACACTTGACACAATGCAGTCAGGCAAGTACCGTTCTCCTGGCAACCGCCAAACCCAAACTCGTCCATAGGATTACCAGACAGAGAAGCGTGATTCGTCACTCCAGAGAACACGTCTCCACTGCTCTAGAGTCCAGTGGTGGCGTGCTTTACACCACTGCATCCGACGCTTTGCATTGCACTTGGTGATGTAAGGCTTGGATGCAGCTGCTCGGCCATGGAAACCCATTCCATGAAGCTCTCTACGCACTGTTCTTGAGCTAATCTGAAGGCCACACGAAGTTTGGAGGTCTGTACCTACTGACTCTGCAGAAAGTTGGTGACTTCTGCGCAGTGCGCCTCAGCATACGCTGACCCCACTCTGTGATTTTATGTGGCCTACCACTTCGTGACTTAGTTGCTGTTGTTCCCAATTGCTTCCACTTTGTTATTATACCACTAACAGTTGACCGTGGAATTTTTTATTAGTGAGGAAATTTCACGAATGGACTTATTGCACAGGTGGCAACCTATCACGCTACCTCACTTGAATTCACTGAGCTCCTGAGAGTGACCCATTCTTTCATTCTTGATTTTATACACCTGTGGCCATGGAAGTGATTGGAACACCTGAATTCAATGATTTGGAGGGTTGTCCCAATACTTTTGGCAATATAGTGTATAAGAGGTCTTTGTACCATTAAAACATCTAGCAAGTTTCACAGCTTAAAGCATATTAAAATGTATTAAGCAGCATTTGTTGGTATGTGTCACCTTGCTTAGCCCAGTTATCATTTAATCGTGGAAACAGTTGAGAATAAAGATCTGTTTATATTTGGTTGGTAATGTATTTGCACTTAAAAAATAAGATACGTACCGGTGTTTCTCGTCGCGGGGGTCGGCGGTATGGAGTGTGGGCACCTACTGAAACATATCGGCGTCTATGACTGGATGCGCACATCGCATCGCGTTGCGTCAAAAGCAAATAGAACCCATTATAATCAATGAGGCTGTCTACACTGGATACCGTATACAGATGCCTATTCACTTTCTGATGTACTCAACATGCTTGAGTCAACAGGACAAATGGAAGAGTAAGTGGAAGCATAAAGAATGTTCTTATTGTTGCATGCTGTTTAAACAGCTCATTTGCTCATTTCTGTAAATACTTAAGAAGGATATCAGCGTCAGGAACAAGGATCGGTTATTTTTAATGGTGTCATGGATTATATGAGTCTGAGGATTATATGTTTGTTCTGAGAATTTGACTGCAGATTGTTTTGTAAATGAGGCACAGTGTAATGGGGAGTTCTAAAGATGAAGCTGACAGCTGAATTGGTTCTGACAGCATCAACAACCGTAAGTGAACAATTTCATAATGCTTTGTCTGCAAAGGATGGTTTTATATGGATAATGTTTTCAAAAAACTAACTCACGTGCAAGAGCGAGTCAGTGTTGATACGGTTTCATATGCAATGACGTTAGCAAATCATGACAGTGGCCATTTACTGACAAGCCTTAAAGGAGCACCCCCTTAAACTAATAATTTCAGACAGAGGGTCGGGTCTGAAAATCCATGTCATGACACCTTTAAACATGTTACATCAACATGCAAGAAAAAGTTACTTGCCAGCTTTTTTACACATTCCATTCACTGCATGTGAAATACACAACCATTTTAGGGACAGTCCCCCTGGAGCAAACTGTATTAAATACGCCGTTAAATCTAAAATTTGCATAAAGATGAGTGAATAGTGATGTCACTATATAGGTAAGATTGCAATCATGAATAATAATTAACTTGTGGTGACATTGCTAGGTAATCTCCCTAGACAGTTCAGTCATGTAACCTATTTAATATTCATGAGACATACAAGTTACATGCTGCTTGGCACTGATACACAATATCAAGACCAATTTTCTTTTTCTTTTTCATTTATTATGAATTAGCCCTGAGATAAATTCGCGTAGTAAAGGTCATATTCATGAGGTCAAAACTTAAATAGCAAAAATCATTTATGTATAAATTCAACAGAATGATTATTGACTCTGACATTATAAACTTTTGAAAGGAAAAAAGATGTGTAATTTTCTTATTTTGTTTGAAGATTATATTTTTCATTTAGTACTATCCTTCAGAAGCTTCAGAAGATACATATATCCCAGAAGACAAAACAACTTAATAATAACAAGATAACTTACCCTGATCAGTGTATTCAAGTGTCTTGTGGACTATATGTAAACATCTGTTATATTAAGTAGCCTTAGGGCAGTTTAAATATTAATATTTTGAAGGTTCTGCAAGGTGTTTGTAAACTTTTGACTACAACCGTATATGCTCAAGCTTCATGGCATTTAATGTTATATATGCTAGGAAAGTCATTTACAAAGCATACTGAAATACACCAATAGTGTGAATCTGGACATTTAAAAGGACAGAAGGATGGATTTTTTTTCTTCAAGTAATAGGTTAGGTGAGTGAGGATCCCCAGACCGCTACAATTAGTGTGCCTCATAATCTATGAGCCACCACTGCTGCCAAACTTATAAATATATCACCTAATATATTATACAATACTAATAAATTAGCTGTCTTACTCATCTCCAAACATTATGGAAAATCTAAAAGACAAGTGTCTCTAAAGAAAAAAGTGTCAGCACCCATGCATCGTGAACCTGCACACAAAAACTGCTTACCCTTTAAATGTGCACACACAGCAAAGTCTGTCTACTGATAAATCTCAAAGCTTGTTTGATAATCACAAATGTGCTTTCAGAAACTATTTTAGTCCTACCCTCTCCATCACATACATAAACTAACACACACACCTTCAGACTCTTGCAAACAATAAATTGGTGAGAACATCTAACAAGTTGATTTCCAGATGGTGGCAGAAGATGAGTCCTCTAACTTCAGAGTCAGCAGACTGGTGAGAGATCAATGAACAGAGACTGTGAGCCAGGGGCAGGAAATCGAGCCTAGATCTCCAAAAAATCAATCAGCAATTTAAACTCTGTGGGAAGGGGGTGGAAAATGTGTGAAAAGTTGATAGCAGAAAATACAGAAGCGAGTGCCTTCCTTTTTTCAATAAAAAGAACATCCCTAGTAAGTAAAACTGATTGAATCCATCATAGTTCAATCTAAAGGTGGATGGCTACTTGTGGCTGTAAAGCACCAAAGGTTATTGTGTAGTATAGTAAAAATGAATGTTGCATTAAAAGGTTTATTACATTTATTAAAAAATGTTAACAAATTTGCTACTTTTTTTTTTTTTTGNGAGAATTGCCCCAAACCCCGCCACCCCAGTCCCACCCCAGTCCATCCCCATAGACTCCCACTATGGGATTGTATCTGTGTATTGAACTTGGCTGGAGTTAATGTATTGAATGATGTTAATAAATTCCTCCTAAGGTGAAAAAGCTCAGCAGTGAAGTAATAATGGCAGAGGAAGTGGTTGATGTTGTGTTCAGGTCAATGTCTGAGATGCCACATTGACATTATTGAACTGGTGAGCCATCCACTAACAAAATGACTGACAGACACCAGACTTGTGATCGAAGTCATGGATTCTTGCTTGGAAAAAAATAAAAAAATAAAAAATAGAGTCTGCAAGCAAAAGGAAGATGTAAAAAACAGCGCTAGTCTTCAAATTACATGTAGAAAATGATGAGTAGGCCATTGGTAGATGGTTTCTAGGTTATTCAGTGTGGTTACTACAACCATGTAATTTATTTAAAGAGCATTTTTATATTGTTCTAATCAAAAATCATGGTTTCATTCAGTTTGTCTGAAAGTAAATAGCACTCTCAAAAGAAAAAGAAAAAATCAAGAGCAAACAAATTTAAATAGCAAATTAATTAAAAAACTAAATTAACTAAATTAAACATTGACTAACATTTTTTGTTTTGTTTTTCATATTATAGCTAATTTAGCTTTTGTTTTTGGTTAAATTAAGTTGTAAAAAGACAAAACAAAATTAATAATAATACGATTTTGATCTTGACGTCAGCCAACCACTGCATTGCTAATCACTGATCAAGTATTGATATATCTATTCTGTCCAATGAGCACAAGAACACCCAGTAATCTCAGACAACTTAATCCTGATATTTTAATCAAATCTGCAAATTCATTTCAAGAACCAAAATATTCTGAGATCAGTTATCATGATTAGAAGATCTGGCATCTGTCAAATCATCTCAGACGTATTAAGTGAGTTACGAAGAGCAAACTCCTGGACTGAAAACCACTGTCTCTACACCACATCAGCCATATATTAGCCTTAAATCAGGTTCAACAGGTCGTCATACCCATAGACATGGAAATGCCAGTGCAGCTCTTCTTTTTCTATTCTCTGACCTAACTGTCTCTTTACTCTCAGGATTCTAAGTCGGTGGGTAAGGGAGCACAAATTTGTACACTTGCGCACACACAAACAAATAACATCACATCGATCTTTGCTAGGGCAGTGGTTTCTCAGTAATGCCCCCTCTAATAGATCAGTCACAGAGTAGTGACTCTCTTTCTGTCTCTCTCTCTTATAAAACACATTCTTACTCGAACATCAGGACATAAGCTCTCTTGCCACAGCTTTTTTTCTTCTTCTTTGAAGTAGTAGATACTGAACACGTTTTCCAAGTACAGTCTATTACATATAGTTAATATAATTACATGTTTTTTTTTACTGTCTGTAACGCAGTTCGTATATACAGGAAGAAGGAGGCGGGAACCGGCGAACGTTCAACATCTTTAATTCAAAATAAACAAAACGAAAGTAATGCCGGCAGACCCTCGCGGACGTCTGCCGGCCACACAAACATAATAAAACATAAAATAAAGTCCAGGCCTGGTCCTCTCTCGTCCTTCACTGTCGTCGCTCCTCCTTTTATGCTTCCGGAGCTCCTCCGTGAGGGACTCGAGGCCGGTGCGCCTCACAGGTGACGATCATTAACACTCGCGTCACCGGCCTCGCGCCGTTCCCTCACGGCTCTCGCCCGCCCTGCTCGCCACATAGTCAAACCAGTATCATTAAATAATCCATATGCTTATTATATGTCTGTAAATTATATTAAATCCATGTTTTGTGAATATGTTTTTTTATGCCTCTAATTCATACAGTGGCGTGGTTCTTAAGCTACTCTACAGCAAATGGGTGGGCAGCTTCTTTTTCTAGATCTTTTCTTCTGGATCAATCTGCTTTATCTACTGGAACAGATATAATCTATCTCATTGAGGGCAATGCCGTCTGGTGATCTCCAGGTCTCCTTATGAATTGTCTTGCGGGCAAAGTAAGTGTTACCAATGCAGAGCCCATTCATGGTGTTGTGTGGCCTGAATTTTTTGTCCAGACCATCATGAATGAAGACCCTCCATCATACTGTTGATCATTTTGTTGATTTCTTCTTGCTGTATCTGTAGCAATAAAAGGTTTTACGGAATCGGGTTGCTAGCCCTATGCCCAACCCTCCTCCTTCATCCTGGCTTGGGACAAATTATCTAAATCTAAAATATTCATATGATTCAATTCCAACTTAACACTAAATAAAAGTAGATATTAAAACTAGAGGACTTTATCCAGTATACTTAGAGGGCTCTTAAAAATGTGTATCCCATTAGTATTCTTTGGGACGGGTTACAAAATATGAAAGAAATTTCAACAGGAGCCCTGTTCACATTCCTTGAAAATTATTTGACTAGAAAAAGTGCATGGCAAAGATATTAGGCATTCACTCTTTCTTACAAATTTCAATTTCAGTGGCATTCAGAAGTATCATAAAATTAAGGAATTTGAACTTTCTTAATGGTTGACACATAGCTCCTGGTTGGACTATTGCCTTAGCCTTGTATGAGGCTGTTAAATATGTTACAATTGTATGCTGGTTTGGCTCACGATTAGAGATTAATGACATACAACAGTCTACTGTTACAACTGATTAGTCAAAATCCATTCATTCATCAATATGAACTATTGCAAGGTATTTAATCACAAAGTTCTTGAATGAATGAATATATTTATAATATCTGATTTTCAAGTATTTTAAATTGTGTTATGATGATTAATCTTTTATTTATTTATGTAAATTGTTTGATGATTCATCCCCTCATATCCATTAAAGGATAAAAAACTAATTGGATAAAACGACTCCTGGATCTAAGCCAAAGTGGGGCTTGCAAGTGTGCTTGTGTGCATTTTTCATTTAGGTATTTCGTTACTGGCTCTAGAAATGCTTAGCAATGGCTTGTTCACCTTTATCACCCTGTTAGCATGTTGTTAACAGATGACTTTTCTCTGGCAAATCAAGCAACTGGCATTAAATCCAGTTGAGTGCCCCTCAGGTTTGCAAATTGCTTGCACCCAGTTCAGCCCAGTTTACCCTACCTAATTTGAATCAATTTGAGGTAATGGTGTGATCAAGCACATGCAATTATCAACCATTCTTTATCAACATCCCAAGGCCTCATGTTGGAATCAGGCTCTAATGGTCATATATTTGCAAAAGCAATTCTACTGTATACATTTCTCATCCTTTGCATTCCTTTACATATTAAGTGAACCGACTACACAGCAGCACTTTTGCACATGAAATTTCATTGCACTTCACTGACCATATGCAATCCAGTTTATCCAGGCTCTTAATACACCGAAAAAGCACTTTGCTATTACTATTCAAATTGTCATTGTCATTCTTTTCCATGCAACCATGCATGATTAAAGCTTCTCAAAAACAATTTGTTTGGCACTGTTAACGCTGCACTATTACTGCCCATGGAAAGCAGGCTTTCATTTAAAAGAGATGCATGTGTTTTCTATAGATAATTGCAGCAGTAATTCACTAAATGGACTTCAAATGATGGAGGAAAGTGACAAAATCAAGCACACATTCAAGGGCACAGTTTAGACAACATCACTTACAACATTCATTTCAAATGTCATTTAAGGTACCTAAGTTACAACACTAATAAATCAATAAAAATAGCAAAGAAGGCTACATTGTCACTGAAATTTATATAAATACCTTCTACTTTCATGTTTCAACATGCTGAACAGACTACAACCATACCAATGTTCTCACCTAATTCTGATTCAGAGAAATCTGAATTGAGATGGATAATGACACTACTGTCTTCAGTAGAGTTGCTTTTGAAGATATTTTTTTTTTTTCAAAATTGATGAACTTTGCAACATTGATACCGTTAGCGAACTGAAATGAATCAACATCGAGCTGACTTGAACTGAATTATGGCATAATTGTCTTCAGTAGAGCTTCTTCATAGCTGAACTCAATGTTTCATAATTGATTAACTTTCCAACACTGTTACTGAACTGAACTGAATGAACATTGAACTAAATTGAGCTGAATAATTAAAATAAATTTTCCCATTTTGATTGTGTCTAATTAAATTGTGCAAGTATGATTAAAACTAAAAAATGAACAAGACATGCTCAACACTGAATTCTGATTTTTGTCTCCTTTTCAATCTACGACTGAAATTGAATATGCTGTAGAGCAGTGGTTCCCAAACCTGTCCTGGAGGACCTCCAGCACTGCATATTTTGGATGTCTCTCTCATCTAACATAACTGATTCAACTTATCAGCTCATTAGTAGAGACTGCAAGACCTGAAGCAGGTGTGTCAGATAAGGGTGACATACAAAATGTGCAGTGCTGGGGGTCCATCAGGACAGGTTTGGAACCACTGCTGTAGAGTAACATTTTTCTGACTTGGATCTTTTATTTTTTATTATTCAATCATGCCATGTCTTCATTCTTTGGTCATTTTAAAACCCACATATCCTCTGTACGGGAAACAAAAATGGTTAGTTCACCTCCTGAATCTTCTGGTCTGAGTCATTCGTTCTTCTGTCACACAACAACAGCATAACCTATGTACAGGAAACGGATATGATCATTTCACCTCATGAGTTCCTACACCAGTCCAAGTTCTTTGCTCTTTTGGCACATGACAGCCAAATAGGGTTTGATAAGGACAAAGAAATGATTAGCCAATAGTTGACCTCCCGAGTCCAGGAGCTTGTTTTCCTCATTGTGAAATTGCCTTATACCCTGCTGAAAAATTCAGCATTGCTAGTCACCAGCATAATGTATGTTTTGCTTGCTGGGACCAGAAACACTGAAGAAAAGAGGAACAAAAAGAACAGA
The DNA here is from genome assembly GCA_003731715.1 of Anabarilius grahami. Taxonomy (NCBI): domain Eukaryota; kingdom Metazoa; phylum Chordata; class Actinopteri; order Cypriniformes; family Xenocyprididae; genus Anabarilius; species Anabarilius grahami. Next base: position 2,679,701 of record RJVU01046259.1, on the reverse strand, counting down.
AAAAAGAGAAGAGACAAACAGACAGCACAACAGCTACTGACTCCCAGCCACATAGCGTTAGTTGAAATCAACTGCAAATAAAATATCTCAGCAGAGGATGCTTAAACAACTCCAAAACCAGTTTGGATTTATTTCTTTAATATGGTACATGTATAAAAGTTGCTGAAGTCTGTTTGACTTCAAATCACCAAATCGCCATTATGGTGATTAGTGTTTCCTTTAGTTGGGCACTTGGCCCTTGACTTTGGTTCAATTCTCTTTCAACAAATGTTGAAAGTGCAGGCTATTACTATTATCTACAATATTTCATGCTCCTGACTGCAGTGATATACCTTTTACTATGTGCACTTTTTTAAATCAGTCACTGACAGCTGGATTTTGACACGTCAGTTCGCTAATTAGCATTAAAGTCTTTTAAAACAGAAACTTTCAATTTTGAGCTTTCATTATCCAGACTGTCATCCCAAAAAAAATCGTTTTTCAAGCACCTTATTACGACCTATATTTTTCGTTTTAAAGTCATGCGCCCTCTAGCTGGCATAATAATAATGACAGTGTCATGTTACGTTATCAAAATGCATGTTCATTTAAATGCAGTGTGTGGACTTTTTACACCAGTTGTCCTATTTCCATTTAGCAAAACTCATTTTTTTATAAACGACTACACCTACCCCACCCCTAAACCTACCCTTAGTTATTTATAGTGCATATACACTTTATGAGCACATGCGTTCCCTGGGATCGAACCCACAATCGCATGATTGCATATTGTTATATATTGCAATGTTCTGCCAATTGAGCTGCGCGAAACCCGAAATATGACGCTGATAAAAGGGAACAATGCATTAAAATGAAAGTGTCCTGTTGTCGATAGGGGCGCAACTTTAGCAAACGCTCCTATGGGTCGTATTTCAGGGAAGTGACAAACGACCTATATAGGCGTATTGGTTGGAGAACATGTTGCATTATCAAGTTGCTATTAACTGTTGAAAGAGCTCTTCTCATAACTCATGTTATCACCAGTTTGAATTCTTACTTTGTTGTTCAAAACTTCAGACAGATTAATAATATAATCAGAACTAAAACAATTAAAATTTTCAGTTCTACTTTCAACAAAGGGAGCAAAATAAATTACAAAGTTATATTACAATAAATCATATGTTTTGATCCTATATTGTTTTTCATTTACATCATTGTGTTAAATGTAGAAATATACAAGCAAAAACAATGCTTGTCCCAAAACACTGCTTGCATACAGACAACTGGCCTGAACCAGTTTCACCAACTCTGTTTTACTTAAGAACAGCATTTCTATGCTGGTCCACCAACTAGACCAGCACTTAACCAGCACTGACCAGCATAAACCCACCTGGACCAGCATGGAATTCATGCTGGTTTATGCTGGATTTTTTTCAGTAAAACATCATAGTTATCTAACATTCATTCATTTCACTCAAATGTGACAAAATTGATTACACTTAATAGAAAAAAGTTAAGTGAATTCTGTAACTGATTATATGGAGCAGTCACCTCTGATAACAGATCACACTAATTTGTAATGTAGACACATGCATTTTCTGTAAAGCTGCTTTGAAATGATATATACATACTGTGAAAAGCACAATACAAATAAATGTGAATTGAATTGAATTGAATTGAATTGAATGCAAACTGACTAACAGCAGATTTCTAGTTCTCACCATGCTTTGGTTTGAACTATATAGAAAATATATGTCGAAATGAATGCTATTTATGTGTTTTTGCACAAGACTGATATGAAGGAGTTCTGTTAGTTTATGTTGTTTAATGTTATTTTATGATGGGATTTAAAGGAGTTTCTGGTTGGGGGGCTACCATTGTGCTGAAGAGTAGAGCCTGTCAATGATGGGTCATTGAATACTAAAAATATGTTGCATGTTATTCTATTTTTGAAAACCAATAACTTTGCAGCACATTAATATTTTTTTATATTTCTAATTCTAATGGTTTAATTAATTTGTGTTTTAGCTCCAGAGTGTATGAGAATAGAGTTTACAGTTATTTAATATTAAGAAATATGTTTTTTTTAAGTTAATTTAAATGAAATAAGTTTAAAATGTACTCATAAATGTAAGTTTAAGGCAACTGGTTTTCTGAAATGAAATGACTTGTTGGGTTTTGCTTTTCAAACGTATGTGTTTTTCCAGTGTTGTTCACAGTAGACAAATTAATGATGCTCAAGTTAATTTCCTAATTACTGCTGTGTCCACCCTACACCCCAGCTAAACCACTTATCTATAGCAACACTTCCACTCACTTAGAGCCATAAATCTTCAGGCTAACTTCTCCACCAACCTCCTGACCTCTGTGTGGAGGAAATCTGGGCATGTTTGTTAACAACTGCTTGCAGCTTTGTCCACATGCCACACAGCTATCTGTGGTTATGAAAGGTAGTTTGGCATACTAAATGTACAACACATATTTTTACTAAATAACAAGGAAGCATTATGCTATATAATTCATTATATATATAAATATGCATTATTACTCCAGTCTTCAGTGTCATGTGATCCTTCAGAAATCATTCTAATATGCTTTAATCTGATTTGCTGCTCAAGAAACATTCGTTATTATTATCAATGTTGAAAAAAGTTGTGTACTTTTTTTTTTTTTGAAGTGAAATGTCATATCAGTTTATTCTGACCTTTGTCTAACTGACATATTTTATTTTTTCCCCTTATCTCTTGCCTGCAGTCGGCTAATAAATGAAATACACTGCTGAACAATAAACAATAATTTGTTAATATTTTCCCCCTTTATTTTCCTAATGACAGTTTTATAATTGGTTTATGTAGCCTACTACAAACACGTGTAC
>RJVU01046259.1:2659361-2672836 GCA_003731715.1 Anabarilius grahami | reverse complement strand
AAAAAAAAAAAAAAAAAAAAGGTTAAATGTGCAAATAAAATGTTTACAACTGCATCTGTCTGGAAAAAAAATTGACAGCGATTATATGTTTTTGATCAGTTCGATGTTATTGAACTCTGAAACCAGAACAAATAACTTTTTTTGCTTTAATAATCTGCTTTGAATGCGGCCTTGTCAAACCGTGGCTTGACTGCATGTTCAAGGCGTTAAAGATTGTTGCAATATGCAAAGACTTTATATTTCACTGTACCAGTCTTTTTATGGAGCCTACATTTTTTTGCATACCGGACAAATGAGCTGCTCTGTGTCCAAACCTGTGCTTCGTCAAATAAAGGCAGTAAAGTCCTGTCAGAGAGCTGCTCCACTTCACCGTTGTCTTCTTATATTTCATATTTAATAACATTATATGTGAAAATAAGCAGTAGCCTATAGCCTACTGGTGAATTTCAATTGTCTCATTACTCTGAATTTGCGATATACGCAAAAGTATGTATGGAAACGGCTCAAAAGCAGATTTTTTTAGTGATATAAGAAAACTTTTTCGATAATGCATTTTTTTAGGGATGACGTCATCACGCACACCATTTTATCGTTGAAAGGCCAACTGGACGGAAACAGCAGCGAGACGGCAAATTTCACAAATAATTTTTTGCACATATTTGCTTTGTCAATAACAAAACATGGCAAAACTGGATGGAAACTTGGCTATTGTATCTCTTGCAGAGGTTGTAAAAATGAAAGTTCTGTCATCACTTACCCTCATGTCAATTCCAATTCTGTATTCTGTTATTTTTTTCAAGGAACATATAAAGAGGATTTTCTGAAGAATTTTTACACAGCTTTTGTCCATAATCACAGTTCATATTCATACCAAGCTCCAAAAACACAATAAAACACCATGAAATAATTCCATATAACATGGACTATATTCCAATTCTCATGATACATTTTGATTTTCCGATCTTCAGTGAATCCACATTCAGACTAGTAGGAAACACAGTGTGATGAGGAAGAATATGTGGGATGGAGAATGAGATCTCCAATAAGATTTTAAAGGCTAACAATCTAAATTTATGTCTAACCCTGTTTTATTAATTAAAGGGACTGCATGATGATGTTTGTTCCTTTATATATTTTTCTTTATTATTAAAGTTTTATTTTGGCAAGCTGGGCTGGAAAACTTAAAAAAAACAAAAACATGGACTATATTTTTGTTGTATTTTAATAATTGCAGTCTCAAAGACATGAGTAAAATCTACATTTACAGGTTAATTACAGACCAATACTGTTTAAATGCATAGCAGTAATATCCCAATCCTTGATTTAAACATATCAAAACCTGCAAGAGAACTTTTTGTGTTCACCAGCATATCTGGCACCTTACCACTCTTTCACGTTCTTTAAGTGAACCATGCCAGTTCTGAATGGCCCTACAGCAAGGGCCAAAGCCAAGAACTGACTTATTGTGTAAATAAAGTCTTGGAAATTATTTCCAGACTTTCCTGGAGTGTGTGTGTGTGTGTGTGTGCATGTGTGTGTGCGTGTGTGCATGTGTGAGCACGTGTACCTGGTATTCCCTATGTCATGGGGACCAAATGGGACATTTTTTTGGTTCCCATGAGGAAAACAGCTTATACATATCATATACATATACATATAGTGTTAGTTCTGGCAGGTCACATCAGTTAAGCTTGCATCAGCTGACTCTCAGGTGATCTACGTCTACCTATAGGAATACGACGCCTATCACCACATCCTATATATAAGGTCATTCAGTATTATCAGCAGTTTTGTCTTGTTGCTCGGGAGCTAATTACCCTCCTCAACCCCCAGCTCCTCCTCTCGCCCAGTCAGAACTTGGCCTTCTGATATTCCTCTTTGATTCAGACAAATTTTTCTCAAATTATGTTGCACATTAAATTATTCAACATTAATGATATCTTCAATACATTTATGTTGGTTCTGTTCTGTTTATAAAGGGTTATTGCTGCTCTCCCTACTCTTATCCTTGCTAGGCTAAAGTAAAAGTGTGCACAGTTTCCTGTGATGGTTAGGTTTAGGGGTAGGGGTAGTGTAGGGGGATAAAAAATACGGTTTGTACAGTATAAAAACCATTACGCCTATGGAATGTCCCCACATTTCACAAAGACAAACATGTGTGTGCGTGCGTGTGTGTGTCTGGCCATTAAAGGAAAGTGTGTGCGCACACTGTCCATGCCATAGTGAAAGTATGCCATCTATCATGCCTCCATCAGACTTCCAAACCACAGCCATTCTACCAGTCTGCAACCTTCTAATTATACTCATCCAGGGTCAGAAATTAATTTTTCCATTAAGGGGCAATATTCTTTTTTATAAATGTGTAAGGGCATTTTTTAATAATTACCCTATTAAATGTTTGTGACAAGTTTTACATCTTCAGGTCCGGGAAATGAAGGAGGTGTGCAACAAAAGTATCTTTATTCACAAACTGTTCACCAAAACAAAATGTAGCACAATGGCTTTTCAGCATCAAATCTACAGTAGCTCCACAGCACCCCATGCTCTCCATGTGATCCCGCCCTCGGACAAGAGTTTTATTCCACTGCAAAAGTGAACACCTGCTAGTTCTAGTTAACCAGAGGCATTTCCCTTACCAATTGAGTTTCTGATCTTTTTCTCTGTCTGAAGCAGATTCTAAACCATGTCCCCCTTGATCCCACTGCCCGACTCGAGCAGGGTAGTCATCCAGCCTGCCACCCACTCCCCCGATTCCTGAAGAGGAAGTCGGCCACAGCCACCATCCTCTGGATCACCTGAAATTTAAATGGCTGTAAAGCTAAATACCAGCGGGCGATAACTTCTCCCTCCACCATCTGGGACAACAGAGCTTCTAACCCTCCATCCAACATGTCTATCTGCAAAACAAAATGGAGAGAAAAATCAGGAGAGTGCAACAATAGCCTACCACAATGCAGCCTTCATTTGAAGGTGGGAGTGTGATGATATGAAGCGGCATGAGGTGTTGGGGAGATGACATTTATAGATTGCACCATGAATGCCTGTGGATGTTCAAAATTCTGGCTGACAAGATGACTCCTATAGTCTCCAAAAGCTTGGCAGAAGAGGACTATTCCAGCATGATAATGATCCAAAGCACATTGCCAAAATCAAGTAATAGTTTCTAAATTAGAAAAAAGAAAAAGAAAAAAGGAAACTATGGCCAAGTGTTTACCTTACTTAAATCGAATAACACACTTTGGGGTATTTTAAAAGTATAGGTAGAGCAGCACAACCCTGAAGTAAAGAGAAATATCTTCATAAATGTGTGTAATTTTGGTATCCACAGGGGAGGATTGAGTCTGTCATTAAAAAGGTAGATATACAAATAAAATATTTGAATCTCTGTTATTAAAACAAATACCCTACAGTTCAACTTACAAATAATACAACTTATTGATACATTTTGATTCATATTGTATACTGTAAAGGTAATTTGACTAAAATGAGACAGTTTATGGCATTATTTGAAAAAAAAATCAAATCAAGTCACCTTTATTTATATAGCGCTTTATACCATACAGATTGTTTCAAAGCAGCTTTACAGTGATAAACAGGAAAACAACAGAATCAATGCAAATAGAATTCAGTTCTGCTGTGAAGCAGCTCTAAAAAACACAATGGTGTCATCATTCAGCTGAAGTCAGTTCAGTGTTGATTTAGTTTGGTTCGATAACTGTGTAAAGTTCATCAATTATGAAATCTACAGTTATGAAATCTATGCAGCTCTACAGAAGTCAGTGTCATTATTCACTTTGTGTCAGTTCAGTGTTAAGTCAATTCAGTTCAATAACAGTATCGATGTTGCAAAACACGTCAATTATAAAAAGAAGTCGAATCAGCTATAAAGCATCCTTGCTAAAAAAAAAAGTGGTGTCACTCAGCTCAATTCAGTTTAAGTTTCTGAATCACACGTACACACATTTGAGAAATGATCATAAGATCAAATCTAGGATGGTTTCTATGCAACATTTTATAAATGAGGCCCCAAAACTCCATCAGGTGAAATGGAGAAATCAGGCACAGTCACCTCTGGCCAAATGAATGAACATGGTATGATTTATGAATCCAGGCTGCATCACAGGTCAGATTGTGGATTAATATCATTCAAAATATTTCATCCAGCTCCCTCTGCTTGAAGATCTGGATATATCATGTTAGATGGGAGGAGTTGCAGTCTGAAAACATATCTGGATGTATTAAGTATTGCAGACAAGAATAACATGCAAGCAAAGCCTATTAAACACAATGATATTTTACTAAGACAAAACACCACAAATGATCACATTTTTCTGATATGATCAAAATGTTCAGTGCTGGCAATAATCAGAATATGTGAAATGATTATGTGTGTACATCGAGTCTATGTAAGAATCTGAACATTACTAGGCTAGTCTGTGACACCTCCCAAGCCAATTATAACTACTTCCTTGCATAAATGAAAAAAAAAAAAAAAACCCTCTCCATTCTCTCCGGGGTAGGCAATTAATTAAGCAAGCATTCAAATCCATTGATGTAGCTACAGTAATTGGGCATGACCAATATATTTGAACTTATGCAAATGACAACGCAGCCTGCAGGCGCAAACAGGGGTGGCAGTTTTTTAGGGGCATTCCACAGATACATAACCACCATGTCTAAAAACACGAAAGCTATACCTGGAGGAAAATCTGAGTTTGCAAGATTAGAAGCCTAAGCTGTTGTCATGTTCTAAAAAGAAAAGGAGAGTACATGTGGTTTGGGGCTAATACAGTGTGATAAACATTATCATCTTGTTTTTAAACAGTGTTACATTTCCAAACATATTAATTTTGTTATTTTCATTTATAAAATATAGTTCCTGTCCTTGATTCTGACTGGTCAATAGCTGTGTTTTATTTACGATAAAACACGGCTATGACCAAACAGTTGTGTATATCACTACACAACACCCTTAGCAACCACTCTTAGCAACGTAAACTGTTTGTTCTCAATTGATTTTGTTCATTGAAGCTTACTGCATCATGTAGAAGATTATTGTGGAAAGAGATCGAGTGAGCGAGTTTATTACCTGCATTCAGATATAGCATTTTCCTTTAGGTCAGTCCTATATAAAAAAAATCTATTTAAATGTCCGATGTATCATCTTGTCCTTTTAACAGGTAAGGGGTTTTCCCATGACTGACAGCACTAGTCAAAGCATTTGTCAGTTGTGTCTTGTTCCGTATTCACAACAATTCAGTCTTTTCAATGTAAAAGTCTTCGCTACTAACTGACACACTCATAAAGACAGTCTTTGCTGCCATCTAATGGCATAATAATGTAACTTCTGTTGCTGTTCACGGTCAGGGACTATTTTTCCTGGCGGAAGGAAGGCTTTTAGTGAACGTTTAGATAATGAAAGTTGCATTGATACATATTTTTGGCTTTAATATTTGTATTGTGAGGTAACCGTTTTATAAAAGCAATAAGATACTCGAGGCTAGTGCTGTATCAGGAATAAGTCGCGGCTGAAAAGGGTTGCAGGCACTCCTCTTCGCGTCATGCCTAACAACGCCCTTCAGCCGTGACTTATTCACGATACAGCATAGCCTCGAGTACCTTATTGCTTACATATATCCAGGGTGTGTATGGTAAAATTGTCTGTGTGTGTTCTATGCTGTGGCTGCGTCCAAAATCGCATAATCTCTGTGTACACTACAACTCAAAATTTTGGAATAATTATGTTTTTTAATGTTTTTTAAAGAAGTCTCTTGGTGACCTGGCTGGATTTATATGATGAAAAATACAGTAAGAAAATGTGTATAATTAAATACAACTATTTATTATTAAATTTAAAATAACGATTTCATATTTTGATATATATTTAAATGTTATTTATTCCTGTCATGGCAAACCCAGGCAGCCATTGCCCTGGTCTACTATACAACTATACTAAACTATATTATATAAACTATACAAACGTCAATGATAAATGTTCTGGGTTAGTGCTCTGTAAGATATGCCAAGGCATTGTCTTTTCCTCCTGCACAACTCTGTTATGTACTTGTTTATTTGTAGGGGTAATTCATTTGTATTATCATTGCAAGCCCATGCCTCCTGTCTCGGGACTGGCATGGTTCTCAGTTTCCTCTGAGGAAGGAAACACAAGATAGGAACAAGGCCAGAAACTCAATGCCAAAAGAGATAGACTCACACTAAGAAATATAAATATGCAGCTGTTGAGGATATGAAAATTCTGTCATTTTGCATCCTCCTGTTATTAAACCTGTATGTTGCAGGGCTTTTTTTATGGAATACAAATAGAGCCAATTTTGAAGAAATAGATCTATATGTTAAATATAGAAGTTCTTTAAAGGTATAGTTCACACAGAAATGTAAATTCTTTAATTATTTGTTCCAAAAGCATATGGCTTTCTTTCGTAAAGCATATAAGAAAATATTTTGTAGAATATTTACGCTGCTGTTTGCCATGCAATGAAAAATACAAATGAATGGGGACAGGGACTGTCAAGATCCAAAAATGACAAACAATTTCCATGAAATACACATAAAAGTCCATACAACATGTTCCAAGTCTTCTGAAGCTAAATGGGCAACACTTTATTTTACAGTGTCCTTGTTACACGTTACATGTAGTAATAACTATACATTATGCATAATTAAATGTAACTAACCCTAAACCAACCCCTATTCCTAACCCTAACCCTATAGTAAGTACTCAGTACTTAAATGTATAATTACACTGTAACACAGACACCTTAAAATAAAGGGTTACACTTTATTTTAAGGTGGCAGTATTACAGTGTAATTATACTTTTAAAGGTGCAGTATGTAAGAATTCTGTCTGCTAGAGGTCGCTAGAGGCCTATTCAAAACAAAGGCGTAGCTTGATGATGCCAAGTTTGAAAGCGGAATCTTGGGACATGTGTTCTCCACCTCAACGGATGGTGCAAAAGAATTGAGATAGGACTCATGAAGAAATCATGTTCATGAATGCAATTATTAACGTTACTGTAGTATGAAGCAGAGCAGGACCAAGTGTTGTGGGAACTGAACGAGGCTGCTGGAGCGATTGCGCAACACACGCCTCATGAGCAGCGGAACTATTATTATATCACAGTCACCGGCGCCGCTTCCACTATTCTGGTCATGAGTATGAGGTAACGCAGCTCTGTTTATCATATTAGATACATTTGAGTGTGTTGAAAATTATGTTATAGCGTTACTCTGTGCGTTCGCTCGACGGCTGCTGTGAGACACTTGTTTGAGACACACTGCAGTAAGCTAGATCAATTTTAGAATATCATATTAAATACTGGATGGCTTGTGTTGATAAATGACATGCAATTAATTTTAAAAAGTATTGTATGATGGAGAAAATGCTGTATCACTGTTACTAAAAATAAAGCTGCATCTGATTATCCTATGTTAGCTACTTGACAAAATAGTGTTTTTCTCTGAGGCATGGTAAAGCATGGTACTCGCAAAAATAATTTGATTAGAGAAAATTAGATTTAAACAATAAGACTAAACGTGTCGAGCTATATTACAATGATTAGTTTTCTGTCTATAAATATATCAAAACAGTTGTTCCCTTGTCTATTAAAACGTGTAATATATTAAAGAGTCTTTGGTGTTTCCATGGTTTCTATAAAATAAAACCGGAAACCGAGAATAACGCGGGTATGACGCAATTGACAGGCGACTCCTCACACGTCCCGGAGCCTTGGTTAAAATTGCAATTTTCTCACGATTTACAAATAGTTGGAAACATTTGGGATATTGTAAGTACTCAAGTGAACAAAATATATAACACTGGCCTAGTGGTTTTTGGATATTTTACTGCAAAAATATTACATATTGCACCTTTAAGTACTGAGTAATAACAATTAACTGCATGTACTAGGTTTAGGGTTGGGGTGAGGGTTTGTTTTGGGTTAATTGCATGTAATTATGCATATTTTATAGTTATTACATGTAACGTGTAACAATGACACTGTAAACTAAAGTGTTACCAAATAAAGTGTAACCGTTAAATGTAATGTAAATCTTAAATCTCTGGTCATTGAACTTCTGTGGAATAGTGGCTTTCTTTCTTCATAGGTTCAAAAAGAAAGCATATTCTGAAGAAGTACAAAAAAAAAGCACTTGAGTCCTAAATGCTTTTGGTGTAAAACATCCCCACAAAGACACTGATATATAAACTGGTACAGTCACACACTCAGGCAGACTTTATTTCCCTCTTCTAATTTACTGTTACACACATGTGAGTGCTCTCTCAGCCATGGAATCATCTATCTCAATCAGGGCTGATGATGCTTTATTAAGCACTCAAGCAGTGGAGTGTAGAGTGGAGCAAAGAATAGAGACACACAAAGGGAGCAGGTGGTTGGAAAGAGATCTTTAGTAATCATGTCATGGATGCAGTGCCAAGGGGCCAACATGCAAGCTTTACGCAGTTCACTTTAAAATAAGGTTGGGTTTGCCTTCTCCCACTGATTGTCCAATTAAAATGTATTTCTCTTTTTTAAATTTAAATTTAAATTAAAGCTGCAAGCAGCGATGAAAGGGTCCTCGCACTCGGGGAGGATATGGCAAAGGAGAAATATGGCAAAGTAATTTTGACGTGGCGCTTTGACTGTAACTGAATATTGCCATGTAGATGTCTTCAGACCAGAACTATTATCAAACATGTGAAGTTTGGGGCAGATCTGACATTGTATACCCGAGTTAAAACAACTTCCTGATTCATGGCGAAACATTGAACTTTGTCAGGCCGCCACGGACACGGCCTAAAGCGAAAACTCTCGACTGACCAAATATGAAGTTGATCTGATTAAATCTCTAGGAGGAGTTTGTAAAAGTACAACTTCTGGAAATGGCAAAAACTGCAAAAAATGTTCAGAGAAAATTCAAAATAGCTCACTTCCTGTTGGGTTTTCAGATTTCGCACCAGGACGTTTTTGTAGGTATTGAGCTGTTACATCTGTCTATCGAATTTCATACCTTTACGTGAAACGTAGCGCGAAAGGCGCTTCATTGAAATTTTGTAGGTGGCGCTATCGAGCCATTTTGCCACACTTAATTCTGAAACCCATATCAGATGTAAATTTTCACCACTTCTGACGCATTTGCAGAGTTTTCGAGCATGTTTAGGCCCTCAAAAATGCGATTCATTTAGGAGAAGAAGAATTGACTGAGCAATTACAATAGGGTCCTCACACCACCGGTGCTCGGGCCCTAAAAAACAGCTATACAGTATGTCTAAAACACCACAAACTTTTTCAGCAAGACATCCAATACGTTTATCAGAGTTGTGCAACTCTGGCCCTCGAGATCCACTGTCCTGCAGAGTTTAAAGGATTAGTTCACTTTTAAATACACTTTTCCTGATAAATTTACTCACCCCCATGTCATCCAAGATGTTCATGTCTTTCTTTCGTCAGTCGAAAAGAAATGAAGGTTTTTGAGGAAAACATTCCAGGATTTTTCTCCTTATAGTGGACTTCAGTGGGCACCAAACAGTTGAAGGTCTGTTCAAATGTATAATTTCTGTATATTAAACTGAATTGCAGACTATGGTGTTTTCAGCAGGCTATGTGTGTTTGTCTATTTTGATTTACCTTTGAGTAAGTAAGTGATCTGGGAAATGCTAACGTTAGCCTGTTAGCATTGAAAGCATAAGATTCCACCCTCTCTGCAAATGGCCATCCAAAGCCACGCCTCATCCAAAACACATGAACGAGCACACACAGCTGCTCTCGGCAAAGCGTCACAGGACCGTTAAACTACCTCATGTCTCAAAGCACATACAATTAAGAAAATAATAATGAATGTAAACAACTTAGAGAGCTTGTACCTGACTAGTGTTGATACTGTTGACATGGAGATGCATAAATCTAAGGCTATATCCACACAAAGCCAGAGCTTCTATCAAAAATAGCGGTTTCATCTTCTGAAAACGCCAGATCTGTCTGGACGAAATGCCTATACGATACAAAAGTTTTGCGTATAGAGCTATAGCTTATATAGTTTACAAACTCGTCTCCGTGTGGACGGGCCTGAGTCTGACTGAACAGATCCGGTTAGAATGTCACAGGTTGCCATAAGCTTGTTGTTTTGATTCTGTAGGAACTGTAAAAGGTGGCTACTGTTTGTATGCAGTGCTCCGTGTCTGTATAAACTCTGCATAGCATGAAACACGCTGATGATGTACGATGCCTGCGCAAACAGGGTGCTTGAGGGTTTGTAAAAACAGGCATGTAGGACATCGTATTATTTCTTTCGGGCCGAATAATATAATTGGATGAACATTTTATGCTATGGGACATAACCACTCTTTCCTTTAACAATAGGATGGGAAGATGAACAGAGAAATGGAAAATTGAAATTTGCTCTCATGTAAAATTAAAAACTTTCCATTTTTAATATTAATGTTTTAATGTCTAAAATACAGGCCCCACAAAGTCAGTATACCAACGGTCAAATGTGGGTTCACGAGTTCACACTTGACTTAAACGTCAGGACATCATGCTTCACAACGTGCAGATGTTTACATCAATCATGAAATCATGAATCCACTTTTGACCATTTCTCATAAGTGATGGTTTATAGTAGGGATGGGTAAAAAATGGGTTAATCGATTCTCATTTTTACGAACCGATATCGATTCTTAAATCCCAAGAATCGTTTAGTCTAGTCTGTTTTCAGTTGATGAATGAACAGAACATGTTCATCAAATAAATCACAATAATCTTTGTGCTTTGTTAATTTTGATATGAAGCAAAGTCAAATGACGTCCATCTTATTATGAGATTCAAAAAATAAATACCGTTTTGGCGCTGTTTAATGTGGCATGACAGATCGCTGTAGCGCCTCAGTTAAAGAGAAGCGGCAGCACGGAGCGCATGTGAACATCCTCTCCTCCGCTTTAATACCACTTACAGCGCAAAATAAAAATGAATAAACATCTGAAGGTATGTTAAAAGATACAGTACAACTTACCGAAATCCATATCATGTCTCTTGTAATAGCTCAATCAGTGTTTCAACCTCAGAAAGACGTCAATAAAACAGCTTGTAAACAATGTCACATAAACTCATCAGTCAGCTAGAAAAGTGAACTCTACATATTCTACTACATATTCATTATAATGTTCTTCAATATTTAATGCATGTTTGAATAAATCAGTTATGACAGCCACGATTTAAAAGTTTATATTAAAAAAAAAAACAACGAATTGCAGTAGAAATATGATTATATAATTCTAAACTTTATTTATTATAAAAAACATAATTGAGTAATTTTAGTGTTTGTATATAAATAAGTTAATTTTAACCTTCGATATTATAGTATAGTAGTACCAACTGACTCCCATGTGTAGTTTACAGCATTAGTTGCGAGATTTTTTTCCTCTAGAAAATTTGCCATGTACTGTAACTGATATACTACATCCAAAATAATCGATATCGAATCGCAAGCATGTGAATAGAAATCAAATCGAATCGTGAAAATTGTGTTAATACCCAGCCCTAGTTTATAGAGTAAAAAGTTTAAAATATTTGTATTTTTCTCACACACCTATCGTTTTGCTTTATCATCTGGGGTGGTATGATTACCATTGGATTTCTTTTGCTTGGACCTATCCACTTGCATTATATGGACTCACATAGATTGATTATTTTAAAAATCTTAATTTGTTTTCATCTGAAGAAAGCAAGACATATAGATCTGGGATGGCAATTAATTCATTATTCACTGAAATTCTTCCGCCATAGAACTCAAATCCCAACTTATCCAATATGTTTTTGTTGTTGTTGTTGTTGTTGTTGGTACATGGATTCAGTGCTGATACCTTTGTAACACTAATCAAAAATCTAAAACTAAATCTCCTTCTCTTTCTCATTCTCACCATCAGTTTTTCTGACAGCAACGCCACATCAACTTGGCCTTCTCTTCTCTTCATTGATTTGAGTGTTGTAGAACAGTCAGCAAGGTGACACTTCAAGGTACATGGCCCTTTACCTGTCAACAAGCCATCACTTCTTAAATAAGCAGCCTAGGTTGTCTCTTGAAGGTCTTTCCTTGAAAAAAATTGAAGAACAATGAAAGTGTTAGAAAAGATCGAGGTTCTGCTTACAAGGGCTATTTCCTCAGTGCAATGTTTGCCCACTGACATTAATAGTATATGTTAAGATGCCTCTACAATGGTATTCTTGTCTGCTAGATAGACCAGCACCAAACCAGAGCTGATCAGCTTGTAAATTCATGCAGATCTAAGCCTTTTCATTAGTGATATTCTGTTACCTATGTTTGGTAGCACTTAATTTCGATGGTCCACTTTAGACATTCTACTAACTATAAGTAACTTTGCAATTTACTACAGCCCAAAAGAAGGCATATATAGAGAGCTAACTTACCTCTGTTCCACAACAGTTTTCCAGCATCCCTCCTCCACCCCAACTCCTCACTCTCAATTATTCCTATCCCAGCCAGGAATGGGTAAAGTACTCTTGGTTCAGGTGAAATTCCAAGCTCGGAGCCCTCTCCTCCCATATTCCATACCCTATCTGATTATATATTACACCTTTTGAAAGGGTACCACCCCAGTGACAGCTTTTGTAAAAAAATGTTTTGTGTGTGTGTATGTGTGTGTGCGTGTGTGTGTGTGTGCATGTTTTTGTGACATTTCAGGACACAAATGTGTATAATGACATGGGTATTACATAGGTATTACAAGGAGAGGGTGACTTATGAGGACATTACCCATGTCCCCACTTTTCAAAAGGCTTATAAATCATACAGAATGACTTTTTGTGAGAAAGTAAAAGTGTGCACAGTTTCCTGTGATGGTTAGGTTTAGGGGTAGGGGGAGGGGATAGAAAATACGGTTTGTACAGTATAAAAACCATTACGCCTATGGATTGTCCCCACAATTCACAAAAACGAACATGTGTGTGTGTGTGTGTGTGTGTGGACAGAGTGTGATGCAAAAAATTTTGTGTTATGATTGTTACAGACAAATTTATACATGAAATTCAAAGGCAGTGGAGACGTTATATTTAAAAAAATGTTCCAATGGCATTGCAGGCTGGAAAAAAACTATCACTATTATCACTTTTAAAAAGCAGACCACTGCTTGAATTGTTACTAAAGTGCAGCTTCCACTTCTTTAACGTGAAACTACTCCACAATACTGGCAACACTGTGAACTTCTTTACTCAGTATTCTTGTCATTGCCAGGATCAGTCACAGGGCAGTCGGTCAGTGGGTAACTCCTGTCTCCATGTCTCCCCTCTTTCTAGAAATTCATGCCTTCATCCACACATGAATTTGAGAAAATTAAATATTGCAAATTGCAATTAGATGAAAAAAGGTAATTATGTATAAGTAATAGATTGCTCCACACAAAATAATGACTTATACATAATAAGAGACTTATACAATATTATTTA
>RJVU01046259.1:2637651-2659287 GCA_003731715.1 Anabarilius grahami | reverse complement strand
TAACACTTAAGATTCATACTTGCACATTCATCTTAAAGGGGACCTATTATGCCCCATTTTACAAGATGTAAAATAAGTCTCTGATGTCTCCAGAGTGTGTATGTGAACTTTTAGCTCAAAATACACCACAGATCATTTTTTATAGCATGTTAAAATTGCCACTTTTTGGGGTTGAACAAAAACGCGCCATTTCAGTGTGTGCCCTTTAAATGCAAATGAGCTGCTGCGCTCGGCCTAAGAGGACGGTGCTTCAAGAACTGATTCTCCGGTGTCAGAAGTCAGTCAGGACGCACTATAATGTCAGAAACTGCGAATATATGCTGCATGTAGATAGAACAGGTATAGTTTAGTTCAATTACAGTTATAACTTAGATTGTCTTCTTCCACTTTATTAGTACAAGCCTGTTACCGGACCCTGTCCGAATGATGGCCAAAACTTTACAGATGAGTTTTATGATGTTTATTGTACTTCACACAAAAGATGAAGCGTCCGTTTGGTATTCTCAGATGATGTGACTGTTTCCTTTCATGTAACTCATTCACAGAGGGCTTTGGCTGAAGAGTTTGTTACAGTGCAGTGTGGGAGATAAAAAGATGCAACAAGTAAAGTAAATTATCTATTGGCACAATACCTTATATCAGTAGGACACAATAACATGCTTTCTTATTTTTGAACAACATCTACAACAGGACTAGGAGAGCTTATCAAAGACCTTAAACCTAGCTCCCAGATCAGTAGTCAGTCTTGATACACAGTTAGAACCTCCTTACTTTAACCAATTCTCTCCACAGTAACTGTTTTTAATAAGTCTTCATATTTTCTTGGTCCTGAAGCAGCAAAGCAGCACTGAGGAATGTTAAAACTCCAGCCCTTCACCATAAGCACATCATTCACATTCCTCTCCACAAACACAACAGCCATAACCATGACAACCTTTGCAAAAACATGGCGACTGGTTTGACTTTGTTTAATTGCTCCCCCTCACCGTGCTTCATCACTCCATTACTACACATACATTTAAATGTGCACTCTCAATATGACTATGGCAAGTTAATTCAAGTGGCCCAGAAGCTGTCATTTACTTCATTTCAAAGTACTTCTGTGATTGGAATGTTTGGATTTAGTTACAGTGATTCAAATGATGCAAACGACACCATGAGCCAAATGTGACAGTAGGCGACTTAATCAATTGTGTCATACTAAAGAGCAAGATTTTGTCACAATCATTGATAGTTATGTGTGGAAATTATTACCAGCCAATCACAATGTCTCTTCCATCTTTATAACCCCCACTAACACTTTCTCTGTGCTAGCAGTTCGCCGAGGCCATCTTCATCTGACAGGCTCTGGTGGCTTTTCCGTGATTCATCAGCTGGCTACTTGGATGGGGGACCTGCGTCAAAGGACTTTGTTTTATCATGTTCTAATAAAATAAAGCTTATTACACAAATTCCAATCAATAAATTGACTTAATCAATGACTTAAGCACACACAAACACACACCACTTCATATGAATCAGTAAAAGTATGACAAATTGTTTTTCTCACCCCCATAAAATGTATTCCAGTGACTCCATTGTGCTCAATCCTAAAATCTACAATATGCTTTTAACAAAGGTCTAATAGTGGCCTTTCCCACACTTTCTTCTAGAGCCACTCAAGTAGAGGAGATTTAATTTACATCTGCTGCTTGGCTGATGATGGGTCCTCATGGGAGGAATAGGCAGATTTTTGGAGGGATTGACTTTCACTACTTCTTTCTAAACCATATTAATGAGAACAGAAAATGAAGGAATTTCAAAACCAACATCATGTCATTTTCTCTTGAATATACATCTATTCATATTTTTCTGATGCTTTTCTGAAGACTTATAAGGGGGTATCAATAAGTCAGGGCTACATATAGCATAGTGATGTTCAGAACAAAAAGTTTTAGGCTAGATAATTTGAGGTTATTGCTCTTACACTGTGCAAATTCTCATCAATTTTGTGTTGTTTAAATTGGCTTTATTCCCTGGAACACAAGATATTTTTGGAAAAAACTAAATCCAAGCCACTCCTTTTCTTAAAATTGATATATGCACACCTGTGAACTGGTCGTTGTGAGAAAGCTGCTTAAGACATGAAAGTGACATTTACATGCATTTTGATAGTAACCTGTGTGTACATGAAGTGCGCACACTTCAAAAACCTGTAAGAACATGCTTTTGTGTTTACATATCCACATAAGTCACTGCTTTCTCATCCTTTAAACGGCATAAACAAAACAGTGTTCATGCTTACATGATGTTTCAAAAAGCTGCTATCCGAAAACTCCTTGAATAAATGGAATGCTTATTGTGACCAGGGGCTGTCAAGCTCCAAAAGCACAAAAAGTTCTAATAAGGTGCCATTAATGTAGTTCAGCTCATGCACTTTATTCAAAGTCTTTTGAGACCAAACTTTCTGTCAGTATTCACTAAAAATATTGCCTCGGATATTGATTTCCTTTATACAGTATCGAGAGCGCTGTGGTTGTATATTGATTAGAACTCAGAGGTGTAAGATTACCAGTGAAGAACAATTTGTGGGCTATTTGGTCATTACACTTATATTTCTAAAGGAGGATCATGAGAAAATTGAACACCTTTGCCTCCCATTGTCACAGTTGACTGGCTGCCATAAAGCGCACAACGATTAGAGAATATAATAAGCAGTCTTTATTAATTCTAACAGGTAACACTCAGGCGATCACTGGGGAAAATAAACACAACCACATATAACATAGACAATTCTGGAGCAAAGGACTGAGGAAACTAAGAGTTTAAATACACAGGGACAGTTAATTAACCAGAACAGAAACAGGTGCGGGATTAATTAACAACCAAATAAACTAACCAGGAACACATACAAATGAGCACAGGGAGAATTACCAAAACACAAAGACACTAAACAGAACTAAACATAACTCCATCTTAAAGCACTGACCAAATGCATCTCCAGGCACTTCCAACAAACACCAGAAACAGAAAAGGGTTTTGAAGAACACTTTGGCATTCTCTCTCTAAACTCCTCCCCACAAGTGATAACTGTTATTCAAACTAAATCAAAATCTTTCACCTGAAAAGCACAATTAAACTTAATGTACCCATAATTAATGATATTGCATATATCAATATATCATTTCACCATTAAAGGTGATAGAATCTTGCAAGTTGAATTTTCAAAATAGGAAAATCCAGCGGAGAATATAGCAAAGAAGAAAAGACCGGCCCATCAACACCACAATGATAAATAACAGTTAGAATAATTTTTCAATATAATCAGGGACCAAACCAATCAATGAGCTGCATTATTAAAGAAAGGTAATTAAGGGCAAGGTAATTGAAATGGTTACCACACTCTAAAAAATGCTGGGTTAAAAACAACCCAAGTTGGGTTGAAAATGGACAAACCCAGCGATTGGGTTGTTTTAACCCAGCGGCTGGGTTAAATGTTTGCCCAACCTGCTGGGTAGTTTTATTTAACCCAAATATTGTTTAAAAATTACTGTATTTCTTGCTTAAAATGAACCCAAAATATGTTGGAAATTAACATTTATTAATATGTTTAATAAACAAACATTTATTAATATTTTTTTTGAATAATATTTAAACAATAAACATTTATTAAATTGCTTATTAATAAATGCTCATTGTTTTGATTATTATTGTTGCCTCTAGTAATTATGAGTCTGATTTTTAATTTCCAACCTATTTTGGGTTCATTTTAAGCCAGACCTATAGTAATTTGTAAACAATTGTTGGGTTAAATAAAACTACCCAGCAGGTTGGGCAAACATTTAACCCAACTTCTGGGTCAAAACAACCCAATCGCTGGGTTTGTCCATTTTCAACCCAACTTGGGTTGTTTTTAACCCAGCATTTTTTAGAGTGCACAGGCACATCGTACATGGTCGCATTTACCAACAACAATGGATTTTAACTCTTAAGAATGTTCTCTACATGTGAGGTTACAATCTTTCATAACATTTTTATGTGTTTCCCAAAAAGTACACTTAAAAGGGACCTATTATGCAAAATGTACTTTTGCATGGTGTTTTGACATAAATGTGTGTTGGCAGTGTGTGTACACAACCACCCTATGATGATAAAAATCCAACCACTCCTTTTTTTTAATTCCCATAAATCATAAGCAGTGTCTCAGAACAAGCCGTTTCCAGATTCCTGGCAGTGTGATGTCACATTGGCCACAGGCCCTGCCAAACACTATAGAATAACACAAGATGTGTCACTCGCATTATTATGAATGGGATAAAGTGCAACGCGCACTATGGCGGAATAAGTCTCGCCTTCTAAATAAGAGCCAGTCACCGATTGAGTCGATAAAGTCAACGCGTCAATGCAGCAGCCATTAGAAGCTCCGGTTTCTATAGAAACAGTCAGACGCGCGCCTCCGAAATGAGGCACAAGAGCATTTAGGACTGCTCATGCGCATTAGGTTGATCAAGCCTGAAAAATACATTTTTTTGTCATGATTCGAGCATTTAGAAACAAAATTTATGAGACAGTTGTTGTCAGAGTTCATTGGTGATTTCAAATATGAAATTTAATCGAAAGCTTGGCAAACAGCTTTAGAGAATTTGATATTTCCCCATTCAAAGAGAAAGGAGCTGCACTTGGATGCCCGAGAGGCGTTTCAAAGATGGACGCCTAGTGAAATGACTTGCCTTAAAGGGACTTTGGCCCCGCCCCCGAATGTTGACAGACGCTGCCGTTTTAACATAGAACTGCCCTGAGCGAGTTCACAGCCAGTTGTACAGTCTGCCATTGCTGCACTGAAGAGAATGTCTCCCAAGCGTTTTACGTGTTCTGTAACTGGATGGTTTAATCCACATAGCTCTCTCCATTTACTCCCTAAATCTGAGCCACTGAAAACGAGGTGGATTCATTTTGTTTTTGAAGAAAATGCACCCTCAACTCTAAAATATACACTAAAAATATTGCCTCGGATATTGATTTCCTTTATACAGTATCGAGAGCTCTGTGGTTGTATATTGATTAGAACTCAGAGGTGTAAGATTACCAGTGAAGAACAATTTGTGGGCTATTTTGGTCATTACACTTATACTCTACCGAAATTTGTTTATGTCTGCGCGGATCATTTCACATCGGACTTCTTTGTGAACGAATGTCAATTCAATGGGACAATACAAAACAGAGGTTGTGCTAAAAATGTGTTACTCAAGGATAGATCAGTAAACTGTTCGTGATCCAGCTTAAAGTCTCCAGAGTGATACTGGATATGGCAGTAATGAAGGTGAGAGCACTTTATTACAGTTCATCGGAGTTGATTTATGGATATAAAGTTTACCAGTTTATTAAGCACCACTCGAAAAGGCATAAGGTCTTTAAAGATTTTGTTTACTGTTAGTTGTAACGAGTGTTTTCTTTTCATTGGTTTTCAGTAGCTGCCTCTATGAAAACCCCCTCAGGTGACAATTGTCTGAAGCACATCAGTGTTGACCAAGTTTTGATGACTGATTATCTGAAAATAAGTTGACTATTTACAAATAAAATATATATGTAATCTGAAATGTGTTATTACATTCTTAAAGTTCTTATTTTAGAATAAATGTAAATGCTTAAAATGTATTGATAAAAAATATACCTATTTCCTCTATTATGATGACGCTAGCCTCTGCGAGGGACATTTAAGGAATATGTGGACTGAGTGCTACTGCAAAATGGATCCCCCTTTACCATCGGTGAGAACCACTAGTGCCTGCAGCGCACACTGCAGCGTCAGCCACGGCCCCAACGGACTGCAAGCCAGAGCCCACTGCAGACACAGAGCCCCAGCCCGCAGCAAAGCTTATGCCTGAGTTGATGCCTGAGCCAATTTTCATCCCGGAGCCTGAGTCCATCAAAATGTCTGACCAGGTGCATCCCAGAGGGGGTTTTAGTGGAGTTTGTGGGCATGACGTGGAGCCTTGCCCATACTCCCTGTACTGAAGGTGAGGAGTTTTTAATGTCCACATATATAGTGTATGTGAGAAATTGGAGGAGGGTGTTTCCCAAAGTCTCTTCTCATCACTGATCCCGCCCAGTACCAAGCCTGTTTTATTGCCCAGTTCTGAGCTAGTATTGTCTATGATGCTCCCACCTATATCAGTCAATGAGGCCACATTTGAACTCTCTGCCTGTCCTGTATCGGCCAAGGAGGCCATTTTGTAACCCTCTGCCTGAGCTACCCAGTTCTTTGGCCCCTGCATCCTGGTGCTCCTGCATCCTGGTGCTCCTGCTGGGCGTTACTCCCTGGCTCATCCCACTGTCTTCTTTTCCCTGGCTCCTCTAATTTGACATGTACTTGCAATGTTACTTATAGTCAGTAGAATGCCTGTTGGGAGACCATCAAAATAATATGTTAGCAGATATTAAGCAGTCTACTGATATTCTACTAATACTCTAATGATATTAAGTTGACTTGTAGGTGCAACGTTACTTAGTCAACAGAATGTCCATCAAAATGAAGTGTTACCTTTTTCAACCTGGAAAGTGTCAACATTAAGAGTAAATTGAACACGAATTTACATTGGATTTGAGAAAAAAAAAAACACAAAGACATGATTTCATGCAGTACTCACTATTGTTAAGGAAAATGTAATGTTGTAGCAAGTGTAAATTCTACACTGTTGCTTAATAGCTAAAATGTCTTAGTACATTAAATACATTTGCTTTAATCCATTTGGCAGGCGCCTTTTTGTCCTAAATTACTCTCATTTCATTCAAAGTTCAGGCTATCATTCGTTTGCAATCTAACCCATGACCATAGTGTTGCTAGCCCCATTCACTTTTTCAGTTGTTTGAGTCTTTGAAAAGCTACATGGCACCGCACTACAAGAAATATAGTTAAACTTATGGTTTCACTGCTTGAAGTGACACTACTGACCACCACTGCTTGTGTGGTTATCTTGTTAGAGCAGGAATTCGGAAAACACTTATCAGTTGCACTTATCAGTTGAGCGCCAACAACACTTCTTGACATGGAAGAGAACACATCTNTCTAACCCATGACCATAGTGTTGCTAGCCCCATTCACTTTTTCAGTTGTTTGAGTCTTTGAAAAGCTACATGGCACCTCACTACAAGAAATATAGTTAAACTTATGGTTTCACTGCTTGAAGTGACACTACTGACCACCACTGCTTGTGTGGTTATCTTGTTAGAGCAGGAATTCGGAAAACACTTATCAGTTGAGCTAATCCTGATGTGCATATTTTTATTTATATGTACATTGGAGAAATGAATTCAGAAATTCAAGGCTTAGCATGTCACACAGAAACAAATTTACAAACACACAGGATTATGAGACAGAAAGCATTCATCATCATCATCATCATCATCCCAAAACTGCTTACTTTGGTGGCCTAGCAATTCTCACATTATAGCAGTTACTTTTCATTACTATAAATTCCCAACCTCCACTCCCATTAGAGTTAAGGGGGGGAAAAACCCTGTAATTTTCACACAGTGTAGGGTGTTGCATGTACATTAACCCACAGTGAGAGCATTCCACTGCTATGACTGATCTGCTTCTGACTGCTAGGTCAAGTGTGAACAAGGTGTCAGGATAATCACACGTCTCAGCATTTTCAGCCCTCACACCTGTGTGTGTGTGTGTGTGTAACTACAATCTTGACATCTACAGAAATGGCACAATGCAATAGGCATGCAGCAAGGGGCTCTACAGGATAATTGTGTTGAGCAATATGTTCACCATGGAAGCCTTTCAAGTTGTTGGGAAATATCAGTATTCGATTGGTGTTTGAGGTGAACATTCAGAACCACTACATACTACAGACTAATTCTAATGCAAATAAGTTTAGCGGGTCACACTTTAGTTTAGGGTCCAATTTTCACTACACTATTATCTACTAACTATGACTTTTGCCTCAATAAACTCCTAATTACTGCTTATTAATAGTTAGTAAGATTGTTAAGTTTAGGTATTGGGTAAGATTAATGGATGTAGAATATGGTCATGCAGAATTAGGCATTAATACGTGCTTTATAAGTAGGTACTAATAAACAGCCAATATCCTAGTAATATGCATGCTAAAAAGCAACTAGTTAATAGTGGCAATTAGACCCTAAAAGTGTTACCATATAATGTAATATTTTTGAGTTATAATTTTTTTTTGTTTTTTGTTTTTGTAATACAGTTATAATTATTCAACTCCTATTCAACATTGCTGTTTTTAAATTACTCATCAGTATGGAAGCATATAATGAAGCCATTGGTAACTTTATAACAACACTTGTTTCAACCGTTACACAAACATAAATGTAGCCCAAGCATGTGCTAAAGTTGAATGGCAAGTATGGTCAGGATAAATGAGACAAAAAGTAACATTAATATTACAATAAAATAGTTTTTACTGTTATAAAAACATGGTTTTGTGAACATTAGCAGAACCGAAGTTTTCAAAATAATCAAAGTAAAGTGAGAGTTATTCGAGAGCAGTCGGGTAACGATGTGTGTTACATGATTATTCTGACACCTTCGGTTTTGCTAATGCTCACAAATCCGTGTTTTTATAACTGTAAAAATTTTCGTAATAGTCTTAATGTTACTTTGTGTCATGTTTATCAAAGTATGCAAACACAGTGATGTGGCATTGGTGCCGTGTCAAATCTGAAAACATTTCCAACTGGCTTCAAGTCAGACACCAATTGGTATGTGCAGGTCAGTGTGTAAAACACACCAGCCGTGTGTACCTGGTCACTTTACCAATCAGCTTAAATCTAGTGGCCTGAGTTATAATGAGAGAGGGGTGAGAAGCCAGTGACTTTGTCGTGATATTTAGTGCATTTGTAGGCAAAGATTAGTTTGTTTAGTGTCTCCTTCCTATCTGATTTTTGTTTCTCTGGTTTAGAGCATCTGTAGTAACGTCCGGTAAAATCTTTCCACCTGCCCATTTTCTTGAGGGTGGTCCTTGAGCCAGTGATGTTTCTGTAATTTCTGAGTTAGTTGAAGAGTTGACTTTCAAAAAGAGCTGATTTCCAAACTTAAGTTCAATGAATAAACAGTCACAGCCACTGCTTGCCCAAGTGAAGTCGATGGTTTTAAGGGGCAATCTTGTCTCTCTACAAGCCTTTCTCAGTAATGTTCAATGATTTTCTGCATGTAGGGCCTGAAGAAGATCCCTAATGAAGCCTAGTGCAATCACATCTCATCATGCAGTTACCTTAAAGAAATATAAATAAAGCATTTTTTTCAAACAAACTTACAAATGCCTCTATCGCGTCTTGTGCCTCCCCCATCTCAAACATCACAAACATCTCTTATGGGTGCTTGTGAAGGCATGTCTCAACAGGTAAACGTAGGCTACTTTCAAAAAAAGGTCCAACATATTAGGTATTCTTTTAGCTATGTTGCTATGGGTCATGAGTAAGCAACTGAGCAGGAAAAAACCCTTTCTAGAGTGAATTTGAGTGTCTTGCTTATAATAAACCCATCCATCTGCACCAGACACATTTTTTGACATGACTCGCCACAACTGTTTGAGTCTGTCTACACTGGACACATCAAAGTAAGCAATATAAACTAGTACAAATTTGTCTTTTTGTACATTTGTTCATGACCTGTTTAATCTTTCTGCACATCTGAATATCTTTTCCCATGTAACATGTCAGCCATGGTCCCACACAGGCTGAACGCTCTCTGGCTCAGCCTGCTACAGTAGCCACGCCCCAAACGCTATAGGTTGAGCTAGAAAGAGATTGACAGATCTGAGCGGACCACTCTCAATGTTTGATGGTGCCTGGGAGGCTCCATGTTTACACTTTTGGGGAAGATAAAACCTTGAATGACATACTAATAGTAGTCAATGAACAATAACTGGGTTAAGAGAATGTATTTTAACATGAAAAAAAAAAAAAACATACTTCACCTTTAACTGAAAGTTTTCTATTTCAAACAATATTCTAATATTCTAAAAGTCACGTATTCTGGTCTCCTGTTACCCTCAATTTAAAGCAACTCTACTAATTGAAAGATGTAACTATTTATGTCTCTCCCCTTCTCCCTGGAATGCTTAAAAATGGGTTGGAATTGTAACCAGAGAAATTCCATTTTTCAAAGCACAAATGGTTCATATTTACTCTTCAAACCTCTGGAAATATGTCAGTAAACTGTGCAGGGTGGGGTCTGAAATGCAGAGGAGGAGAATAGATGTTAAAACAGCGTAACCAGCAGATCTTTTGGCTCTGGAGTTTCAAATGAAACTTTTCTTAAGCTTTGATCCAGGGAGGGGTATTTCTTTACAGGTCAGCTGTAGCACTTTTGAGACAAGAAGGCTGTGTCCAATTGGTCTGATCCTCTTGAACTTTGACCCTTGCCAGAGGAGAGACAGAGAGGCTATAGTTGTAAGACCGTATTTGTTTGGAACTCCTTTCTGACTTTTTTTTTTTTTGGAGAGAAGAACATTTTTAAAGGCTTGAAAATTTTCCACATGCGTAAGTAATTAAGCTCTGTGATGGACTCCTCCAAAGGGAGACAAATCCAACTCGATCTCTACTCACACACAGCACATGTGTGCATGCATACTTCTTTTCTCTTCTTCCATTAATGCATAAAATCATAGAGAAATATGTATTTCTGTTCTTGACTGATTTTTACTTTTTTAATTTACTATCCCTCATGCTTAATGCACAATAACAACACAAGACAAGCTTTCTTTGTTTCATTTCTTGTGACTTCTTTCTTGTTTTCTTTTCTTTTGGGGGCCCCTATTGTAATTTTATGGTGGTCCTCAAAAGCTGTTTTACCAATTTTGGGCTCTCTAGGGCCAAATCCTCAGCACCAGCTTAAAAATGTTCTTTTCATTTGCTTATAACTTTTGAACCCTTTGCTCACTTGATTACTCTTCTCATGATGATCACAATCAAAATCTTACATTAGGACTCCACCCATTACAGTAGCCACCATTTGTACTGTATTCAATTATTTTGTTTTTTTTTGCTACTCCTTCAAATTTTGCATAATTTTTCAAAATTGGCTCAGATGGACTGTCTAGACTCAGCTGCACAGAAATAACTGAACCTAATTTTGATATTCATCTTGGTTCAAAAGTTATGGTGACACAAACTTAATGTAGACCCAAAATTGGATGAGAGGTAGCATGCATCTCAGCAATACTGTGGTCTATCAAAACAAACTTGGTATACTTCATCAGCATCATAATGGTAATAGGGTACCTGCCAAATTTGCCTACAGCGCCATCTACAGGTCATGAGATCTGAAAAATTGCTCTTGTTGATCATAGCTTGTGGAATGTTTGCAAGAAAAGTGTGTTCTCTGTGTCTATGGATTCCTTAGGTCATGCTGAATCCATCTGTACCGATTTTGCCAGGAGCAGATGAACCGCCTGTCTGCCATTTTGAAAATTGTCATAAGCTGCAGTGTCTACTAAATGATTTGACATATCGGCACAAAATTTGGTAAACACAATTGACTCCATGCCCTTAAGGGTCCTGAGAGATTTGAAAACAACACCACCTAGTGTTCCTGAGATATAAGGATTTTTACCAAAACACATAACTTTTGAATGCTTTGTCCAAAATGAATTTTGTGTCATTACATTCATTGGTTTATGCCAATTCGGACGACATCTCATTTGTAATTTTCCTTCATTTTGAAGTAAATGAAAAACATTTTTTTCACTACTTCTCCTACAAATCTTGTCATCTTTTTGGCCAAAATCGACTGAGATCAGCACAGGAATAACAGAACAGATTTTTGGTATTCACTACCGTTCCTGAGAAAAACCTTTATGAAGTTGGCCATGCCTGTGTTTTCTTGTCCTATGTTAATTAGATCATTGGTTAGCATGCTAAGCATTGCTTGTGTATGTTCCTTTTAACCTTTGAAGGTCTCATCGGCATCAGGGTAAAAGTGTGTCTTCAATGTGGCACAGTGTGACAAGTGGTGAACACTCAACCAGAAGGCTGCAAATTCCATGCTGTGCATCTCTGTAACAGTATACATGTCATGTTGTATCAATTCTGCTAATAATTTAGTTTTTAGAATACAAAATGCAAATAAATGCTTTTGTCTGTTACCTGTCATCTTGATAACGTGTCATGTCTAATTTGCACTCAAAGATGCTATAGAGGATGTTTTGTTTTATACATTTTTGCAATATTACTTGAAACTGTCTTTACTAACTGATAAAAGACTATTTATTAGATGCAATAAATAAATAGGAAAGGAATAATATCAATATACATCATCTGTGCACGAGGTAGGGCCTTAAAAACATCAGCCAATCGTTTGTGTGATCATCGCATAAACGATTGGCCCTCTGGCTTGTCAATCACTGCCATTACGTTCCTTGTGAGAGACGTGCGCGGATTGGCCCTCTTGGCCCAGATGTATATTAATATTATTCCTTTCAGTGCACCTAATAAATAGTCTTTTATCAGTTAGTAAAGACAGTTTCAAGTAATACTGCAAAAATGTATAAAACAAAACATCCTCTATAGTACCTTTAACCAGATATAATTTGCTTTAAATTTAAGAATTCTCTGGACTGACTATCCCCTCTTACACTACTCAGATGTCCTGCAGGAGTACATCCATCTATATCAGAACACACCAGTGCCCTGAAATGTGAAGAAGAGATTTCACAATGAAAAGATTAGAGTTAGAGAATATATCCGGATGGGGATTAAATTCTTGTATTCATTAATTCCTAATCCTGCACACCATTTGCTGCTCTAATAAATTGGTCGAGAGCTTGCTGAGAAAGCAGTCTATGTGCCATTAGTGCTTGCTGACCACTGCTCATGCATGACATTAACAATTCTAGCTAATTAGTAAGAGTGATGTGGGTAGCACAGGCAAAAGCATTAAAAGAGAAACATTTGGCGAAGAAGGCAAGGTTTGTATACACTTAATGAGTGCTGTTTGTGACACATCGATGTATGCAAACTTACCTATAAAGGTATGCATAAATGCATGGGTAAAAGTTCAACATTTCACCTACTGTGAACTTTAAACTATGGGTCATACTGTGGACCCCTCTGACATTAAAGCAGAACTAGATTTTACCGAGTGCAACATGTTACTGGATCTTTGTTGCTCCTGGAACAAAACAACATTCCAATCAACCAATCAGATTTTTGTTATTCACTCATCATTCCTCTCTGATTTTAGGGATAACTTATGGGTAGGGTAAGGTTTAAGTTTAGGGTATAGGGATATGTTTAGGATTACATTTTCAGACATGAATGTTGTTCCAAGATGAACAAAATATGTTAACTCAGGAATGCTTCTAACTCTGCAAAATCTGGACGTGCAACATCAACAGCCAATTATGTCGCTGGATCAGAAAGGTGCCAATTTGCAAATACTTCTTGCTCAAGGAGGATTAAAAGGATATTTCTTAGACAAAACTGTGCTTTTATGTTAACAAAATGGAAAAGAAACAAAAATGAGAGCTCTTAAAACAGAGTAGCTCTGAAGGAAACAAGTTCAGGGGTTCAGAAACAACTACAGCAGAGCACATTTGTGCTTCCATTTACCATATTTGATGTGCTCTATGTATGTGTGTTAGTAAATGTTCATATGTGAATATAAAAAGCCTCATTTTAAATCTGTTCTTTATGTAAAGTGATCTCTTTAAAAAACTTGGATTAAACCGCTTGACGAATATGGATTACTTTTGGATTATCTTTTTGTTCTTTTGTAGCGTTGAACATTTTTGGTTGCTTAGACTTTCAATGGATGGGCAAATGATGAGAGAATATTAAAAATATTTTGACTTGTGTTCTGATGTTGAACAAAAGTCTAATTGGTTTTGAACAACTTATGGATGAGTAAATCATGACATAATTTTCACTTTTGGATGAACTAACCCTGAGATATTTGCTGACACAAAATCATGGTGGTCTGCTGCAGGATTCCTCTTTTTCTTCATGCTGGTTTAATCACGTTACTTTGTTGGTTGTATAATCTAGACTTTTTTTGACTTTATGCCCAAAAATATGAGCATGTATTTTAATTGAGAAATACACTTTTACTATAAAAGAGGTTTAGGTATTGTCATTGTCAGTATGTTTTTTTTTTATATGTACTTTTAAATAAATTATCAGATTCAGACAAAAAAGTTGTACTCAGTTGTGATCAGATGTATTATCTCACGGTGGCTGACCAAGTAACAGAAGGTCAGAGAGATTTGGGAGTGGGCTTTTTGTCTTGCCACCTGACCACCAAGCAATACAACACGCAGAACACCCCANAAAGAGGTTTAGGTATTGTCATTGTCAGTATGTTTTTTTTTTATATGTACTTTTAAATAAATTAACAGATTCAGACAAAAAAGTTGTACTCAGTTGTGATCAGATGTATTATCTCACGGTGGCTGACCAAGTAACAGAATGTCAGAGAGATTTGGGAGTGGGCTTTTTGTCTTGCCACCTGACCACCAAGCAATACAACACGCAGAACACCCCAGCAAACGCTTTGTAATCAACAACAAACCTCTATGAACCCCATAGCAACTGCATATCAATGCCATTTTAATGTTTTAACCACACAACTTGCACAAGCAAGTACTGTACCATTACTCAACTTATAATATTGACCATTGAGAAAAAAATTTTTTATGTGTTTTGTGTATTCCTTAAATGTGGATGTATGAGGATATCAATGGCCCTAAGACTCATTGCAGGAGCAATCCAGTCTGACTGTAAATTGCGTGTGTGTGTGTGTGCGCATGTGTGTGGTCACTTGCAGGAGCCCTTAATCCAATTTTTCCATATAAAGCTCTATTTCAAACACTCACTGAGGACTATAATCTTCTGCCTCATTTCTAATCCCAACCGCTACCGGACTGTTTCCCCCCTAATTGGAGTGAGTGTGTGCACATTTTGGTTTTGTGTGGCATGTGTGTGAGAAGGAGAGATGGTGGGAAACTTTTCTCATTTTGTGAGATCCTGTTGTGCTTTTATCAACCCCTAAAAGTGAAAATGCTGCCATCATTTACACTCCAAACCCTCCTAAAAAAAAAAAAATCTGGTCCATATAACTCATACCTTCAACCAATTAATCAATGAGAGTTAGTAGACATGTAGTTGCAAAGCGGACTATCAAAATAAAGTGTAACCCAGAGTTTGTATGATTGGGTGAACTATTGCTGTAACACTTTCCATATGGATAATGGATAAACCTTTGAGTAGCATCTTTGAATAGGCCTACAAAGCGTATTACATTTTTAGTTTCCATTTTCTCATTCCAAATGATATTGTTCCCATATAAGATCATGCCATGTTTCCCCTAAAAGTATCTAATGCTATTGATTAATTGTACTCTTAGTCTTTTTACACTATTGCTGCAGCCAAATTTTACTCAAACTGGCTTTATCTGATCTGAACCAGAGCCAAATTCTCTGCATCAGTGCTACATCTGCATCAATAACCCCTCATCTCTTCTAATCTCTTCTCACTGTCTCCTTCTGTCTGTCTCTTTCTCTCTATGTATTTATCAGTCAGGGTTGTGCGTTTGAAACACTTGCGCCATCATAGAAACGGATCTTTAAGGAAAAGCCACCCTAAAATGAAAGTTTTGTCACTATTTATCTTAGAGCTACTTATTTTTGTCAAATAAAGACCAACTGAGGATGGGGTTCCTCTGAAAGGTCTTTCCATTCAATACCCACATTAAGGAGTTCCCCCCCTTTGCCACAGTCACCTCTGGCTTTCTCACTGGGGGTTTACAAACTATTATACAGTTCTTCTGTTAAACAATGACACATACATTTTCTGTAAAGCTGCTTTGAAACAATGTGCATTGTGAAAAGCACTATACAACACTGAGGAAAAAAAAAAAAGAAAAAAAGGGAAAAAAAGAGAACTTCTGGAAGAACCTTCATGCTTCTCTTGTCCTTCTCTCATCCAACATGCTATAGACCCTGTATATGAGTTGAGAGTTACAGGAGAGAGGAAGGTTTTCAATTAATAAAAAACATACGTCTATCCATGTAGTTAAAATATTTTTTTGGCTTATAGAACATTTACTTCCATGTCAAGTGTAGAAACCCCTCCAACCCTTTATTTTTCTTCTGATTTAGAGCCAAATAGGCACAGAGGTCTAATTGTTAAGGAATTCACAGGGGTAGCCCCATGATCAGTAGGGGGCTTTGGGTCAATTTCCTGATGCTTTCCTTTCCAAAATAAACACAGATGACTGACCTGGCAAGCGGAGGTCCTCAGAACTCTGAAACATTCCACATAGTGTAAACCTGTGTGTGCGCGCATATGGCACTGAATGGGGGAAAGAGAAGGTCCCCTTTGCTTATTTAAACAAAGTTTAGTTTGCGATAACTGCATGTACACCAGTTCTCAAAAAAACAAGCCTCTGTTTTCCTTTAGGCTTACAGCCTTTGGTTTGTGAGATAAGCTTTTTTACCCTAATGATGGTAAAGTTGGGACTAGCTTGGATTCACACATTTTATTTACTTTCATAGTCCTAACTAAAAGTTAGTGATTATACGTATATCTTCCACTTTTTTCTGTTTGCAAAACAGTAGTTTTCAGCGGACTTTGCCTCAAATCCTAGATTGTACACTGGACATCAAGTTGAAGGGTTCGAGTTAACTTTTTAAAATTTGTGACAGTGACAGATAATTCAAAAGAGTTTTCATTATTTTGACAATTAGGTCACACTTTATATTACACACACACAAAAAAAGTGCTATATAGCACTAAAAGTGGTTCTTGGCTCATAATCATAGGGGAACCACTTTTGGTGCTATGTAGCACCATATCTTTAAAGGTGCTCTACAGCACCTTTGTCAAATGGTGCTATGTAGAACCTATAAGACGTGCCTTATCGCATTTTATTTCTTCAGCAAAAATGGTGCTCAACAGCACCAACAGTGGTTCTTTGGCTCGTAAAGAACCTTTAAAGGTGCTTAACAGGTTCTTTGTACGGCAGTGGT
The DNA here is from genome assembly GCA_003731715.1 of Anabarilius grahami. Lineage (NCBI taxonomy): Eukaryota > Metazoa > Chordata > Actinopteri > Cypriniformes > Xenocyprididae > Anabarilius > Anabarilius grahami. The sequence continues at coordinate 2,642,302 of RJVU01046259.1, read as the reverse complement.
GCCATGTAGCACCTTAACCACCCCAAAGAACCACTGAGGAACCGCTGAAGAAACATAACAGTGGCTTAACAGGTTCTGTATACAGTATCGGTGCTATATAGCACCTCAGTCATCCCAAAGAACCAGTGAAGAACCGCTGAAGAACCACTGAAGCACCAAGATTTGGTACTATACAACACTTAAAGTGGTTCTCCTATGATTACGAGCCAAAGAACCACTTTTAGTACTATATAGCACCATTTTTTTTTAGAGTGTATTTGACTTTATCTAATATGTACTTACATAAAAAAAGAAGTACAATGTACTTATTGTGTTCATGTTATATTGTAAAACATTTTTGCTGCTATTGAGGTGGGACACGGGTACATAGAAGGACAACTAATATAAAGTGGGACCGACAATTACAATAAGGTACTTGTTCTATAGCATTTCCTTACTTTAAAGATCTAGTAAGGAAAAAAAAAGTCTAAATGTAAATGTAGGCCTAAAGGACCTAATAAAGGACTCTTTATTAAAGGGGACCTATTATGCCCCTTTTTAAGAGATGTAAAATAAGTCTCTGATGTCCCTAGAGTGTGTATGTGAAGTTTTAGCTCAAAATACTTCACAGAGAATTATTTATAACATGTGAAACTTGCCACTTTTTGGGGTTGAGCAAAAATGCAGTAGCCCCTCACTGCAGAACACTCGAGATCCAGGGGGCGGAGATGGGTAGGTTTAGGGATATGTAAAGTGGGAGGAGTTGGATCTAGATCCAACCCCATCCCCTGGATCTTGTGTTCTGCAGTGAGGACCATCTCCAAAAATGTGCCATTTTAGTGTGGGTCCCGCCTGTCAATTGCGTCATACCTATTTTGTAGAAACCAAAGACAACACCAAAGACACTTTAATATTTACATGTTTTAATAGACAAATGAGCAACTGTTTTGATATATTTGTAGACAGAAAACTACTTATTGTTACATAGCTCAACATGTTATCTAATTTTCTTGCCTTTTTGCGAGTACCATGCTTTACACCATGCCTCAGAGAAAAACACTATTTTGTGAAGTAGCTAACATAGCATAATCAGATGCAGCTTTGTTTTTAATAACAGTGATACAGAATTTTCTCCATCATACAATACGTTTTAAAATTAATTGCATACCATTTATCAACACAAGCCATCCAGCATTTAATATGATATTCTAAAATCGATCTATCTTACTGCAGTGTGTAACAAGTGTCTCACAGCAGCCGCCGAGCGAACGCTCAGAGTAACGTTATAACATCATTTTCAACACACTCAAATGTATCTAATATGATAAACAGAGCTGCGTTACCTCATACTCATGACTGGAAAAGCGGAAGCAGCGCCGGCGACTGTGACATAATAAAAGTTTCGCTGCTTGTGAGCATGTTCCAAGATTCTGGGCTCAAACTTGGCGTCATCAAGCTACGCCTTCGTTTTGAATAGCGACCTCTAGTGGACAGAAAATATTACATATTGCACCTTTAATTTGTAAAAAGAAAGTCATACATCTGGGATGGCATGAGGGTGAATAACTTACAGGAATAATATCCCATGTTCAAAGCTAAGGTCAATAAACAGCATTTGTTGTTTTACAACACATAATAAAAATAGATACATTCTTTTAAAAACTAAAATGGAGACAGCAATATGGTGAGATGACAACACATGTTTATTGCAATGTTGCAGGAAATGGAAAAGCAGGTGAGTAATAGATATTTCCAGGATGCAAAACTGAACAGATCAATAACCAGAGTCTTTACTGTGTTGCAGGTGTCATTGGAGATTGTGGATTCGTGGATGGTGAATGTGGAGAGCACACACTTCCAGGGATGGCCCAAACAGTTGATTATGCAGGTACAGGAAGTGGCTTACTGGCAGAGAAGAGTATCGTTGGGGAATCAGAGACACAAGGAGCAGGTAGGCGATTGCTGGAGAAACGTTGGAGGTAAGTATTCCGGTAAGTATTCTGGTAAGTATTCCGGTAAGTAGTTCATAGTCCTTGTTGTAGACCAGACCCCAACCAATACACTAATAAGAAGCGAAACTCAATAGAACATTCCATTGCAACACCGGCGCCCAGCAGCTGCCCTGCGTTTCCACCATTTTGGGGTGAAAGTGACTCAGCAGTCCACTAGTTTCTATGGCAATATCAGCTGCTTGGTTGAAAAAAACGTACATTAAAGCTAAAATCCAACCTGAATGATGACAACACAGAATAAAATACTATCGCTAGTGATCATCAAATCCTTTTAACAGTTTATTTTACAGACTTTGTGTTTAAGTCTTCCACTTTTTTCACAAAACCTTTGCTCTCTAGAAACCCAGTCAGTTTGGGTTAAAATTCTTTGAAGTTCAAGTATTAGCATTATAAACACTGAATTAATACCAACATATGAAATTAAATTACGGACATGCATCAGAAAAATTGGGAATGTTAGACAATAATTATATAACAGAATATAACAGCTTGACAGTAAACTGTTTTTGCAGTGTTGTGTTATATTAATGTCCGTTAAAGCAAGACTATGTGAACAAAAAACACAGCCACTGTGTCCAAAAGTGGCAATTAGGGAATAACAGGCACAGCAATGCATCATGTTGTCTAAGATCATTATGTTTGTAGTGTGATCCAGGGTATTAAAACTTATTTCAGACCTAGTGGAGTAATTTACTATTACTACCACTAGGTCTGCCTATATACCTTTTAATCCCCTGGATCACACTACAAACATGATGATCTTAACTTTATCAATTATTTATTTATTAATTTACAGTAATGTAAAGTTGCATAAATGGAAATACTCAATAAAGTAGGCTAACTACGTTACCTCAGATGTGTAATGGTTGGATTCCATAACTGAGCACATAAAACATAGGTTAAGACAATACAACATTTACTGTAGGTGTCATAAAATTTACTGAATTTGAGAAATGTTCTATTTCGTTTCTGATTTGGCTGTGAGATTTGCCGATTTTGGGTGCATAAGATGTGATGGATTCTATTGTCCAGTTGGCATTTTCACCCCAAAATGGCTGCCACGCTACTGAAGCGCTGTTGGCTGTTACCTAAAAAGTATCAGAGTTTCGCCTCTTGGGTTCTATACCCTTTGCCCCAACTGAATGTGAAGTGTGTGCTTATATAGTGCTCTTGATGAAGGTGCTGATTGCCAGGTGCAGCTGATCAGCAAATGAGTCATCGTGAGGGCTGTGAGTGTGTAGGAACAAACAGGCAGACAAAGGAACTGTGACTGTGGTCGGCCATCATCTATTGAATTGGACTAGGTCCAAAATGAAACAGTATGAACACAAAACGGTCTGAGATCCCATGCCATGACTACTTAAGAAGACCAAAGATGGATCTGAGTCTTCTTTCAGGGACAGGGACAGAGTGAACTTAAAGGACCACTGAAGTGCCTTAGAACATGCAGCATTATTCAATGTGTTGACGTAATTTCCACTGAAACAGGAAGACAGGGCGGGACATATCGAACAGCTTCTCTCATTTAAAAAAAAAATCGCCAATAGTGTTTCTTTTAAATAAGCTCAGCCAGAGCCGTTGAGCTCTTTAAAGCCTCAGTTTCCTTCTAATCTCTAACTGTTTCTCCTTCTAATCTCCTCCATTTTGCTTTAAAATATAGCATTCTGTGCAGAATTCAAATTGGTTCAATATCTTTTGTGGTCTAAGCAGACTCACGCATATGATCCGCTCTGTGCTATTGTGTCTCATATTTACACTGTCTTAATCGTTCCCTATCCCCTATGTAGTGCACTATGTGCCATTCACCATGTAGAAAATAGTAAATGTGTGAACAAGTGACCGATTTTAGCCACAGCTTCAGCGCCTATTTATAATGTAGGGGGCGGGACACTTTAGATTCTAGAGAGCATTTGATTGGACAGAAAATCTGATGACAAGGTGAAGTGCAGCATGATGTCATCAAAATCTTTGATCCATACTGGTGGAAGTTTTGAACGCTTATATCTTCTAAATACGATTTTGGCATTGTTGTGGAGCACACTAGCTTATAGATAACAGTAAGGCTAACATATTCATACTAAAAGTCAAAAAACGTCAATTTTGATTTTATGGTGACTTTAAAGAGAACTGGCTTTGTGTAGTAAGCCACTGAGCTTGAGTCCTCGATCTCCTTCATCCAACCCTAACATAAGTATCTCTTTAAAGAAGTCTTCTAATGTGAGTACATGTAGGCCTATCTTTAATTATAGGTGAATTTTTTTATTAATTTCTGTATACCAATGCACACTGCACAAACACAACCACTTATAAAAACACACACATAAAACTAGACAGACTTCATGGCAGATCTCACTGAGCAGCCTCATGGAGGTCAGCGGTTGAATCCCACTGGGCATAGATGTTGAATCTTTTGACCTACTTCAACCACATTTAGATCAAGAAACCAGCTGTTAAACCCTGCATTTGTAATGAGTAACCATGAAACCAAAATTGATGTTTTCTTTGCTTGTGGCTGATCCATTTACTACAAAGCTATTTAAAACTTCACCAGAAAATTATTCCCTGATTTTGAAAGATGCTTTGTGGAATGAAAAGAAAAAATAAAACAAAAAAACAAAAACAACTGTTTTATATATATTTTATATATATACACACACACA
>RJVU01046259.1:2569583-2615379 GCA_003731715.1 Anabarilius grahami | reverse complement strand
TTACACACACACACACACACACACACACACACACACGCACGCACACACACACACACACACACACACACACACACACACATATTTAGAAATGGAAATAGACCATTAAGACAGAATGAAAAAAATCAACTGATACCAATCACTGCACAAGCCTGGATGGATGTTTTCTGAGTAGAAGCATCTCTACATTTTCCTCTTCCAATGTAGCCTTGAGGATTCCTAAGAAAATTATTGCAAAAAGATCTAAATGACCTTATTAACAGTATGCCTCCATGCACAGCTATGTGAATGATCATTTTATTGCATTTTTATTGTCATCAAGTACCTATTGTAACAGTGATCACATATTCAGTGTGCATACACGATTCTTAAATGTTTTATGGCAGTGTCTGCAGTTCTCCATTGCGTACTTAAAATACTTTTTTTTAGCATAGTTCAGACTTTACACTACATTTTGTTACACCTGTATAATGCAATTTAAGAACTTAAAAACAGAACATAATTACAGTGAGAATAATTCAGACAATTGCTATACCCATCAATTTCCATCCGTCCGCTTGCGCTCAAAAAAGAACCCCGCCCCCTGCCATCACGGAAATTAAGTGGGGCTTGGGGCAAAAATGCCACCCAAAAATCAAGATAGATGGGGCAAAAATGTCCCTGTATGAGTTCTTGTTTTTAATATTTATATCAGGATATAGAGTGCCATTTCCCTGAATATTAGCACAATTGCAATTGTGATAGCCTAATGATTTTATGCAACATTTCAATATACAAGAATTTAATGTTAGGTGACTTTAATTTTAGACTTAGAACTTTGTCAGTTTCACAACAAATCCACAGTAGATCAATTGTACATCTCCAAGCAACTGAATGAGCTCACGTTTTGAAGGAATCATTTGACTGAATGATTAAATGACTCACTCGTCAAGACAATGATTTGCCGCCACCTACTGGCAGTTTTAGTTTCATTACATTTTTTCCCTGTTGTTTTATTTTCTATATTTATATCTTGCACCTGCCCAGACATTAATTAAACATTAATTAAACAATATGAGATCGCTGGATAAGGATAAACTTGTCAGAGCTGTTTGTTTGAAACAGGCATCCAAACTGCAAAGGCTGCCTCTGTTCTCTAGCTGGAATGAGCTTGTCCCCACCAGAGTTTTGGAACAAACAAGAGACAGGATCACCAACCTCAAGGACCACATGAAAAAACATTTTTCCCAAGACTGAACATCCGGTAACTATGGAGTATTTAAGTATTTAAAAAATAAATAAATAAACAAAAATACTGCCATTTTCATTAAACACACACAGCAGCTTTAACTCAGCTGTGTAAAGATGCCTTTAATCTATGAGCAAATTCAATTAAAGACCTGCTCTATGGATCAATATATAATTTAGACTATTTGTTTATCAAAATCCTATACAATTTTTTTATATAAATCGTTCATATTTGTATGTGCATTATTGCATTCAGTGAGAGTTTATGTACATATGGTGTTATGCAGAGTTTATACTTTTTGTGTGTCAGTATGGCCATGTGTGTTTTTTATAAAATGCTTTTATTAAAAAGTATGCCGTCATAAATGTCATATAATAAAATAATGCTTTTTAAAAAAAAAAAGAAAAAAAAAAAAAGGTTCTGACAAAAGCAGATATACGTGTGTTGGACAAGTGTTGATACTATATTTCTCTAAATATATTATTGATGCCAGAATTTCCTCCATGTAGGTGTAGGCAAAGGAGGCAATCACAAAATGTACAGGCAGCTCAGCTTTCACTCCGCTCTCCAAATTACAAAGTACCATATTTTAAAAGTCATACTGACATTCCAAGCAACTGCCAAGAACAACCTGAGCTAGGCTTATTTTGGCTCAAGATAAGAAAAAGGAGACAAGGAGAAAAATAAAGGAGGAAGAGAGTATGAAATAAAAAAAGAAAAGAACCCAGCTTTAGTCGCCCAGCGACCAAAAACATTTACACAGCTGAGGTACTGGAACTTCCAAGCTTCATGCAGTCCTGAAGCCTGCACTGTGTGGCTATAGAAAGGAGGAAAACCTCTTAAATGTTCCCTTTGTTTTGGAGAATTATTGCACCAGATGTCTAAAAAAATGTAATAATAAAAATAATAATAATAAAGTAATTTGCATTTTAACTGCAACAAATGTAGAAATAAGACATTTCTATTCATTATAATGTTCTTTTTTTCTTTTTTTTATTGCTGTTCCACTTAGATGCCTTTCTCCATGGTTTTAACCAAAGGTGGGCAGCCAGACAACAAAATATTTTACACTAGTTTATATTCAGTGCTGTATTTTGAAAAATGTGGAACTGTTTACCATGGGTGTAACTTTTATTAATGTAACAGTAAAGAGTTGTATGTCAAACTTTTTTATTTGCACATAAAATATGAGGATATTTTAATATCCATCCATCCGTTCTCCAAACCACTTGTCCTACATGATCACAGAGATATTAGAGCCTTTCCCCGCATTTTGGATCCCCAGGGAACTACCCTGGATGTATAGCCAGTCCTTCACAGCTAGAGTAACACACATTCACATACTCACTCACAGTTATGAGGAATTTAGTATCTCCAATTCACTTATCCTGCATATCTTTGGTTTGTGTGAGAAACCAGAGCACCCAGAGGATATATTATTATACTTAAAAAATATATTAACATTAAAGTAAGAAAAAAATAGTAGACAAAATAATTTTGTAAGCTAAATTATGGGTAAAAACTTACAAGATGTATTCATTTTATGAATATGTTAATATTTATGTTGTAAACACCCGTAACCAGAAGAATGGTCTGTTTGCTGCCATATACAGTAGCATCATTATTAAAGAGTCATTCAGTTTATTTTACAGTATTATTTACTTTATTTTACAGTATCCTTGTTACACAGGTTACATGTAGTTGCTATAATAATAACTATAAATTATGCATAATTACATGCAACTAACTCTAAACCAAACCCTAGTCCTAACCTTAAATCTATAGTAAGTATATGTAGTCAATCAATATTACTCAGTTCTTAAATGCATAATTACACTTTAACAAGGACACCTTAAAATAAAGTTTAACTGTCATTTATGTTATATTAGTATATTTTTTAAAATATACTGTTAAATAGTTCAGTCTCATTTCATTTAAAGACACTGCGACACTTGATTGCATTAGCATCAGAGTGCACACTTACTGTACATATGTAAATGTCGCAGGGTAATACACACCCTCTCAAAGAAAATTAAACAGATAAAACAGCTTTCACACAATATACTATTATTACAATTCTGAAATTTCAGGGTATAAGTGCGCCAATACCACTTTTTAATTTACAGATCCAATTCTAATACCCGAATTCTGCGAATCAGCCCATACCGATGATTTTGATTTTGCCAAGTAAGACATGTTCATGGATCATCATATTTTATTGACCCTGGAAAAAAATTCCTGTCTGAAAAGTTAGTCCTAACCATTTCCTTAACTGAATAGATGGGCCTGTAGGAACCTTTAAAACATCCAGGTGCAGGTGGCCGTAGGAGAGATCAGGCGAGTGTGGGTCGGTGAGGGTTCGGGCATGGCAAGACCCCTGGTTCCTCCTACTGTGGTGGTTCCCGCAACTCCAGCTAGCGGTGCCACACAGGGGGAGCCAGAGGAAGGGGGATACCCAGAGACACAAGAGATGGATGGAGAAGGCTCCATCACCGGAGAGGAATGGGATAGGAATGAAACAGCACAGGGGGATGGAGAGGTACAAAACGGTCGACACAAGCTAGTCAATCAACCAAATCCTAGGTGCCCAGCATCTAAATCTAATCCAGGGTCTGCTTAAACAGCTTACAGGAACATTATCTCTATTTTTCACCCCGAGAGAACAGGTGACACTGATCACGGAGGTCACCAAGGTCTCGGATGAAGACGATGTGATTTGGGTCACAATGGATGAGGTGGCAGGGAGTAGTGAGCCACAGGGGGTTCAAGAGGAAGAGGAAAGTGTTGGACGGAAAAGGAAGAGGATGGAGCAGGATAAGGACAAGCTACAGGAAGAGGACTAGGAAGGTATGGGCCTGAGCATGTTCCAGATGCAGGAGCATGGATGGGTAAATTAAGGAACTGGACTCTCTGACCCAGAGGGCCGATACTGGTACTGGGAGACTCAAATATGGGAAGGCTACCAGCTGTGTTGGAGAGAAGAGTCCAGGTAGAATGCTACCCAGGAGCTCATTGGTCCCACGTCTATGAGATTTTAAGGAATAAGAACCCCACAACTGACCAAGTCACCAAAGTGATATTATCATTCGGTATCAATGATAGGACCCACACTTCCACAGAATTGTTGGGGAAATTGATCAAGAAAACCCTGGGGGCAGCTGGGCACACCTTACCGAATGCCCAGATATACGTCCCGTACTTGCCGAAAAAGCAGGGCATGATTCTGAGCCAGATTAATGCACACATTACTAGCACTGGGAAGATGATGGAGGTCTTTCCCTACAAGCAATTCCGGTCGGAGTTGGATCTAACACACTGGACCCGGATGACAGGCATAGCAATATGGCAACACTGGGTGGCCCATTTAAACTGCTAGGGTAGAGGCATCTGCTTAACCAGAGTCCATGGACTGTGGTGAACCTCTCCCAAACAAGAATTCTAAAACTGAGATGGCAGTATTACCGAGGGGTCTGTCTTTCATTCCCAGGGGAACAGGGATGAGTGGTAGTAGTTGGAATAGGTTGGAGGCAGAGGCGGGCCTCACAGCCTACTATAGGTGGCTGAAGTTAGCTTTCTTTTTTGAGGGGGATGAAGGGGAGGGACAGAGAGCCCGCTTTACTGTGAGCTTGGGTTGGGAGCCGAGGAGGAGTCAGGTGGCGGAGTTAGTGTGGAGAATAGTGGAGGAAGATCAAAAAATTATGAAAGAGGTCAAGGAAACCTGGAACCTCTCCAAGGGGAAATTGGAAGCCCTGAAAGGACTCAGGAAGGATTCATTGATTATCAAACCAGCAAATAAGGGTAGCATGGTAGTCATCATGGATAGGGAGCAGTATGTCAGGGAGGCCATGAGGCAACTGCAGGACCAAGAGTTCTACCAGGAATTGGAGAGGCTGATTTATTTTTTTATAATTTTTAAAACCATGGACAAGCACACCTTACTCCACCGGGGCAGCAATCACGACACTCGTTTTTAAGGGGATTGTCAAGGCTCTTGAGGATTAGGAGGATCTGCACCAGGGAAGGTGACAGAGTCATGGCTGTGAAAACTCTATTTGGGGCCCTGAGGAGGAGGGGGTATTCCCAGCAGTTCCTGAGGGTGGTGGCGGGAAGAATGGGTGGAGGAAGAACCCAGACCCACCGGAAAAAATTTACTTCCTTTAATCGTAAAATTCTCCGGCACGGCCAAAGGCTATGGGGGGTGAGGAGGAACTTTGAAAGGCTGTCCTAGGATGAGGCACTAGGGACACGATACAGGATGGTGCCGGCTTACAAGAGAGGAAGAAATCTGCATGACATGCTGGTCCACAGTAGACTGGGGCCAGCAAACAAAAGGTTTCCAACTCACGAGACATTTGTGAGAGGACAGACGGGGGGTGTATAGGATCACTCAGGCCATCCCCTTCAACAGAAAGAACTTTATTTACTTCATCCGACACTCCCGGTGCAGGATGAGGTATGTGGGGGAAACAGGCAACTCCATCCTCACTAGAATGGGACATGGGACACATTGCAAGGGGAACATAGTGCCTCATTTCCAGAGGCACGGGTTCTAGAGCCTCAAGATATGAATTTTGAATATTGAATATTGTTGGAAGAAGATGGAGAGACTGCATGGTGTAGTGGTTAGTATGGGTGGAAAGGGAACCTAATAAAGAAGAGGAGGAGGAAGATATGATGATTAGGAGGAGAATGGATGGGAGAGGGGGAAGAGGGGAAAGAGATGAGACAGAAGAGGCTCAATGATTATTGGAGAGGCAGGAACATGGGGACAAATATGGATGGTGGAAATTACAACAGAGAAGACCAATCCTAATTTTGGGAGATTCAAACCTAAGTAGGTTTCTTAAGATTAAGGATAACAGGGTACAAGTAGTTATCCAGGTGCACAACTGCCACACTCTGATAGAATAATAAAAATAATATGACACGAGTAAGTCTGCAAGTCTCAAAAGTGATCTTATCTTTTGGCATGAACAATCGAAGCCATACCTCTATGGCATTATTACAGAGAACATTAGGAAGAGTGATGGGGCGGCGCAGGCTACATTTCCTAATGCGGTTATTAAGATACCTAGGATCAAATACAAGGAAGAACTACCGTAAGGAAGAACTACCGGAAAGGCAGAAAAGGGTCTTGAGGGAGCTAAATATCATGATTCATAAGTCTGAAAGGGGAATGGAACATTTACCATATAGTAAATTTGAGACAGAAAGGGATTTGATTCATTGGACAAAGGAAACTGCACAAGCTATGCTGGAACATTGGTATAGTCATTTAAACTAGGATGGGAGAGGCATCATGTGAGCCAAAGAACAGCTGGAACCATGATGAACCAAACTAGTGGATCTAAATAAAGTTTAAATTAAGCTGTTGGAACATGGATTTTAATTTGTACCCAGAATGGGATATGATAGAAAATATACACATAGGTTGCAGATGGAGATAAATATTGTAGAGTATCATAGAAGGATAAAGTTGGCGGATCATTTTGGTGAGAATCGGGATAAGGATTGGGCAAAAGTTCCTTTTAGAATGAACACAGGGTGCGAGCCCAAGAATGAACAGGTATCATAAATGGTATGGGAACTGATAAAAGAGGATAGAAGGATAGTTAGTGGATGGATTAAAAAAAAGGAAAACTGGAATATTACACAAGGGGAGAGGGAAGCATTAAAAAATTGAGTGCAGACACTTCCTTAGTAATTAAACCGGCAGATAAAGGAAGTGTAGTTGTAGTCATGGATAGGGAGCAGTATGTTAAGGAAGTAAATCGACAACTTGAGGATCGGGACTTCTATAGACCATCAGAGGAACCAATTTACATTGACTCTGTGGAAATAATAAAGAAGGAAATAGAAAAACTACAGAAAGAGGGATACCTCACAAAAGCACAGGTGAATTATACAATAGGACAAGAGGTACTGAAAGGGAGGGGCTTTTATATTCTTACAAAAATTCATAAAGATAAAGCCTCATGGCCATTTCCAGATATGCCTCCAGGTAGACCAGTTTTCTCAGACTGTGGAAATGTATTACCACCAATCAACACCATGGATCTACAAATAAAATAAGGGAAGGTCGCACAGATATGTGAGAGGAGTAGGTGGTAGAGTATTTGAATTACCCCAACTTATACCCCTAAATAGGACTAACTGTGTTTATTTGATGAGTTGTAATAAATGTGGGAATGCATTATGGGTACTCACCAGGACTGAGGATACATGGGTGAATTATAGGGAGATTTCATGTTTGTTGGGTAGATGGGAGAATGACGGATAGAAGCTTGGTGTGTTGTATTGAACACATCCACCTGTCACTTCTCAATTGACGACAGGTTCTCTTTGGGTGTCTCTGGGAATACCTTGTGGTGTTAACAGGGAGATACTTGGGGAGAGAGGTATGTATCCAGCCTCTCTGGGTTCATTAGGACAGCATGCAGGGAAGTGATCCTGGATTAAAGGATATTAAATGGTTTCAGATCTTCCATCTGTAAATAGCACTAGTATTTTGTTACAAAGACAAAATCTTGGGAAGACCAAGTACAATTTAGTGATGTCTTGGATGAAGAAAAAGTAAGAAGGTATACGTTGGTTTAGTGGTTAGAAGTGTGAGTTTAGTAACCTAATCCTACCCCTTATAATACATTTTATAATAGAATTTACCCTTATAAAAAGAGGTGGACTAACTACACAAAATAAAACCTAATCCTACCCCTTACAATAAATATTAGAAGAATAGCCCAAGGTGAATTAACCCTAACACAAGGTTGATCAACAAAACAAAACCTATTCATACTCCTTAATAGAATAAATAAGAATGACCCGATGGGAACTGACCATAATTGAAACAGTGATAGAATAAGTTGGGAAATGGGCCTGTCTAAACTACTGGTTGACAATATGGGTATCTGAGTTGACCAGGAACAGTGGTGTACTGGGTTTGGACTAGGATCCCTAGGATTCAATGAAATCCAAATAGGATAAGTAGGGAGGAAGGGAAGCCTATCGATCCTTTCAAAAAACATGAGCTGGCCTGTGCCTTTCTGCATCCTTCCTAAACCAAACTAGGCGATCTGTCAACAGGTCTGCCTAGGGGAAGGCATTGCTAACTATGCAAAAAAAAAAAACTAACCCTACCCATAAGTTATCCCTAAAATCAGAGGGGAATGATAGATGAGTAACACTGATGTAGAAACATCTAACCCTGGTTGTAAGCCTAAACTTGACATAAACTGCAAACTTGTCCCTTAAATCTGATTGGTTGATTGGAATATTGTTCTAGGATCAACAAAGATGCTGATCCAGCCAGGAACATGTTGTACTTGGTGAAATCATGTTCACCATTTGGCTGAGCAGATATTGGGTGGCTCGCTAATGTACTGTATTAGATTTCTTCTACAGTTCTTCAGCAGCAATGTTAATGTGTCAACCTTCGAAGAATCTTAACCCAAAGTTCTGTCTGTGTGACAGAGCTTTATAACTTAATTAACATACAGAAGATATCACAGGGACCTCCTGAGAAGAATACAGCAGGCGACTCCACAGAAATACCTTAGCAAATGGGATCCCAAAACTCTGTGAAGATAACCCAACCAATAGCTGTGTCTAATTTCGAAGGCTTCACCCTCCGGAAGTCACATTTGTTGGCTGCATATGTACATCATAAATGATGTCTCATTTTAGAAACTTAGCCATCATAAAATTTACTAAAATTTACTTAATTTACTTTTTACGTCAAAACAGCTTCAATGGTTTATGGTAAAACTTTGTATTCCATTCCAAGAATGATAGAGTCCTCTGGAGGCTTTTATTTTGAAGTTTTGATCTTGTGCCAATGGCGGATGTGTTCTACGAATGTTCAAAAGTGCACTGAATATCTTTGAAATCACACAAAAGAGAAAGAGGAAATGTATCTTGCCAAAGAGAAGATTTTAAACAAATAATTGCTAACATACCACAGTGTTTATCAATGGTAGTATGTTCATGTCTTCACTCTCAAGTAACTCTTGTCCCACCATATCTGGAAGCTGGTAAAAACTTAATTCATTGTAGTAGCAACTGTTTCATAATGTAATTTCTAAAAACATTCATAAGAACATTATGACTATTTATCACCAAACCATAGTTACAGCCCTGTAGAAAAACATGGCTAGTTTTAAATCTACACCTGCCATGGTGTTACTTATTATTTATTTATTTATTTTTATCTTTGAGTGTGGTTGGTGTTTTTAAGTTTGTCCTAAACTTATGAATTGTGTCTCTATACCATTTGTTCGTCTGTGTTTGGTATTGTGATGGAAAGGGGTTGGTGGAGTTAGGATGTTATATCATTCCCAACCACTGTGACCAAGTAAACAAAGAGGTTTGAGAGGGTTATAACTATAAACAACAGATATAATGTTCATAATTAAGACAAAAATATGTAACAGCCTGTAGGTTTACCTTTTTATAATTTTGTTGCTATGCAACAATAATTTTTGGTGTAAAAATTATTAAAACCCAGGCAGACTGTATACCCACAATTGAACATAAGCAGAAATATCAAAGCAAATAACAGCCACCAGCCATCATACGAAACATTCATTTAAAAACCTCTATAAATATCAGAACTCTAACATACACTGAGGCAAGTGAATCATTAGCCTGTTTGTATGCTGCCTCCCATGGGAGTCTTGTAGAGATACACAGAGCTCAAATGCTTATTTTTTAACAAGAGTCCTCCCCTCCTATTCATCTCCTATTCACTAGTACTCTTAATTTTTTTCTGTATTTATTCTGAATACTAAGCATCCCAGCGTTGTTTTGCATGCTGGTTTCCATTTTTTAAATGTTCTAAAAGTATGATTGGATACATTTCATATATTTGAATAGGCTATAGCAGTGGTGTCCAATCCTGCTCCTGGAGGGCCTCTGTCCTGGGGCACATTTACGGTTTCCGGGTTGAACGACATGTTTCCTGGAAACGGTGTGCAAAGGGTTTGAGATACGTTTTCTCTTATTTGGTGGTTGTGTCAAAAATGTCAGCCCAATCAGCAACAACATGTATATAAACCACGTATTAAAGAGACAGCTCGCACAATGGGTATGAATGTAACATAAAAATACTAGGCCTATATATTTTGCTATGGTATTTTGGAGTGACACTTTCATAAACTTTTCTATTCTCCTCTGATTATATAATGGTGAATATTACAATATCTTAGCACACAATAAAAATAATAAGGTCATATTCTCTTTTATTCTGGATGGCAAGGGCAGAGACTGTAATATTGAGCGAATTTTGCAGTATTAAACACGTATTCACGAGTTCACATATACATATAATTAGATAGAGAAAGTAATGCGTATTTGGCGTGCTGTCCAGGGGGAGGGCTCCGAGCTCGGAATTTTGGCCCGAACCCAGAGAACTCCCCCCGATGTGGTTATGAGGGATAGAATTTAGAAGTGAGGAGATGGGGTGGTGGAGGGATGCTGATAAACTGTCAATCGAACGGAGGTAAGTCTGCAGTATATGTACCTCTGACGGTTGATTAGCTGAGTGCTTCCACCTGTGATAATTAGTCTAATAATCTGCACCTGCTCCTCCCGAATTTTGTTAATAAAACATCATTTTATACCGATTAAATCAGGCTCCGAAAATTCTTCAAAAAGAACACAAAGAATGGCTTCTCAGCTGACATAGTTGCAACTTTTGCGTCATTAGAACAGGGCACCACCGTTTCAGTTATAAAAAATATTTTGTCGGGGCTGAACGCAGCCCTGCTGAATTCAGTTCCAACCCCAATTAAACACACCTGAACCAGCTCTGCAGGACAGTGGCTGCATTTACACTGCAAGTCTTAATGCACAAATCCGATCTTTTGACCTTATCCGATTTTTTGGCCAGTGTGTTTACATTCACTTTAGACGCGACTGGTATCCGATATCTGTGTTTACATTACTTCCTTCCCCAAAATGATCGTCATTGATAGTTTTAAATGCACATATTAGATCCTCGGGTTTTGAATGGCCGTGCTATTAAAATTATTTATATATTTCATGGAGTGGCCATGATTACCTGTCATAATGGATAAGTTAACAGCTGTCATGGATGTATTGCAGCGCGAATTCTGACTGAACGGATATAGACCGGAAAATAAAGGTAATTTGTGTTTGATATTTTATCAACATTTATTAGTTTTAGAATTCAATTTTTTAAATGAATTCGAGCGAGCGAGAGAGAGAAAGAGAGCTACAGTGAAGCTTTTGGCTTATAAGAAAAATATCAACACGGCGTTCTTTTTTAAATTTACCGGGCAAAGTTTGAAATTCAGCTGCTGAATATATATGTGTGCGCAATTTCTTTCATGTTAGACAAAGTTCCCACATCAATATAGAGCTGTGAATTTTTAGTGCGAGTGCATACAAGCAGGTCTGCTTCATAATACAACATTGAAGCTATATTTTAGTGAGCAAACGTGCCGCCCTCGCCTTGTGATGGCTTGGAATTACAAAGGGAATCGGATATGCGTGTTTAGACGTAGATCGCATGTTCAGAGATCGGATATGTATCGGATTTAAAACCACATTTTGAAGTGGCTCAGATCGGATGCGAAAAAATCGGATCTCGTGTGGATTTTTGTGTTTACATGTGTGCAACTAATTCCGATCTGTGTCAGATGTGAGCAAAAGATCGGATTTTTTGTGCCAGTGTAAACGCTGCCAGTGTCCCTCCATTATCAAGTTTGGATACCCCTGGGCTATAGCATCATTAAACTTAGTTTGTTTTCATTGCACCAGCCATACTGCTCATTTTCTGCAACCCTTATGAAAATTAACTATGGTTTTACTGCAATAAATAAATAAATAAATAAACATATTGTAGTTAAATCATGGTAACCACAAATTAACCATGGTTTTGCTACAGTAACCTAGTTTAACCACTGTATTTGTAGTAAAAACAGTAGTATACAAATGTAATCAATCTACCAAAGACCATGGTTACTGCACTTTTACTACAATAAAACCATAATTAATTTCTGTAAGGGAAGACAGTGTTCTGCCATGGGCAGCAAAGAACCTGGATCACAAACCCATTGTGCTCAGCTGGAGCTTGTTGGATCAAAAGGTGAAGGCTAGGGCCACTCCACCAAAAATGTCCAAGTATTTGCAAATGCCTTGGTGGAAGAGTAAGGTAATGTCTCACAGCAAGGACTGGCAAATCTGGAGTAGTTCATAAGAAGGCTGGCCACACCAGATACTGACTGGTGATTAGAGCAGATATTGACTGTCACTTTTGATATCGACATATGATGTCACATACTGCATACATGCATCACATGAGAGGGTGAGGGAGAGGCAGAGAAACAGAATAGAATAGATACAATGAACAAATGAAGTCAGGGTCTATTATAGGGGCAAATGCTTGGGAATGTTTGTTCTGGCATCTTGCCCAGATGTTAGTCATTGAAACCCTGTAGCCTATGTACACTGATCAGCTTAATAAGCACATAAAACACGTGCAAGTATCCAAACAGACAAACAAAGCTACAAATTTTTAATTACAATGTTGAAATAAGCAAATATATACAGTTCTGTTTGTGAGAGGTAAAAGAAAAAAAAGGTGTGTGAGTGTGGGAGGGAGAGAGGGTATTTGTATGAGGGGAGGGTGGGCTGTCAAGATGTGCGAGGGATGTGTCTGAAAGTGTTTGCATGTCAGAGAGTTTGTGTGTGCGCGTGTTTGCGCTCTCTTGCAGAGTGGAGCCTGCCACAGACATCAGCCCCTATATTTGCATATTCATGGATCAATTTGCACTTGCCTATGCAAATGTATGCAAACATCATTTCAGAACATTTCAAAAATAGAAACCAGCATGCAAAACGGCACTGGGCTATTTAGTATTCAGAACCACTCCAAAATTAATAAATAAATACAGAAAACACAAATGAAGAGGCAGAAAGTACTAGACTATCAATGTGAAAGTTTAGTTCTCATAAGTTAGTTTAGATCACACTGATCAAGAATATCGTTATAGTCTCAAGCTTTAATTTATTACAGGTACATTCAAAAAAAAATTCAAGCATGGGTTAGTTGTTGTAATACATTTGTAATAAAAATAATACCATTTAAAACATTTTTTTTATTTTTTTTTTTTATTATTATTTAAAAAAAAAAAAATCTCTCCTTGTATAAGATCTTACCATGTATAAATCAAATTACACTTACACAGTTTTGATTCTTCTGCCCCTTATGTTGTCTTTGCTTCCTTGGATAAAGGTTTACCCAAAACCTGAATGAGTGGCCATGTGGGAGGGTTCTGAGAAATCCCCTTTGCCCCCACTAAAACTCATTCATCTTTTGGCTAGCAGGAGGAGATAATCTGCTCACCTGGCACAGTTATATTCCTGAGGTTCTCTGGGGGGACCAATGCCGGTTCAACTGGGTTTTTATCTTCTTTCACTGGTTTTCAGGATAAACAGCTTCACATTGAATGCTAATCCCCTTCTTCTAAACCCCTGCTCTGTTTTCTTTTCTGTTAATGTGTCTCATGCATGCTTTCCTTTTTTTTATTTTTTTTTTCTTATTTGGCTGCACTGTGGTTTTTAACAGTAAAGTGTGAAACACAACTATAAGTGAGCCATTTGTAGACAGACATCCTGAAGAGTGTAAACATTTGTGACTGGTGCTTCAAAAACATCTGTTTGGTTGAACAGACCGACATGTCCAACTTCTGGCTCAACCACTGGCATGCTAATCAAACCAGCTTTTGATTGTGCCTATACCACAAAGAGGATTTTTAATGCACATCAAAGGGTCTTTAATGTGTTGTGCCTTTTACAACACAGTTCCAGATGTAAAAGTCAAGGACAATCCAGTGGTCAAGCCTGGTGCTTTTTTTTTTTTTTTAATACAATGATATTGGCTAAGGATAATTGCTGTTTAAAAGAGATCGTTGTGCTGTTATTGGATTTTCTATTTCTAAATACCTGCACAATATAGATAATACTACATCTTTTATTTTATTATTGATGCTCGATTAGTCAAAATTTCTCCCACGGGTACTATACTTTTAAATTAGCATTTAAATTATCACACCCCATTTTAGTGTTTGTTGAGGTGTGGTCACTTTTCTAACCAACTTTCATTTAATGAGTTCACACTTACAAATAATCAGATGGAGTAAAAGACTATGTATGCATATTTTTGGCGCGCTGTCTGAGGGGATGGCTCCGAGCTTGGAATTCAGCTCAAACCCCCCATATCTCTGGCTGAGATAGGAACCAGCCGATAGTGTGTCGTCAGGGTGGAGAAGGGGAAAACTGTTGAGGAACATAGGTGAGTTGGCTATGTATGTGTGTATATATATATATATAGGCCTCCTCTCATGCTCATTTGAACGAGTTCCTCCTGAACTTTGTTAATGAAACATCATCATTTGGTGAATGGCCAAAAAAGGTGGAAAAAAATGTCCTTACTCTTGTTTTTACTGAGAAAAATGGGTATGAATTAACATTGTAGGTCAGAAAATGGCCACTGGCTCTTTAACATTTAGGCTTTAAGTGATTAAAACTGAATGCATGACTGCTATTTGTGGTATAATGTTACGCTTTAAGAGTTGTCTAATAGTTGCCACATGTGCACACATTCTGTGTGTATCATGAGTGCAGTGGGGTGGGGGTTGGGTTCCCAGCTGATGTTGAAGGTTCTGAGAAGACTGTGTGGCAAACAAGAAACTGGTGTTTCTGCATATGTGCTTGTGATTTGAAAAAGACAGAACATGAGGGAAGATCTCACAAAATCTGTAAGGTCAGCCATATGAGATTACATCACTACGCTGAAATGTGCAAGCTGGAGGGAATGGGAAACCCTCTAGATTTTCTACAGAAAAGTAAACATGTTGGGGTTATAAACCTTCTCCTTTAATCTCATGTTTTTGGTCAGCAATTTATTAAGAAATGCTATTTTTGTCTTGATTTTCCACCAAACACACACTTATGTATAATATTGAATACAAAAGATAACATGTCTAGCATGTGTGCTCTGCTGTCTCTTTGTTTCTCTAATCGAAGAGATGTAACTCCCTAACAACTAACAATAATAAAACGGATTGTTCCGGTCCTTGATTAAGATTAGTTACAAAATTTGATCTGAAAAAATAAAAAAATAAAAAATTGAAAGTCAGACAAAAGGACAAACTGACAAAGGTACAAGATTGTGTACTTAATGGCTTTTGTGAGGGAAAGAACTACAGTCTGAAGCATTGCGAACAGCATACTCAAATTAAAAATGATAAAATATAAAACTACTAAT
Organism: Anabarilius grahami; assembly: GCA_003731715.1. Classification (NCBI taxonomy): domain Eukaryota; kingdom Metazoa; phylum Chordata; class Actinopteri; order Cypriniformes; family Xenocyprididae; genus Anabarilius; species Anabarilius grahami. The sequence continues at coordinate 2,599,864 of RJVU01046259.1, read as the reverse complement.
TTAAAAATGTTGATTATATTTTAAGTTTATTGTAAAATATACATATATACAAATTTTTAAGTGTTTTTAAAGTGTAGGGAGATCGACTTGATTATGTCATATGCATGCTTCATGGGAGTGGGCGGAGCTAATGAGATCTTTTGACCGTTTTGCTTGTTGCGACTCTCTGATTGGTGGAATTTTCTGTACAGCATCATAGGTAATGTAGTTTTTCACTACATATTCCAATGTTAAACATGATTATTGTAAAAATAAGTTGACTACATCAGAAGCAAATATCGTTGATTAACAGCCTTGTAGTTCACAACAGGTCTGTCTTTAAAGGTTTATAAGTTATCGTAAAAAATCAATTTCCCTATGGAGAAATTGAATGGAGTTTTTACTTCCAGAACCCGACTGCTGCACTCTATAACTGAGCCACTGCGTCTGTGTGTTGCTTGGCAACCATTCCACTTCTAAAGAACTACACTGCTTAGTGGAAGAATACATTTTTATATCAAAAGCATTAAATTTTTGTGTTTGTGTTTATTTTTATGAAACCTTGCCAGGTATGTGGAATAACCGTTTTATAAAAGCAATAAGCCTTGTGAAGCCGTGATTTACAGAGAATTTAGAATAGCTAAGGGGGTTTTAACAACACCCCTAGGCTGTTCTAAATTCACTGTTAATCACGGTTTCACGGGGCTTATTGCTTTAGTATAATTTCACAGTGGCCCCAAAACGGCATTTTCATAAATGGATGAACTACACTGGTGGTTATTCTTCTAGGACACCTGTGTGAACATGATGGGAACAGATATACATCCATGAAAAATTTCCTTGAGACCAGTTGGATAAAAAAAAAAATTGGCTCAAAAAAAACAACAACAACTTTTTGGGAGGCACTGTATATGTGTACATGTTAATTTTATGAAAGGACGGTAGTTTTCAAAATGTCATTTTATTTCAAAATTTTATATAAAAAAAAGTTCATACAGATAAATACACTTCCTCTATAATGAAAAATAGATGGATACTCCAACCTACAATGACAATTTTATCATAATTTACTCACCCTCATGTCGTCCCAGATGTAGTGACCTAGAAATGCAACAGAATCTAAAATAAAATATTTTATGTCATGAAATTTCTTTGTTTAAAATTTTTGAAGATCTTTAAACTGATTATTTTCATGCATTCTGAATTATAGATTTATAATGTGAACCTCACTGCAATTTATTCTCTCAGAAATATTTATATTTAATTCCAAATGATACAAAAAAACATTTTGTTCTGGAAAACAAGAATAACTTAAAATTAACTTAAAATTAATGAGTAGGCTGTAGAAATATATGCGTATATGGGGGGTTTAGGGGAGGCTGCTCACACTCTAATGAAGGTGGGCAGAATAAAATCAGAGTGCTGGGGTCCATCGCATGGCTTCCACTTTCCCTTCAGCCTGCCTTGATTGAAAACAGAACAGCTGTGATGATTTAATTTACATGTTAATAACCAACAGGCCTGCCAATAAACGCCTTTTTATCGCCGCTTACATCTCCTCCCTACAGAGGGAGGGTAGAAAGAGGGGAGTAGTGAGGGAATGAGGAGCTAGTAATTAATTGTTTTAAGAGATTCTATTAAAATAAAATTTCGTACGATGAATGAACACGGACTTGCTGCAGACAGAGGAAGAAGAGAATGTAGAAAAAACAATTAGAGGCCAAGATTGAAGGTGGGGGAAGATTCTCTTGTTCCCTCCAGGTACACATTTAGCAATTTGTTATTAAGGGAAATAAACAGAAACTTTTGCAAATCTGTAGACAAAGGAAACATGAAAATAGTTCCTTATACTGATGTGTATTAATCTTTGCAATGGATACCTGGCAACCTAAGGACCGCCGAAAGAGCGAGTGAAGGAGAGAGTTACGCCCACATCAGGAATTTTAAGGTGAGTTAATTAAGTTTGGCATTGTAGATTAATTGCACATTAATGCTTGTGTGCAGACAAAACAAGAGTGAGCGTGGAGAGAAGAAGAGTGAATAAAGATGAGTTTGCAGTAGATGTCTTCTCGGGTCCTAAAATCTGTACACAACCCTAAACGACCCCAATCACTTCTTACCTGAACCTGACATGCATAGATTCATTTTTAAAAAAGAAAATAGAAAAGAGAAAAACACAATAAAATTAGACCCAAGTCCGTGGCGAGTGGTGACTTTTTCAGCTGGGGATGACAAACCAACATCAGAGACAAATAAGACAAATAAGGAACACAACAGCAGGTGTAGATTTTAAAGTATGTCGATCTTCCTGCCTTATATGTAGATAAAATTATTTGATCTTTCTTGTAACGTTTACATTAGCTAAGTTTTTAACCTATATTGCCAGATAATGTAGCCTATAGCCTACATTGTGTATATCAAAAATGTAGGAGTTCATGTTTTCTGTAGATTTTCACAAATTGTTTTGTTTGAGGAAAAACATGAAATATGCAGTTTTGGTTTAATTTTTGTTAATTTGATTCGTTGAGATTAGTTTGGCCTCAACATTTAGGTGGTTTAGTGTAATTGATCTGGCAAGCTTCATCATTATTCCGCTTGGGCAAGCACCTCCAAGTAGATAAACAGCTCAAGCGTTATGTTTACCTCAAATGACAAGGCAATTTATATTATGTTAATATTAAGAAGCAAATCCCCACATTCATCCTGTCAAATGGCTTAGGTATTGCAAAGTGCAGTTCATGTGGAGCACATGCCGCTGCTGCATGCACCAGTATCCTGGAGGGTTTGATAATTTACACAGTGCATATTGACAGAGAAGAAAGACCCAAGGCTACTAATATCAGACACCGACCCGCGTCTGAGGCACTCGTCAAAGTTTTGGACCCAAAGCCTCAGGTTTTAGGATCCAAGTGGACTCGAGAAGACCTCTTGTATGTAAGTTTTTTAGGGGTATGACATCATGATATCGATACAAAAATGCAAAGATATGTATTGATGTAAAAAAAATATGATTTGCGATATAGATTTAGTTTTATCCAAGGCTCAGTTTACTGTATTTATAAGGTATAAAGCCTTAAGTTGTTCACCCCCATGTGCAGCAAGACAGCTCTGATGTTCTTGTCACCTTCAGGATCACAGGCACCTATGCAATGACATCAACACAGGCACCAGGAAAGCAGTGAGTGTGCACTTAAACTTTATGTGATCAGGCATGCACGTTCTAGACAATGGAGTCTCCGCTCTGGCATTGCAGACTGCTTCATAAAGATGGGTAAAGTGGTTCCTGGTGGATATTTCGAAGACCGGGTCTGGTCCGCGTAATCTTCAAATATTGCTTTATTTTGCAAGTTATCACATATTGCATTTTTTCTTGAATATCGCACAGCCATACTTTTTGAGAAAATCAACCTACAAATGGCTTAATTATAGTTCCCTTTTGAATGGATCCGCTGCATCCAAAGACACTTTGGGGAATGCCTCCAGCATGACCGGTGTCAGAAGCACATGATTCAAATGTGACAATGTCATTGGCCGGCGATAGCCCGTGACGTGGGAACATGTGTGATCGAGAGTACAATAGGGCACCTGTACTACACGTTAAAATTTTACGCCATGTACCTGAGTGTTCCTGGGAGAATGTTTAATATTAACATGAGGTGAGTTTAATATAGAAAGTGATCAGCATGAATGATATTTAAAACGGTATGCACGCACTGCTTTGTTTATGGTTTGTGTATATGCAGCCTGCAGTGCCAGTTTCCCTTTCTTAATTACGAATATAGATGAATATAAATAAAAAAAATAGACAGTGGTATCCTTACACGCAGGCACAGAACGTGCGTGCTGGCTGACAGTCGTCTGTAGTTCTCTCGGTGTGTTCACGTGCCGTTTTTTTCCCCCCAGACAGGCAACGCGAGGTGACAACACAGTCGGCTTTTATGAGTGCTAGTTCTTTGGTGTCGGTTTGGTGTGTCCCAACCCTTAGGGAATAGTGTCACTGACAGCCCTATGTTTGACCTGAGTGAGGGATTAGTCTCTGGCATCTAAGTCCGTTGAGTCTTATTTGTGCTTGTCATAGCCATTTAGGCAGTTACTCCCTCTGCATGGCGGGGTGGGTACTCATTCCCCAAAGTGTCTTCGGATGCAGTGCTAGTTCCCATTCGAAATGGAACGCCTCAGGTTGCGCATGTAACCATGGTTCCCTGAGAAGGATAACGAGACACTGCATCTTGCTGCCATGCTTTGGGCATACCTGGTAAAGTCTCCTTCAGACAAAGAAGTTGTTGACGTGTACTACAGGTGCCCTCATGTACTCCTGTTCGCAAATATAGTCATGTCATGGCATTTGAATCACGTGCCTCAGACACCAGTCATGCTGGAGGTGTTCCCCATAGTGTCTTCGGATGCAGTGTCTCGTTCCCCTTCTCAGGGAACCATGGTTACATGCGTAACCTGAAACCTTTTTTCTTCTCGCTGGGGTGAGAGAAAGTATATAAAGATGAAAAACGTTACACACTTCACCTTTAAAGGAATTACCTTGAAAAAAAAGAGTTCTGTGAAATTCCTTAAACTCTTGAGTGAATAAAATAGACCAAACATTAGATGAGTAAGAACGTTCTTCTTTTTTTTTTTTATAATGAAATCGTCAAACACAGCTCAACAGACAAGCAAAAATTTCACTTTCCATGAAGACTTGCAGATCGTTTGCAGTCAGCTTCATTGCAGCTCCTTCCCTGTTGCTCACCCTGCCTACGCACTTCTGCCACAGCACTGTGGGTGCTGAGGGAGAGAAAATGGAAGCACAGAGAAGGCAAATTGTTTGTGCTGTGGGCCTTGACAGCAGTGTGGGGTGGCCTCAGTGTTAGCTAAGGATAAAGGTAATGGGATTTGTGGTGTGAAAACGGCATGTCACAGGTTGCTGTTGATGAGAGATAGGTAGCGGAAAATACATGCCTTAAAGAGCTGATAAATATCTGGGTGGGATAGAGAAAAGATGGGAACACATGAGATAAAAAAGGGTGATCCATGTAGAAGCTCCTCCAAAATGAAAGTCTATACCACCATAATACTTGAACCTGATGCAATTCATCCAAAGCTACTTTTTTCTAATTGAATAGAGATTTGTGGGATTTCGCAAAGAGGAAGATACTATTTTGAATGTTGGTCTGTTTCTTAGACAAAGCTATAGCAGGTTGGGGGTAGCAGGAGAAAAAAAAACCTTTAGGAGAAACCAGTTGGATGAAGCAAGACCACCCTAAAGCAAGAGATAGGACAGTTTAGGAGAGTGGTCAAACACTCTCCTAAACTGTCCCCCCACGATATATTGTAACATAGCAGCAATGTAATGGAAAAAGTAGTTTTTCATTTTAAAAGCTCATTATGATTTTGAAAACAGGTAAAGTTCACAGGGTTGCTAATTTTAGATATTTTCTACCCAACAGTCATGAGGGAGAATATATAATGACAAAATGTTTTGGTTGAACTATTCCTATAATAAAGCTCTCAATTTATCAGGCTGTAAATATTTTAGGAGGGTCTATTTTTATGAGTGAAGCACATAGTCTCATCAATGATTCTCAGTGAAGAAATGTCAGCTACAGTTGTGTTTGAATTGGGCTGCTTATCAAAAGAGAAAGAAAACAACGCAAGAAATAAATAGTAGTCATGTCCTGTGTGCTTGTGATTTAGGCCACACAAATACTCAGTGGAAAAATGGAACCCAGTATGTCCAGTAAAGGTATCCAGTGTTAGTGAATTCACCAGAAGATCCAGTAAATCGCAGGGATGAGCATCTTGATGTATCAGCTGGCTTCTCATAAACACAGTCTGAGAGCTCTACCAGTGTGAATAGAAGGTTATTTTTGGAGCCTGACTAAAATGCTAGAAGAACTCAACTGACAAGAAAACCTTCAACTAGAGAAAAGAAAATGAGCCAGGAAGCAAAAAAGTGGAAAGAAAAGATGGGCAGAAAGGTTAAAAAAAAAAATCCCAAGAAAAGCAGCAAAGTGGCCAGGTGAGAGATCATAAGTTAGAGAGAGGATAGTAGCAAATAATGGACAAGACAGAATGATAGTGAATTGACTTTTTCCACTTTATATCATAATTGGATTTCGCTGAGTTGAGGAATGATGAATCTTTGAGCTAACAGGACACACACATTTTGCATGCATTCATTTACTTTGTACCTCAGAAGCAGTGAATATAAAAAAACAAATAAAAAAAAAGCTGAAATAGGCAATGCCATCTATCCAGTCAATGCCAGATAATTTGGCAAGTTAACACGGATTCAAATAAGGTTTTGGAGGCTTAAAGTTTGACATAGATTTTTGTGTGTTTAATAATTAAGTTGCTCATCTATCTTTGCTATTATTTGTAGGCCTAGTTCAAAACCCTGAATTGGTAATGAGGACCTCTCAAAACTTTTGAGATTGAGGCATGGTTAACACTAAGCAATCTTTCTTGAGAAAAACAGATTTGTCAGTAACCAGGCTTTGTGTGCCTTTTTAATTAAAAGGGCACCTTTGAAACCCATACTTCAATCTCATCTTGTGCATTTAGCTGTCTGACTCCAATTAGCTATTGGAGAACAGAGGTTCACTTACTTTATCCAGCCCGCTCTGTCAATAATCACACTATATNGCGTCTGCCAAATGCGTAAATGTAAATGTAAATGTAATATGATACAAATAAATGTACCTTTATAATGAAGTTTTAAAAATATGCTTCATGTGTGTGTTCCCTATCTGTTCTTAACTTTATAAGTTAAGCATTAAACAGTATTAAACACATTTCTTACCTATAAAACTTTTTAAACTTAATATGAAATGCATGATGAAAATGTGTAATATCACAACAAAACAAAAGAACTTGAATTATTCTGTTTATATGTTAACTCTAACTCTGCTGCCAAGTCAGTTATGACTTGTGACCGTCTCTTCAAGAAAGTAATTTAATGGTTTATGGTCATGTCACTCAGGGTGACGAACCATTTTAAAGCTAGATTTGGCAGCAGAGTTAGAGTTAACATATAAACAGAATAATTCAAGTTCTTTTGTTTTGTTGTGATATTACACATTTTCATCATGCATTTCATATTAAGTTTAAAAAGTTTTATAGGTAAGAAATGTGTTTAATACTGTTTAATGCTTAACTTATAAAGTTAAGAACAGATAGGGAACACACACATGAAGCATATTTTTAAAACTTCATTATAAAGGTACATTTATTTGTATCATATTACATTTACATTTACATTTACGCATTTGGCAGACGCTTTTATCCAAAGCGACTTACATTGCATTATACTATACATTTGTATCCGAGTATGTGATACTAATATATTAACCCTAATAATAAGATATTCCTGTTTTCGCTACCAAGCATTGTTCTGGTAAAATTCCATGTGAAGCTAATAAAGAAAATATGTGGTCTTTCGTTGCTCCCTTTGCCAATTTCGTTCCAAACAGCTTCATTATGACACGCAAGTGCCCTGCTCCCCCCAAAGTCCCCACTTCAAGGACTATGCCCTTTGGAGTGAGTAGGGCATAGGGATGCTCGCTTCCGATTGGAATTTGCCCATGCAGTGCTGGGGGTACCCCATGACCAGGGTTGAGCAAGTGACTTAAAGGGGCTATATGTAAGATTTTTACTTTAATAAAGCATAAAAATACCCCAATATGTTTGCAGATATTTAGGAAACATGCTAAGTTTACCTACTTGTTTCTCAGAAAAACAATGCTACAGCCAGATATTCTACTTTGAAATGTGCGTTCCATGTCGGAATGTCTGTCTTTGTTTTGGTCTGTGCGAAACCGTGTGCTGCCAGTTTATCCAATAGTATTTCGATTTCAGGTTACCAGTTGGCGGAAAACACCGCGTATTGCAGACATGGAAACCAGCAAACAAACTGGGTCAGAGAATTGCAGATTCTACTTGACCTAAAAAGCCTCTGCATCCATCTAAATATCTCTATGAACGACAGCATATTAAAACATAGATTTTGACATTTCTGGAAATCCGTTTCAGTCTGACTGCTCTAATCTGATTTTGCGTAGTTTGTCACTTTCTCACGCTGAGTAAAATGTAAACATGTCAGACATTGTTATAGTAAACATGCTAAAAGTTGCTGCATAAACAAGGTTGTGTTGTTATCCATAAGTCAGTAACCACAATTTTCAATATGTTAACATACAGTTGTTTAACATATTAATGTATCAATAAACATTTTTACATATTAAATTATATTTTTTGCAATACATTAATTTTTTACTAATATATATTCATTTTTATACTACTTGAAATGTTAAAATAATGTTTAAAAATACACTAGCATATGCAGAAATTAACAATAAGGACCTTTTCTGATTGTTTCTGCTGCCCTGGTTGTATGTGAACCATTGTGCGATGAACATATGGTCCTGTTCTTTTTTATCCCAGTCCATCTCTAACACACCCGCCCACATAAATAAAACCAACAGTTTAATATTGCCCTGTTTTCCACCGGTCCAATTCCTCACCAGTCAAACCAATAAGATATTCCGGTAACACTTTATTTTAGGGTCTTTTAACTAGTTGCTTATTAGCATGCATATTACTAGAATATTGGCTGTTTATTAGTACTTATTAAGCACATATTAATGCCTTATTCTGCACAACCTTATTCTACATTCTTAATCCTATCCAATACCTAAACTTAACTAATTTACTAACTATTAATAAGCAGTAAATTAGGAGTTTATTGAGGGAAAAGTCGTCGTTAATAGTGAATACATGTTCCCTATACTAAAGTGTTACCGATATTTCTTCACCCATAATTAACTCACCATCCCTTATACCACATGCTGCATTGATCATCAGCCCAATTACATTTAACAGTGAATGATATCTTGTAAAAATTGGGGTCCCACTTTATATTAGGTGGCCTTAACTATGTACTTACATTTAAATTAATAATTTGATACAGTGCACTTACTGTGTACATACATGTTTTTACATTGTACTTATATTTTTTTAAATACGTGCATGTAATTACATCTGTAATTAATTTCTGTAATTACATTTATAATTACACTGTTGACCCATACCTTACACCTTAAACCACCCTTAAACCTATCCATACCACCAAACCTGTCCCTAACCTTACCCGTATCCACCTCAATAGCAGCAAAATTGCTTTGCAATACAATATGAACACAATAAGTACATTGTACTTATTTTTTGATGCAAGTACATAGTAGTTAAGGCCACCTAATATAAAGTGGGAACAAAATTGGATATTAAATGAAGATACCGTCACAATTAGAGTTGTTATTGGCTGTTACCATGGGTTTGTATTTAGTGGGGGTGTGATGTACTGCATTTAACAACTATACATACAGTATTGTGTGGCATCTCATCTAAAACACTTAAACGTCAGTTACATTGTGTCAAATGGAAAGGGAAACAGATGTAGTGATTGGTAAAGAAGTGCTGCATGGGTGAATGTGTTGTGTAGTGTGTTTTCCACAGGGTGCTGTCAGCCCTCTGCCAAGTGACAGGCTTACTCACCTGATGGAATTTCCCAGCATCCTTTTTGCTGGTCCCCTGTAAAGGCATACTAACTGCCACCCCACTGCTATTCCCACTCAAGTGAGAGTTACTGTAGATATAAGCTTGGTAAATGGTGTGATAAGACAGAGTATAACATTTATTATTTAGTTTAATAAAACATGATCCTTAGACCACCACTGATGTATGTTTATAGTCTAGCCAATCACAGTTTTCCTTATAAAACTTTAATCCACTAACAACTTCTGTTCATGTGTTGTGTATCTTGTCCATGCGATCACCATGATCGATGAAGCAGATTGGATTTTTGGGATATGGTTTTCATTTTACCTTCAGGTTATGGCTTTCGTTTAAACTTCAAGTCAAAATCAATAGGCTTCTGTATTTGGATAATTGATTGGATCTGTTTCCTGTGCAATAATTAAAAATAAGTCTGTAATGGAAAAATGGCCCTGGTGCAAAGTTTCTTTTAAAAACAAATTTTCACAGGGTTACACGTTTCAAATATAGCAAAACAAGGAAGAGGAGGTTGCAAATAATAAACCATGGCATAGATGCCACGATTGAAATGGTAAAAAGAGACATCTGTGTCCGAAATCATTGCCAGATGTGGTGGGAAAATTCCACATCCTTTTACACACAATGAATAGCTGTGAAACTTTCAGGTGCAAAAGCAAACTTTCAACCATAAATGCGTTCCACTCCAGTCACCGTGATTTTGCCAAGACAGACAATATGTTGTTCATGGATCAACATATTTTGTTGATCCAGGAAAAACATTCTTGTCTGAAAATTGTCAAAATCTTATCCCTACCACTAAACCTAACCCTACCCATAACGTATCCCTTAAAATCACCGACTCCCGTGACGTTGTGACGGTGACCTGTAAATGCAGATACGATGGCTAGATTGCATTTACCTTATCTGATCATAATGCATCCTCGACTACCGACCAGGACACACAGGTCAAATAACTTTCCAACATTCACAAACGCATTTACACTTGTCTTTTCAATGTATACGTGGATAACATCCGGATACAGGTCGCATGTTTATTCCAAGTGTAAATGAGTCCATACACACACACACACACTACAGCTAAATATTGTTATCACCCCTAGAGCATGCGTGACTACTTATTTTTAATAATCAACTTACCTTCCTGAAAAGTAGTTGACTAGTCTGCAGGTCAAAGTTTGCCTTACACTGTAAACCCTAACACTCAAAATACTTAATTGGTTTGAGTAAGACAAACTTAAATTAAACAAATTAGTTCAGTTAAATTAACTGTTATGTTATTAACTTCTTTTTTTTTCTTTTGAGTTCACAGCACTGACATATTTCATGGTTTTAAGTTGTATGAACTAATTTCTTTTAATTTAGACTAACTTAAGTTGAACTGAAACTGGGCTGGGATTTTTTTTTTCCAAGCATGCTTTGCCCTTGGCACTCGAAAGGGAGAGTAAATGCTAAAATTAAGTGTTATGTTAAGTTTTTTTGTGCAAGATTATCGGTAAGGGAGATTAATGTTTAAGTGATTAATGTTGTGTGGTGCTAATTTAGAAGTTTCTGTTCATGTGGGTTTTTGGAGAGTTACCAGCATAGTGACATGTTGCGCAAATTGCTTGGTTTGAGAGCAGGTAAGTTACATGTTTCTTAACTTAAAAATTCTCTCTTTCAACTGAGTTCTGACAACTTATTAGGGTTTGCATTGAAGAAAATAAATCAATTGATTTGCAAGAACTCAAAATAAAAAATAAAAAGTTAATTAACCAAATCTTTTATGTTAATTGCTATCAAAATGTATGAGTTTGCTGACTCTGTACTTCAAGTTAGGAGCATTTAACATGCATAAGTACAACAAATTCAAAACTTGATAGTTCTGCTTACTTAAAATTGGGAAATTCATAACTAAAAAAAAAAAATGTAACTGATTACCTCAATTTTTTTGAGTTACCCCAACTTATTTTGGTTTGCAGTGTGTGTAAATGGTTCAAAATTTGTAGAATGTCACAAAAATTGTGTTACTTTTATTTGTATTACACCAAATGCTCAAATTGTAATACAAGGAAAAAAATCTTAAAGATTTCAGCTTTCTGAACATCTGTGATCAAAGTCTCCTTTTCTTTCAGCATTGCCCTCAGCAGAGCACCAGGCCTACGGTTCATATGATCTTTCTCAATATCTCACCTGATGTTTCCTCCGTCTAAAGCTTGAAAATTCATAACTGAATGCACAGATATACCTGTCATTCACTTACCATGTCATCTCAGTGAAGGAACCTGACCATCATGTGTGGTCAAGCGCAGCTACAGTGCCCCAAGACATGTAGAGCTCTTGATGAAGCATTCAGTTTTTATACTTGTCAGATGCTTGAAATGAACATGTTTTTGATTTCTCCTTGAGTCATTTTGTAGGCTGCAACAAATCTGTATGTAGTAAACAGGAGTACATAGGTACACTGAGTATGTCTTCTTTGCATTGAAAGCAGAATAAATATTAACTCATGCTACATTATTGGCACAGAGTGTTTAAAGAAGTTGCAGTTGCAGAAGTTGAATAAATTGCTGTGCTTCTGAGACAAGTTCAGTACCTCTTCAATTTTGTTCATTTGTCTATCGTGTTTGTTTTATTATTTATTATTTTATTATTGTGATATTTTTGTTATAGTGAATTATTTGATGTTTATTTTAACCAAACATCATGTAGCATTGGGTTAATTTCCTTATCCACTGTAAGGGAAAATATTACAGTAGGGAAATATTTATTATTAATTAGTCTATAGACAATAGTAGAATATTACTTTCTTGGCCAGAGATAATATTCTAATACTGATCTAACACCATTTTAAGAGCATTCAGCAGTATATGGTATGTTTGGGACACCAGTCTATGAGCATAAACTATAAAAATAATCACATCATGTGTGATACAAACAATACTTTATTAACTAAAATGAACACTTAAAGTCATAATGAAATCAAAATTGACACTACTTTTGTTAGTGCAATAGTTCGATGGTGAACAATTAACCATACAAGTTAATGCACATAAAAAAGTTATGGTAATCTCTGATTAAAATCTGAAAATGTGCTTCTGCTTTGGAATGGCATTCCCTCTGTGATGCCGTCAGTTTGACGCCTTGGGTAGAATATACTTAACCACTTCCCTCCAACCGTCAGTCTGCTACAAGCAAGAGATGGAGAGGAGGTGCATTAAAATAAAACCCTGCCCTCTATTCAATATTCCATTTTACTTGGAAATACGTCACAACAAGTAAAGTCAAGTAAAACGTCCGGTTCACGTGGACTTTAATAATAACACACACAGAGAGCTTAGCATTTGGAAGAGAGCAAAATAAAGAAAAGCATGAAGTTATGGCAGTATTTCAAATGCAGCAGATCAAAAACCTGAACAAACATTCAGTTTCTTTATTGTTACGTACCTTAGAAATAGAGGTTGGTGATACATCAATTAATAAGAATAAGTTTGATACTAGCATGTCTTACCCATGTCAATGAGAGTACTGTGGCCGCTTGCATAAACTGCTTAGACTAGTCATCTATTTCCTTCTGGTCATAACTTTTTAACGTCAGTACATAAAGTAGACTGGCCTAATTTGAATTTGAAAAGTAAGACTGATTGCCCCATGACTTCATTGCCCCTTGACATAAGGCCCTATCCCAGACCCAGCACAATGCAACGCCAACGCCAAAAGTGTTTTTTGCTAGTTTCAGCCCGACGCAGTTATTATTTTCATGTCCAGCGCCCATATGTTCGCCCATGGGCGTGCTGGTCTGAAAACAAGGTGTTCAGGGTCATTGTTGGCGTGTTACTATTATGAGGCAACTGAAAACGATTGCGGCACTGACTAACTGAAACCTGGTCTAAAGTCAATGGCGCAGTATTTTTTAGTATAGTAATATGCGCCTATAGGCGGGTGCACAGCGCTCATACATTCTGCTTGTTACACACACAGGGACACACAGCAGCACACAAACATGCCAAATATTTAAAAAATGATAAAAAAGGATTACAACGCTTTAACCTTGCGCATGAGCAGATCCGTTTCCTCTCTAGAGAAGCGTTCAGTCTTTCCGCTTGCAAATTCCGCCATGTAAATAGCAATCCGTCATGGTGCAAGCGCACCTGGCTTTTAAAGGGAATGGGAGATGAGACTCTGATTGGTTTATTGCACGTTATGCCCAAAACACACGCATGACTCATTAAGAGAATAGGTACATCCCTTTTGTACCATGCGTCAGGTGCGCCGACCATTTATTCCGTCGTTAAACTAGCAAAAGTGGATACGGACATGCCCTAAGTGCACCTGTGCCATGTGCTTCAGACAATGCGGTTAACGTTAAAATATGGCCCATAGTCTTAACATTTGATGGCTGGCCCCTGATGCATTATGCTGAGACTCCAGTTGATCTTGGCTGAAATTGTACTGCATAAGAGAACCCGTTTGATGCAGATGGTTTTTGATAAATTAAAAAACAAGGCTGCAACCTGGCACAAGTTTAGGTGTCTGGTATGAACTTCTTTTAGCACAGCTTTCTTATCTTTACATCATAAACTAGCTGATCACAGCAACATGGATATGTTTGCACAAGCTCTGCAATTCGGCACTTCAGTCATGTTTATTTATTTTGAAATTTATATGACAGATTGCTTTAAAGCAACAGTATTAAACAAAACAACAACAACAACAACAAAAACAGTGTCAGTGTCTCATTCAGTTAGAAATTCAGTTACTAAAACAGCTCTCGAATATGTTCAAGTTTTAACTAGCTGACGACCGACCTCAACGGACTGAACAGAAGAAATGAACCGGAGAAGATTTCCAAATCAAAGAAGGTGAAGCCCCAGAACACACCTACCTATTATGTAGACACCACAGACCAATGGTAGTTTGAAGGTGTTTGCCAGCTGGAGCGAACTTTTCTGGAAAGTTTGCTTTGGCAAGCTGTTTTGAAAAACAAATTCCAAACGACCTTCATTTCGGCCTGATTTTGTTCAAAATTATGCTTTACTAGTTTGTTCTTCGATTTCACAGGTCGCCCCTAGTTCACAGGTCGTATGTCTGACTTCAAGTGGTGTTCCAGGCATAATTTCCAAGCAGGTAGAAAAATAAAATCAGAATTCTAAGCCGTCTGGAATGCTGCATTTAGACAGAGATCTATTTAACTGTGAGAATGTCACACCCTCAGGAGGTGAGTGAGCTAATGAGAAATTGTACTTTTGGAGAGAAAGTTCATTGTCCTTTGTCTTACAGCATTGTGCTTTGCTTATTAAATTTGATTTGGTATTAAGGGATAATCAAGCTTCTTCTACTTCAAGATTTTTATAATACAAATATGCAACAGAGTTAGATAAACTTTGATCAGCGAACATAAACAGAAGCTCAGCCAAACAAACCTCTTGCAGGAGCTCAAACATGAGAATGAACCTCATTGGTTCTCACATGTCAAGCGAACATGCTTGAGCTTCTGTTTACCACAACTGATGTGTGTGTTAATGAATGTTTATATGTGAATAAAAGCCTAAATTCAATCTATTCATCATATAAAGTGATTTAATTTGGATTAAACGGCAGAATTCATGTGGATTCGTTTAAAGATCTCTTCATGAACTTTTTGAAGTGTCAAAGTGGTAGTTGCATTGCTGTCGATGGAGGAAAGCTCCGCAGAAAGCGTTCAGATTTCATCAAAAAGATCTTCATTTGTGTTCCGAAGATGAATGAAAGTCTTATGGGTTTGGAACGGCATGAGGGTGAAAAATTCATGACAAAATTTTATTTTTGGGTGAACTAACCCTTTAACATATAGAATAAACTCACTATGATGTGAAATCTCACTTAAATGATGAAATACACTGTGAAGTCCACTCATTGAAATATAAGTACCCTCATCTCCTTCCTGTTGTCTAAACTTGGGACAAGTCCTGTTTATGACTATAGTGTAGGATAACACCTTGGTTATGCCGGACGCGACAAAGCGACCATTGCAAATCCATTGTTCTTAGTGTCAGAAGTAGAGTAAGAGCTTGAAGTATGTCAGAAATATAAGTTTACCTCTACAGTTTACTGTGGGAAATTTGTTGTGTTGCATCATGGCACGTTACATCCAGTGTAGACAGCATCATTGATTATAATAGGTTATATTTGGTTTTGCCGCATTGTGCGTCTCTCGTCTGGTCTTGAAATGGTGTAACTGTTAATGCTTACAATATTTCCAAGTTATTGCAAGTTTGTGCTCACCGTGGAGCCAAATGACATTTAACTGACCTAATCCAGCTCCACCTCTTTAGATATAGTGGGTGGAGCTTAAGCTAATTAGGTTTAGGGATAGGGTAAGGTTAGGGTGTGATTACAACCTCAAGCCCCACCCATTACATCCAAAGAGGGGGAGCTGGATGTCAAGCCCCAGAAGGTCAACTGCCCATTCCTAATTTCATGCAAAGACATCCTATGAGTCACCAGCCAATCTAAGAGAAAAGATGGTCTCTTTGTTTTCATGATTTACTACATTTCTTCCATCTCTGTGTGTGCTGTAATGCTATGAGATTGATCTACAGACTGCCAGGGAAAATAACTCATCCCTCATTTTTCTCTTTCAATTTTTCTCCTCATCTTTCTGTCTTTCTGCATATGTGTTGAAGGGTTTAGAGATCTTGTATTATTCATGAGGTCTTGCTTTGCATTTTATGCTCTCCATAGTTATTCAAATTTTATTTTATTCTATTTGGGATATTTCTTGTCATCTATCTTCATTTATCTATGTATACTGTGGGAGTGTTGGAACACACAACCACTACAAAATAAATCTGACACATGGCCCTATCTGTCCTTTACTCTGAAAAAAAATTGCACACAAAGATTATACTTCATTTTCACTTAACCCAAAATATACTTCATTTTTGACATAGCTTAAGCTAGTATTTACATGTGTCACAAAAACTTTTATTTCTATTTATGCTTTAGTAAATCAAGCCAGAGACTAAATGGCCAACTGACATTGTTCCCTTAGTATTGTTGAAAAGGAAATGGACGCTTATTGGTTATAAGGGAATTATTGACAGTCATTGCTTAGTCCCACCCATAGTTTGCTATTCATATCGCTGCAACGCTGTGAAGAGTTCACATTGTAGAATAAGATCTACAATAAAACAGTGAGAGCTTCAGTGTTAACCATGCAAATATTGACTGACACAATGCACATTTCTTGCTAGAAATTCAAAAACTGAGATAAAGTCAAAAGTTGAAATAAAATGGGCAAAAACTGCCCAACGGCCGCAACTTTTGACGGCACAGAGTCATACGTAGGACAGCAGGATATCCTAATGCCGAGTTCACATTGCACGATTTTCAAAGTCATCAGATCACTGTTCTTTTCACACTACATGACTATCTGGGGTAGCATTCAGTCACTTGACAGGGGGGTTTCACATTGCTTGACTTTACAATAGGAAGAATCGCCGTCAACTCTGTCTGGTCTGCAAACTACGTTTCACAACCAAACACACGCGAGAAGTGATAAGGAAATAACACAAGGACTGGAATTTTTTATTAAAATGTTAGCCTGCAAGAAGCTTGCGATCCATATTGTCTGTGTGCTAACTTGCAGCGAAAAGGAGAAAAAGGAAGAAAAAAAAAGATTATGGAGGAGGAAATGGTTGGGGAGATGCAGGTCTCCCCGAACTTCCCATTGCCCTGTATCTTTGTCTCTCATTGGCTGTAGGTCATCGCCAATGTCACTTTCAGTCAGAACACATTTCACACAGCAGGACTATGAATCGCAAACAGGTCCAGATAATTAACATGCCAAATATCTCACGGGCATTGTCGATTCTCTCAGATTGCGTCTTTGTCACTTGCATGAACGAGGACCAATTTGCCTCAGATTTCAGCCATTTGTCTGCAATTTCGCAAAATCTGTCTGAGTGAAAATTGGGCATAAAATTGTGCAGTGTGAACTCGGCATAAGCAGCAAAACATACATATATGCTGCCATCCCTTGAAAAAAATGAACTGCAGCATATTGAAGTACAACTGCAGTACAAAGTAGTATAACTGCAGCATAATTAAGCACAACCATAGATTTGCAGTATAATGAAGTATAATCACAGTACAACTGCAGTACATTGAAGTTCAACAGCAGTAAAACTGCAGTTGTATTGCAGCTATACTGCAATATTTCATTTTTTTCGTGTCCAAAAAAACTGCAGTAATCTTTTGTAAGGGATCAAAAATCGATCAGATGAAGGTATCTCATGCAGAATGTGACATGAGATACCTTGCACATTCTGCAAGGTATCTCATGCAGAATGTGACTAAGTAGATACTTTTGAGTGTGTAACAGAAAGGTATGCAAGCTTTAGGACATACTGCCATGTCCTAAAATTGCACTCTGCTGCATAGTTACATGCATTTTATCACCGCAAAGTGGCCTGCCAATCATCCTGTATCAGTTAACATCCTCACTATCACTCCACATTTTATTTTATTTAATTGACATTACTTCAACAATTTTTCCTACCGTAATGGACAGAAAACAAGTAGCACATTGATATGCCAGTCATAGGTGTTACATGCGGTTAAGTCACTGCATAGTGATGCATTTAATGGTTAATGGACAAGAATATCTGTTTTGCCAATGTGCTGTTTGATTATAACCATTTCATAGTGTCTCTTCTTAATCACTTGTCTCACAAACAGTTACATGTGAGTAGTTTTTTTCGTTTGTAGTTCTGAACCAAATCCTCCTCCATAGTGCAATGGGTTGCCCTTACGCAAAGAAAATATATTTCCATATGTATGTATGATCAATATATTAAATGAATTAATGATATATTGAAAATATACAGAATAATATATTGTGTTAATATAATACAATATATTGAATAATAAATATGGAATTGCCGCTTTCATATATTGAAAAATATGTGACAATATATTTACTAATATATCATAATATAGGCAATTTTATACTCAGGAATGCACTTCATAACATATAGATGTACATGTGATAAAATATGGTACTGCATGGGAATAGATATATTGCATATATATTTACTCATAGTATAAACACATATATAGACATATATAATATAATCTATTTCTTATACTTTATAATTATTTACATTATAAATGTTTTATAATTTCAATCTAGTTAACAATAGCACAAGCACACCTGCATGTATTTAGCAAAGCAACTATCACTGTGCTGAAGAGTGCACAACCACTACTTTTTAAATAAAGTAATATAGTGTTAATGGTGTTCGTAAGGGTGTAGCCATTAGAATGTGCATGGATCCTCACTTCAAAAATCTACCGGAAATAGTAGCCCATCTGGGGACTTTTGGCATATTCTTTTCACCATATTTTGCTTTGGACACACTTATTCTAATCTCACATAATTGGGATGAATAGTATGCACACTGGAATTGGGACGCAGGGATTTTGTCCTGGTGATGCGGTGATTTGGAACAGGTGATGCTGATTATTAAATCATGAGATGTTCAAAAGAAATGGGAGTAAAAATGTGTGACTGCAAGAAAGGGAGAAGCCAATGTAGGTGACAGTAATAAGATTGGTGGTCAAAACAATTATATACAAATGACTGACTATGTGAGACTACTGTCTCATTGGCCTAAAAAAGAAAGAAAAAAAATTCAGAATGAAAATTTGGGTGTCTCTGAAACATTAATTACTAATTAAGGTAGAAGTTATCTCTCTTAAGGTCCTTTCATGTATTAGTCATGCCTGTTTGGGTTTGAAGCTGTTGCCTCGTGCTTTATTGATGAGGCCTGCTCAGCTCTAATCAATTAGTAATTGGAGCTCCGCTTTTAAATAATGCTCTTATTAGCCCTTGTGATGTGTTTAATGGCCGCCCCCTCGCCACGCAAATACGTTTAACAGAGCTTAACAAGGGCTTTTACAGGACTTTTATGGGCTGTCAAAGTAAGCACAATAGCAATTTTAATTCCATTGTGTTCCCACAATTAGCCCTTGTTTACATTCCACAGGCCTTCATGCAAAACCAACATGTTTAAGTCACGACAAATTGTTGTTGTTGTCATTAGCTGCTGTTGAGTTCGCTTACATTTGTTATGTACAAGGGAGGATGTTTGTTTTAGTGCTGTAAAGAGTGAAGCTTACTGTATGATTAATAAATCAAATGGTAAAATCAGAGACACAGGAATGGAAGTCCCTAAATATTATTATTATTATTACTACTAAAAGAATTAGTAGCATTCTTTGACAACTAATTTTAATGATTTTATTTTTTAAATCTCAATGTTCTCAAGAAGAATGGAAAATTAGCATCACTGTTACCTGGAAGCTTCTACTCAGTGAGCACTTTACCGTCGCTAGCAAATATATCCTCTTTATGTTTCTTCTTGCAACTCCTTCACTGTTATTGATATCTGTTAATCAATCTAAATGATCGGGGTAATCTTATTCATATTCAAAGATATTAATATGTAAAATGTACTCATACATTCTTGTATGTTTGGGTAGACACTGAAATGTACAATATTAATGACAGCATCTAAAATGTAAACCATTTAGTATATATACAATTTACAACTATAGTTTTTTTTAAGTATACTTTGACAGAATCCAGAATGGATTGCCAGAATACGGTCACAATAGCAGAAGAAGACTTTAACATAAACAACGTCTTTATGCACAGGTAGTTCAGTGAAGCAGCGTCGTAAACAGGTGAGTATTGAATTCAATGTAGATTGATTGCACTTAGCTTGAGCATAAACAGTTCTGTGTTTGTTGGAGGTGTTGACTGGCATGAGGTGCAGACAAGGAGATGACTGAAATTGAAGACTGACTGAAGATAAGAAAGTATCCAAGGTAGGTAGTTGGGTAAGTCCTTTCATAAGGATTGACGAGACAAGACAAAGGTGCTGTGTAAGGTGGTTGTATATATAGTCTCAATGAGCTGGAGCAGGTGCAAGTGATTAGATTTTGTGTGACTGTGATTGAGTGGGTGGAGCTGACAGGTTTGGTGCTGTGGATGGGATTGAGTCTGTAACAGTACCCCACCTACCCGGCTGGGATTGTTGTGATGAGTAGTAATGGATCCAGGATATCATCTTGAGCAACCCATGATCGTTCCTCTGGACCATATCCCTCCCAGTCAGTGGGGTATTCGAAACAGCCGCCCCGTCGCCAGGAGTCCAGGATGGTGTTGACTCTATAGATTTAGCCTTCATCAGTCTCGACTGAAGGAGAAGGAGAAGGCACATCATCGGCACCAGAACCTGTGGGAGTGAGAAGATTAGTGTAAGGTTTAAGGAGTGACACATGGAAAGATGGTGATATACGGTAGTGTTGTGAAAGGTTTGACCGGTAGGGGACTTCCTTGATCTGCCTCTGGATGGTGAACGGACCAATGTATCAGGGAGCTGAGTCCTAGACCCTCTCACTTTCCTCAAACCAATGGTTCACAGCTGGAAGGCTCAATGGACCAGGGAAACAAGGGCGGTTGGTAACCAACTATGCACTGAAATGGTGTTAATCCAGTTGTAGCTTGTTTTAGGGAGTTTTGAGCATACTCAGCCCATGGAAGGAATCGGTTCCAGCTGTGACCGCAGGTATCTCCCAATCTCCTGAATATTCCGCTCAGTCTGGCCGGTGGACTGAGGGTGTTACCCAGATGTCAGACTCACTGATGCTCCTAATAGTTGGAAGAAAGCATACCATACCCGAGAGATGAATTGGGGCCCTCAATCAGACACGATATCCTCAGGGATTCTGAAGTGACTAAAGACTTGTTGGAACAACACCTCTGCTGTCTCTAAGACAATTGGTAAACTCCTTAGTGGGATCAGTTTGCAGGCTTTGGAGAAGCGATCAACCACTAAAAGAATGCAGGTGTAGGAGTCAAATTGTGGGAGATCAGACAAGAAGTATATCCCAAGGTGTGACCAGGGCCTCCGAGGTATGAGTTGGGGTACCATCTTCCCTACAGGCAGATGATGTGGAACATTTGCCACCAAATAACTGCTGGTCAGCAAGGAAATGTGCAGATGCTGCAATATTACCTCTAAGGTTACTGAAAGGGGCTACAGATGATACAGTGGGATGCCTATAGCGTCGGAATATACTTTGCTATATCAGACTTCCTTGCTGAACTTCAGGAAGCGTGTCAACATAGTCACGCTATGTCTACACCATCATCTCTCAGCTTAATGTGCTGGAGGGAGCAACAAGGTGAGAAGTGGAATGTCTAAGTGGAAAAATACCACTTTTCCTCTTAGCTAATCACCCATTACTGGCGGACTACCAGGGACATGAGCAACACATCTACCGATGACTGCATTCTTGCCTCCAGCTGTATTGGAGAAAGGGCAGCCAAAAGAAAGGAGTTGCATTATCTTCACCA
Source organism: Anabarilius grahami (assembly GCA_003731715.1). Classification (NCBI taxonomy): domain Eukaryota; kingdom Metazoa; phylum Chordata; class Actinopteri; order Cypriniformes; family Xenocyprididae; genus Anabarilius; species Anabarilius grahami. The sequence continues at coordinate 2,577,933 of RJVU01046259.1, read as the reverse complement.
TGATTAGTCATCTTTCTAACATCTTTCTCAACACTCCTTCACATCAGGGAAGTATAGTAGCACCAGTCTTAAACTGCTAGTATCACCTTCACCGATTACCTTTTTTTTACTGGAGAGAGAGAGAGAGAGCGGCGGGTGAAACAGCAGGTAATGTTTATCATAACTACTCACCGTTTGCTTCACCCAGTCATAAGCCTTCACAATAGCAGGATGTAAATCTCAAGCAGGTCCCTTCTGTGTGTAAGTGAGCAGACCCATTAGCTGGTTCCATTTTTGCCATGCTTTGGGCATTAATGACCCATGCTGAAAGTGATCAAGCAACTTCCTGTTCATCTCCCCCAAAAGTGTAAAAATAGAGGCACTATCAAAACAATGAAAGCAAAACCTTGCTGCATTTAGACTTTAAACAGATCATGAACATGCCAAAGCGAACAGGGCATTGAGATGCAGCACACTACAATGGATACTTCAGTACCATACAGCATCAGCATGCACCCGTTCAGAAAGACAAATTTTCCAGTTTATGTTTACTTTGATGTGTCCAGTGTAGACAGCCTCAAACAGCTGTGGCACGCCATGTAAAACAATGTGCCAAGTGCAGATATGTTGAATGAGTTTATTAAAAGTAAGACGCTCACATTTGCTCTAGACTCTAGAGTCTTAACCTACTAGGTTGCTGACTCATGACACATAGCAACACAGCTTAAAGTATTCCTAAAGATTTGGACCTTTTATTGAAAGTATTTGTTGAGACATGCCTCTGCAAGCACCAGGAAGAGTGTGTGATGTTTGAGTTGGGTAAGGCATGACGGGAGCAAGGAGTGTTTGCAACACACACATAAAAAAAAAAATCACTGTGTACTATATGATTACCTATGCCCACATTCCGGTATAGACACAGCCGTACAAACACACACATACCAAATCACTCATACTTGGTGTTGCAGAGGAAGTGGAGGCTGACAAGAACAAGTGACAGCTCTCTAATTACCTTGTCACCACACACTCATGCAGGATGAAAAACATTGTTCCTTTTCCTCCTCTACGTAAGTCTCTCTTTCTTGCTCCTCTCTTCAAATGTTCTTTAATTCCATCTTTAATTCTGCTACCCATTGTATGATATTCAGATGCTATGCAATGTTATGAGTATCCAAGCAATTCTACTGATAGTTTGTATATTGAACACTTATCTGTATTCAAACCTTATTTTACACCATTATTCCTCTTCTCCTCTCTCATTTTATACATGCTCCTTTCTTTTTTACTCTTAATGACTCAGACTCTTTTTAAACTATGACTCAGAACTATATTCCAAGTCTTCTGTATGCCACCTTGTTTTTGTGCTTATAAATTGTTCATTGTAATAAAATTTTACCTGTGAAGCATGACAAACTTGCTAGCATATTTAAAATAACAATTATAATTTAATGAGTAGTAGGCAGCAAAGAAACAAATCTAAAGAGGTTTTGTATCATTAGACTCTTATCAAGAGAGGTTATTCATATCATTAGTGTATTAACAATTCAGTGCTTAGACAGATTATCTGGCTTCTCTATGGCAAACAGTTTAGAGATACAGTGAGGACACTAAATTAACATTGATTAAGATCAATCAGGGTGACTTTGGTCTTATTTTTCAAGGACAAGCTGGTACCCCATAGGCTCTAGGGAAGTCAGGTGGTTAATGGCCATCAACAATGAGCTGTTTATTGTTTAAGTATGTCAAAGTTTCTTATCTCATTTTTATTTGCACATTAAATGATCTCGCATTTAATTTGCATGAACATATGCAATTCGATTTGCATACAAGTGCCATTTTCCTAATTGGGTCCACACATGTGCTTTTGTGTGAAATGTTAGTGTGTGGCTGGATAGACAGACTCAGAAAAGGGAAGAAGCAGAAAAAAAATGATCACAGCATGCAGTAAACACGTCTGATAGATAATTTTCCAAACAATCTTTCTGGGCTAAATTTTATTACCGTTCTCTCAGGCTGTTACGTTAAAGAATTAATAAGTGTTTTAGAACAAATCTTTTAAGCAAAGGGATCATGAATGAACAAGAATCTAATTTGTTACCATCAGCTGGATGCTTCAACACTCTCTCTGGTATCTCATTGTAGATCTCCACACATAAAAAAAATAAATAAATAAAATAAAGTTTTTGGTATAAATAGATTGAATAAATGATTCAAAGTTCACTTTCCCAGAATTGTGGCCATAAATAACATCATAAATCACTTGTCACCACCTACTTGCATACAGTGTAACCTGCAGACACTAGACGAATTTAAATGAATCTTTTTGATGAACTGATTCAAAAGAATCGAGAATCACTGATTAATTAATAAATAAATAATTTATTAGCTTTTTCAACATTGTTGCAGGTTCACTGAAGAACACTGAATTATTTTGTTGATTACAATGAAACATCAATACATACCTATGGTCTAAAATAATCTGGATTTAAAGTACTCTAAAATTAATTAGATTTAAACTAGATTATAAAATAAAAATAATAAAAATAGAAAGAAAAACAGAAAAAAAAACAATTACAAATTTAAACAATCCCATATTACAAAGATAATTTCATAAAATCCGCAATCATTAAGAAGCCTGTACATATTACAGAGGTGATTCTAAAATACACAATCATTTAAAAGTCTGCACATATAAGGAATGGGTGATCTCCGTTATCTCTCAGTTCGCCATCTAGGAATTGTCAACTTATTTGCATTCCTCATCTGGCGGTCTATAAGCTCGTCCCTGAGGGGGGAGAGCCAGACTGTGAAGCTAGACTTGTATACCTTTCTGGCAAAGTCAAGACACTGTTGAGTTTGTCTCTGTGCTCAAGGACACAGTCCAAGGTGTTTGTGGGCATCAGAGTAACTTAGATACCTTTGACAAAGTATGATTTTACAGACCCGTTTCTGCACACTTTCCAGTCTTTTAACTTGATTTGCCGTCAAAGAACTGTGCCAAACAGGAACTGCATATTCCAGCACAGGACACACAAACCCTTTATAGATGGTAACCAGTTCAGGGTCACAAACACCAAATTACTTTAGTCAACGGAGAGCAAAAAGCTTTCTGTTGGCTGAGGTCAGCATGTGATCCACTTGACTATTCCATCTCAAGTCACTCTGTATGGTGACTCCCAAAAGTTTAACACTGTCACAGACTTAAAAGACGTTCTGATCAATAATGATGGCCCAGCCTGGACCTGTCTCATGCTAGTAACATGTAAAACCTTGCATTTCTTTGGCGATTTCGGTATGGGTACAACAGAAGCCTCTTTCTATTGACCTTCCACAAAAGAGCTTTATGATTTTACAAATTGAGTTGCTGAATTCACTTGCAAACTCCTTCAGTATTCTTGGGGGGATCATGTCTGGGCCAGGAGATTTGTAACAGTTTATAGAAGACAATATTGAATTAGTTGGCACAAGATGGAAGACAGGAAGGCAGAGCTACAGTATACATTCGGAAAAGATTGGGACACTTTAACAAACTTTGTGTTGATCGTATTACCTGCTTAATGCAATGAGTTTGTCTTAGTTGTACTTTAGGGAATTTCAGGTTTCATATACATTTTTTTTTTCATATTTGTTATAATCAAGTCAAGAATTGCTTCAGCTCTAGTATTGCTCTGGACTACTTTGCAAAGTACAAGACGTACAAGACTGGTGGAGCCGCTTTTCCAAGATGTTTAACCGTTTTATTCCGTGCCGAGCCGGCCAGTATGGATATGGTTTCGTTTTCTACTGTGGTGCAGCGATAACGGAGCTCTTTGCAATTAAAAAAACAAGTCAGTTGTTGCCTTGGTAATGCAATAGTTTACAGACGATACAAGATGTAAATAGCGACTGCGCTATGAAGGATGACTAGATATTTCTTTTAACTGTATTATTCATTTGTGTTAACATTATTCAAATATCAGCAAGCTAGGGAGAAACGTTTAGCAAGCTAGAGAGAAACTGGCAGCCAGGTAACACACAAGTGATACCTCCTGAGTGATCTCTACACACATTCTAGCAGCACGGTAGTCGGTGTATGCAAGGAAATTTCTCATACCCCTTCGCTCGAAGTGTGGTCCCGAAAAATCTTTGTTTGAAGGGCTATCTGGCCCATCCCCTTACCCCTACCACTCCAGTTAANACTCTGTATGGTGACTCCCAAAAGTTTAACACTGTCACAGACTTAAAAGACGTTCTGATCAATAATGATGGCCCAGCCTGGACCTGTCTCATGCTAGTAACATGTAAAACCTTGCATTTCTTTGGCGATTTCGGTATGGTACAACAGAAGCCTCTTTCTATTGACCTTCCACAAAAGAGCTTTATGATTTTACAAATTGTGGGAAAGGGAAGGGGAAATGGAAGGGGTAGAATTGGGATTGGGCCAAAGTGTATCAGTCAATACCCAAAGATTCCTCAGGCATGTGAGGGGTGATCCAAGTCTCAAAAATTGCTTCCACATCCACATGGTTTTTCATCAAGATGGTTTGAAACTCATCAATTATATTTGCAAAAGATCTGATTAGCTGGTCTTTTATGCTCTGCCTTTACTTTATTCTGGTTAGATTCTGATTTGTCCACATTCATCAGTGCAAACAGTTGTGGTCTAACATGGTCAAATCTTCTGCCAACAACAGTCTTAATACTTCGTAGGATGTTGTAAAGACTGAGACAAATCAGACACATTATTTGTTATATTAAACAGATAATTGTTTAAAACTTACTCTGGAGTCTATCCCCATCCCCCGAGAACACCAGCCTTAGTTTTATTGCCCTGAAGTATGTGTGTGTTGCACGTGGAGAAGCAGAGACAAAGAGACACAGAAAACCTGAATCTTTCCAGCATTTTTCCCACAGAACACAGACTGTCCTGCATTAATTTATAAACACTGTTCTATAAATGAACATGCACATTCCCAGGAAATGGTATCCATTATCACTGTTTGTTGTATTGTACTCAGTAGTGTATTCACATGTTTTATGATACATTTAAGGTAACTTCAATTATGCCATGTTTAGTGTCTATGGGTTCGTATCGAGAAGATTTAAATGCTTGTGTATACGATATGTTGATACATGTGTAACACATCAGTATTACAATAATCTTTAATAGTTCCTTTTCAACTACTCAGACATTTTAATTATAAAAGCCCCCATAGAGGAATTTGCCGCTCGGAGATCCAACCCATTTCATTGGTCAGGTCAACCCTTAGGGGTGTGACTTCTCCCAGAGCTTAAAGCCTGTACACAATGCTCCTTCCATTCTCTTACTTCTCAGACAACACAGCGACTGCAAGGGGCTGCCTGTGGGCCTTTGGGCCTTGGCCTGCCCTGCCCCCAACCGACATGACTAGGAGAGGGAGAACTCTTTCCAAATTAACAAGTTGTTTCATATGTTTTCGACCAATGCAGAAGATATTGGTTACAATTTCACCTCAGCCGGCAGATCCGATGCTCCTCAGCCTAAAGGCATTTTGCAAGTATCGTACATTTGAACACTAAACAGTGATTTAGTATTAATTTGTAAACCACCTGTGTCAGCTAAGGTGCTTTATTACTGAGGAAACCGATGATTCTTTTCCAGATTGTCTTTGACCTTTTCCCATAGCTCCATTTCCGGTCCCACTTCCGGTTCAACTCCATCATTGTTCATTTTTACCTACGTATGTGTGTGACCTGGGTGTCTGTTATGTGTTTGTCAGTTTAGTTATGTGTTTGAGAGTTAGTTAATAAAGTTTGTGCAATACATGTTTGGTTCTGACTCCGTCAGCTCATAAATTGCCTCTTAAATGATTTAGATCTTGACTACATGCTCTGAGTAGTACTGTACAATAAGAATGTTGTTTTCCATAACCTGGAAATGAACATTTCTTAGAATTAATAAACCATTAACACTGAGTGTTCACTGGACGAACAGGTTAATTGGTTGTAATATTAATTTTAATGTAGCTACATCAAGTTAATCCGATTAACTGATTCACACATTCATAATTAATCATAATTAATAATCATAATGAGTTATGAATAATTATTAATATCCCCCTTTGAGTTAATTCACTACAATGTTCTTACCCCTTTTACACCCTCTTTTCCTGGCTGGTATCTGTGCTACTGCTCCTTTGTTTAAGGTCTTTCTAAGCCAAGGGCTTGGTGGAGGGGCAGTCAGCTTTAGCCTCTTCAGAGATTCCATAGAATACTTCCATTTCTACCATTATCAAAAAGAGTACCACATACTGATCGAAAACAGTACATTAAAGACAATACTTTAAAAAAATGAGGTAGATGATTACTAAAAAAAAAAAGATTTTTATCAGATTGTTGGACCATTTCTCTTTGCACATATGCATAAGGCAGCCATCTTAGGCACTGCCGCTTAGAGGAGAGTTCTCAAAACTAACTTGAATGGAAATTTTTCACCATTCGCACGCATTTAGTTTGGATAACTTTATTTTAAATATGGGTTGTAATAAAAGTCATTTTATGAATTATATAAGATATATTTGCTATATAGAATGCATTTCAAAATGGTCTTTTCATTAGTCTTGATACTCTTCCGATTTAAGCCCCACCCATACCCAATTCTATCTGATACAGATACCGAAACACATCATTTTGTCATTGCAACAGATACATACAGATAATGGCTTTGCTGCACATCCCTTTTAGATTCATCCTTTTCAAGCTACAGTGAGCAGAACAGCTAGTCACTTTTTTTCCATACCTATGACCTTGAGTTAGAGCTAAAAATAGGAAATGAGGAATATGTGAAAAAGCAGACTCCTTTGAAAGCCACATAAAAAATGAAAATTGATGTCCTGGAGAAGCTGGCAGAGTCAATTTATCACTTCATGGCTTACTTCATCTTTTCACAGCTTTACCTTACTATGAATTTTGGGGAAAACGTAACTTTAGCCATGATTAGTAAACATCACTGCTTGACTGAACCAGGTTCTGGTAAATTTAACCTTTAAATTGAGTTTGAAATTTTGTGCCGAAGAACTGGTCATCAAGAGATGCAAAAATGGGCACAGGAGGGGAACAAACAAACAAAAGTGTACTAGAGTAAGTGAAGATACCTTGGAGAGGGGTCTCTATAGAAGAAGAGATAAAGTACAACCTAAATATGTGACCCTGAACCACAAAACCAGTCATAAGTCGCACGGGTATATTTGTAGCAACAGCCAACATTGTATAGGTCAAAATTATCGATTTTTCTTTTATGTCAAAAATCATTAGAATATTAAGTAAAGATCATGTTCCATGAAGATATTTTTTNATGTATTTATGTGAGTGGATATGCATTGCTAAGGACTTCATTTGGACAACTTTAAAGGCGATTTTCTCAATATTTCAATTTTTTTTGCCCCCTCGGATTCCAGATTTTCAAATAGTTGTATCTCCACCAAATATTGTCCTATCCTAACAAACCATACATCAATGGAAAGCTTATATATTCAGTGATTTGACCCTTATGACTGGTTTTGTGGTCCAGGGTCACATATGTTTATGGTCAATATCAAAATGGAACTGACCTTTATAATCACAGATTGTCTTGAGTATGAACTAACATGAACTAACAAAGAAAAATACTTCTAAAGCATTAATTAATCTTAATTCATGTAGATAGTTATTCAGAAACACTTTATTTTGATGGTCTACTTTAGACATCTAACTATAAGTAACTTTGCAAATGCCAACTAACTCTCATTAGAGTACTAATAGACTGTCTGGTTAATATCTTCCAACGCTTTATTTTGATGCTCCACCAACAGACATTCTGACTACAAGTAACTTTGCAACTACATAACTTATTCGACTCACACAAACCCTTTTAACAGTCTACTAATACTCTAATGAGAGTTAGTTGACATGTAGTTGCAAAATTACTTATAGTTATTATATAAAGTGGACTACTAAAATAAAGTGTAACCAGTTATTCTTTTACAGAGACTACTTGACTTCGGAATTAGACATTTTCTTTTTAAATCATCAACAAAGAGTGGTTTTTGATTATAAAATGTCAGACAATTATTTGATTTGCTTAAGTTCCACAATATACAATATCATCACCATTATTATTCTAATTATATACAAATTAATTTAAAAAATCCATTTGAAAGTGAACCATTTCTGCACTTTTTTTTTTCTTTGGTAAATAGTAAATTATATAGTTTTTTTAACAACAAAAAATATATAGAATATAAATACCTGCATTTTCATTACAAAAACCTACTCTGTTAAAGTACTTTATTAGTAAAGTATTTATTATTTATTTTATTAATTAATTAATTTTTAATTAATAAATCATAAATATTATTATATAATTGATACATTT
>RJVU01046259.1:2509205-2564330 GCA_003731715.1 Anabarilius grahami | reverse complement strand
AGCTGGACTCAAATGAAGGTGTAGAACCATCTCAAGGATGATCAGAAGAAATGGACAGCACCTGAGTTAAATATATGAGTGTCACAGCAAAGGGTCTGAATACTTAGGACCATGTGATATTTCAGTTTTTCTTTTTTAATAAATCTGCAAAAATGTCAACAATTCTGTGTTTTTCTGTCAATATGGGGTGCTGTGTGTACATTAATGAGGAACAAAAATGAACTTAAATGATTTTAGCAAATGGCTGCAATATAACAAAGAGTGAAAAATTTAAGGGGGTCTGAATACTTTCCGTACCCACTGTATATCAGAGTCCACACATCATCAACACATTAGTTCTGCGTCACACTTTTTTCTTCCGCGTCATGTTACAAATATTTTGTTCCCATACCAAATATACACAGGGTAAATATGACATGACATGCATACAAAATACATGAAAATAAAAATAAATATAATCAAAAAAAAAAAATCATTCATGTATACAATAACATGCATAAATCAGCTTCAGCTAATGGGCATCATTACAACATGAAACCACTACAGTAAGCTTTTTGAGTGAGGGGTGGGAGGGTGAGAGAGGGCTGTACCTTCTGACCACTGGGTGTTGAGCATTGGACAAACAACCGCCAAACTCTTCAGAGTCTGATGCAACGGTGAAAAGAATGTCCTTAAACCAAAAAGAGAGTGCACGTATGCTTTCAGGCTGGTACACAGCTCATTATGAGGAAATACAACTAGAGAAATATGGTTGACAAGATAAGGTGAGAGAGAGAGTTAAAGGGTATTCCGTCTGCTTACTCTCCATCACCTCAGGATCGAAATCGTTTCCCCAGGGCTCTGTTTTATGAGTCCCTTCGACAACCTCAGAAACAGAGGGAAGGAGGGGTGACTGATCTCCCTTTTTTCTACAGAAGCTGGGAGTGAAACATTTTAATTCGAAAATTTTCACAGTGCATACAAACAGAAATACCATTGAGTGCTGCTCAAGCATGAGAATTGCCAAGGCACTTCACACACTTACTTGTCTTTGCTCTCTATAAAGTTATGACATAGTATACACACTTCCCAAATGAAATTGTGGAATTCTACGTTTTGAATTCTATATCTTCTCACCACAAGGAGACAAGATCCACCAAAGTTGGTTGCTGAAGCACAAAAATCTAACACAAAGAGAAATTGAAAATCGTTCAATTCACAACATAATGGGGCGGTTTCCCGGACAGAGATTAAGCCTAGTCCTGGACTAAAATGACCCTTTAAACCAGATTATCAGAAATCTGCTTTCTCTGTCATGGTTTTAAATAGTCCTAGACTTCGTTTAGTCCAGAGTTGATTTCCTGGAGGAAGATGAGAGCTACTCCAGGACTAAATTGAGGCATTAATGAAACCTACCAGGAGGCAAGTTTAACTTCAGATTAAGGTCGTTTGTCAAAGAAGACACATGGATTTCTTGGACTGTGTCAGTGATGATCGATGTTTACCACCAGCTAGACACATTCTTGCAGACAGAAGTGACTCGTGTTTTGAGTTTTTGAGATAGTTTTCGAATGCATAAAGTAAATGCAATGGAGATGATTTTACTTTTAGAACCCAGGCTTACATCTCTGACTCAAAGGGTGGTTTCCCGGACAGGGTTTAAATTAAGCCAGGATAGGCCTTAATCCAGAATAGTTAATTGTGGTTTAAAAATGTCTTTCTGAAACACAGATTAAGTACAGATTACTAAAACCTGGACTATGGAGTCTTGAATTAAAATAAACCAGATTAATTTAAAACCAACTGTGCAAATCTGAATTAGCATGAGAGAGGTTGCCTGTGAAACATGGAATGAACTTAGAAAAGCTTAAAATTGCATGGAACTGATAAGCAAATCCAAGGAAAACAATGGCAACAAAAAAGACTCCAATATAAAAACTAAACTAAACAAGAGACATTTATTTTAAAGCAAGCAAAATACAACAGCTGTGAAAAAAAGAGATGCCTGGAAATATGTTTGTAATGAATTCCTTTTAAATAGATGAATTCTATATATATATATACACAGCTATGGAAAAAATTAAGAGACCACTCCAAGTTCAGAAATCAATGTTAAGTGGTCTCTTAATTTTTTCCATAGCTGTATATATAACAATCATATGATTATTAATGCTTTTGTTGTGTCCTTTACATAGCAACAAACTACACGTAACTATTTACACATGTGATAATTGGTGTTGGCAGTCTAGAAATGATAGTGGTTTGATCCAAAGCACTATCATAGTGGTTGCTTCATTATATAAAAAAAAAAGCAATTCTTGTTAGCAGGCCCTCAAACCAAACAGAAGCTCAACACTTCACCACAACGGTAATCTCCAAAAAACATTAACATAACAAAAACATTTACATAATAGAACATTAAACAGTAAGAAGTCCCTCCATATTCTCATCTTTCTAAAAACATGCATAAAATAACACTATTTCAACATTTACTCTCCCAATTCAGCCCGGTGCAAAGCATGATGGGAAGTGAAAGTCTTGTTTGATTTGGTTACTTGACTGAAACATGTTATTTCAAAATGAAAACATCAAGTGAGTTCTAGTAACCATTTCAAGTCAATTTAACATGAAGCAATCACATTTGAACCAGAAACAATGGTGTTAAATCAAAATAAATTGTTTAAAAAAGGTGAACAGCACCAANAAAAAAAAAAAAAAAAAAAAAAACTATTATATATATATATACACACACACACACACACACACACACAGTGTATATCAATATCGATATAGATATCCAAGTAATACATGTGTCTTCTTTGAAACACAACGTTAATCTGAAGTTAAACCTGCCTCCTGGTAGGTTTAATTTAAGCCTCAATTTAGTCCTGGAGTAGCTCTAATCTTCCTCCAGGATATCAGTTTATTAAACTCTGGACTATACCAAGTCTAGGACTATTTTAAACCATGTCAGAGAAATCAGATTTCTGTTAATCTGGTTTAAAGGGCCATTTTATTCTAGGAGGCTTAATCTCTGTCCGGGAAACTGCCCCAAAGAGGACAGCCTGTTCCATTTTGTCTGCAGGTGCTCATAACATTAAGGTTTTGGGCATGTGGCACCTTTCATAAAGAAACTGGGGATTTATGTGGTGTCAGTGAATCGACGATATGTAAAGTCATTCACAGAGTACGCAGGGCCATTTGAGTTAAGAACACATTACATAAACTTCCCTGAAGCTTCAACCCAGGCTAACCACAAGGTACAATTCGATGAATATGGTAACTTCCCAGGAGTCACAGGTTACATAGATGGAACCCACATTTATATAAAATGTCTTTCCGAGGCACCTGACCCGCCATGGCTCCCGACCCGCCGTGGCCCCCCGAGTCTCCCGACCCGCCATGGCTCCTCAAGCTCCTAGACCCACCCTGGAGACCTCCGTACCTGTCTGCACCTCCACCCTCACCTGCGAGTAGGTCTTCAGGGCGGCCACCCCCCCTCCCCGGTTGTTCCATCTACGGCGTGTGGATGCGCCTTCTGGGAAGGGGAGGTACTGTCACAGTTCCCATCTGTTCTGGATTCCATTTCCCATAATCCTCCCTGGCAATCACCTGCACTCACTCCACCACTCAATCATCACTCACACCTGCAAGCCATCCACTCATCACCACAGCTATACTTGAGCACACTACTCACCTCCGTCCAGTTGTCCATTCTCGTTTGTATTAGGACTATCTACATGCTTACCTCAAGGACCCATTTTGATACTCTCCCCTTCCACTCCAGAGTGTTTCCTGTTTCCTCCTGTGGCTTCGTATATGTGTTTGTCTTCAGATCATCATCATCATCCTTTCATTCTGCTCTTCAGTCAGCGTCCATCCACGATCCACATCCCTACGACACAAAGGACAGTATCTACCTTCCCATCATCACCCATCAAAGACCACTTCACTGTCTATATCTGCTGTTGTCAAATAAATACCACCTACTTGCATTCCCGTTGTCTCCGACTCCTCTGTCCATAACACTCTACTCCAGATGCTGAGGAATACAGGAACTGAAAGAACTGGTTTTCCATTAATGTCAAAGGTGTATGCACTCCCCAAATGCAGTTTTCAAACATTGTTGCACGTTGGAAAGCTGCAACTCATGATTCCTGGATTTTCCTCAACTCATCTCTGTACACTCAGTTTGAAAGAGGAGATCATCATGGAATATTGCTTGGCGTCAATGGGTACGCTCAGAAGAATCTTTTGTTTACACCATGATACTTGCACCCAACAACAGCTGAACAATGGCGCTACAACCAGGCTCTCATGCGCACTAGGGGTCTAGTAGAGCGCGTGTTTGGAAGAGTCGCTTTCGGTGCCTTCGGAAAACACTTCAGTTAAAACCAAGAAGATGCTGCTCTGTCATCATTGCAACAGCTGTTCTTCACAACTACCTAAAACACTAGGGATGCCCAGATCCCCCAATATAAGAGGATGACAATCCAGATGTGCCACCATTTCCATCAGACCACAGAGAAGGACATGCATACAGAGATGCTTTTGTGTTGTGCCACTTTAAATAGATATATTTACATTGTTTACCTTTTCATCTGCTTAGATCTGATACATTCTCTCATGTAATGGGCAAATAAAATATATTTTAAAAGTAAAATGGATATTTTGTCTGGTATGTTACAGAAACAGCCATAACATCCAACTTGACTTAATCAATATTTCACAGATTTATGTACTGATGTGATGCTGCACCTCTCTCTCCTTCATCTTCATCTCCAGTTCTCTTCATCTTCATTTCATGCTCCTCTTTAAGATACTTGAACTTATGTTCATGGAATTCAATAGCCAGTCTTTCATGGACATTGAGTCTTTTCTTAGGGTGACCAGTACTGGCAGACATTGCCGCCCTTGCTTCTGAGGATGTGGAGGGTAAACTGCCTTGCAACTCTTCAGTTCTGTCCATATGACTTTCTCCTTGAAACAAGACAAGTTATACATGGTCAATTAAAATGCAGATTAATGGGAAGATGTTTGATGACACAGAAGCAAATTAAAGTTTGAGAGAGAAAGAAAAGGCAAAGTGAAATGTATTTATATACTTAACGATCCATCATCTGAACTGTCTAGATGGTCCTCATCTGGTTTGTTCTCCAAAGGTTGCTGGCTCTCCATTATTCTTGTCAGTAACTCATCCAACAGTCTTTATTTGCAGGTCCTCCACNCACTTCCCAAATGAAATTGTGGAATTCTACGTTTTGAATTCTATATCTTCTCACCACAAGGAGACAAGATCCACCAAAGTTGGTTGCTGAAGCACAAAAATCTAACACAAAGAGAAATTGAAAATCGTTCAATTCACAACATAATGGGGCGGTTTCCCGGACAGAGATTAAGAGTCACAGAAGTGACTCATGTTTTGAGTTTTTGAGATAGTTTTCGAATGCATAAAGTAAATGCAATGGAGATGATTTCACTTTTAGAACCCAGGCTTACATCTCTGACTCAAAGGGTGGTTTCCCGGACAGGGTTTAAATTAAGCCAGGATAGGCCTTAATCCAGAATAGTTAATTGTGGTTTAAAAATGTCTTTCTGAAACACAGATTAAGTACAGATTACTAAAACCTGGACTATGGAGTCTTGAATTAAAATAAACCAGATTAATTTAAAACCAACTGTGCAAATCTGAATTAGCATGAGAGAGGTTGCCTGTGAAACATGGAATGAACTAAGAAAAGCTTAAAATTGCATGGAAAATTGCATATATATATCTTCAATAATGGGATGTCTTAAAACTATTTGCTTCAAAAGACTTTTCTCATGTTCTGTGAAGTTTTTGGATCGCACTCTCTTTTCTGCTGCCACTGTATGTTTTTTTTTTTTTGTATATGCTTCTCAGTTTCATACAGTTTTAAGCTTTTCAGGGTTCATTCCATGTTTCACAGGCAACCTCGATCCGGCTAATACAGATCTGCACAGGTGGTTTTAGTTTATTTTAGTTCAGGACTGCATAGTCCAGGTGTTAGTTATCTGTACTCAATCTGGGTTTCAGAAAGCCATTTTTTAAGCCATGATTAACTATTCTGGATTAAGGCCTACTCCTGTCTTAATTTAAACTCTGTCCGGGAAACCGCCCCTCTATTATATTAATGTTATCATTATCATGTTATGTAAATGACAGATTGACATTGCACATCTTGCACTTAACTGTATTTCCATCTACTGTATCAAGTTATTCTAGACTTGTTAAGTCTTGTTATCAAAGCCATGACAAGAAACTATTATATAACATACTGTTTACCATTATATAGAGCTAACAGGACTTGATGTTTCAAACCCTGTGGAAAGTTGGAATACCTGATGTCAGAAGTGAGATTTGAGTGGTACAAGGGAGGGTAGGAATATCATAGGGGTCATCAGGAGGGAACCCTACTTCATGGTGGACATTTCGTTAATGAACCCATAATGTCTAAAGAGGGCAAAACAGTGACACCTGGTGTCCCTACACCCCCCTCAACTCCATATCCTCCCATCTTCATTTCACCACCCAGTTGATGTCCTTCCTTTTAATCCACAGCCAATTGCTGATGCTTTCCGCTGCATTCGGCAAGGACTTGATTACAAAAATTACACTGCTAGATTATTAAAAATAAAATTACCAACCAAAGTCAATGTAGTCCGATGTAGAGGGATGAAGGTAGGTAGCTAGTAAATACAGACACAAAATTTAACTATAACTGCTCCCATATTAATTGTGGGGTACTAAATATAAATAACAAAAAGGTTATATAAATCTGAATTGTAGAGAGGGGGACTGTCAACTTATTTTTTAGAGTTTAGTTTGTGACTTAACAACAACAGTACAAACAAATGACCATTAAATTTATTCATTTAAAGGGAAATAAATATCATGATCAATTGTATTTCTTGTAAAAATTAGGCAGGTTGCACTTGGTGCCCTATAGTAGTGTCTTGCCCATTGTCAGTCTATCCAGTCCCCAAAACACTTTTTTTCTTTGTCTGCCACATAGAATATCCATGTGTGAGAGCTGTGACAGGAGTGACAAGTAGAAGGAAGTAATGAAGGGGAGAGGCCAAACTTGCTGATGTACACATCAGTTGCCTCACATGACACAAAAAGGAAGGGCAAGAAAGAGAGTCAGAGAAGGTGAAAGAGAGACAGATAGATAGGAAGGAAAGGAATGTAAAAGCTTGAAGAGAATGAGAGAGTATCATTAAATACAGTAATCATCAATAAATATGATTGTATTGAGTGCATAATTAAAATACATCTGCAAAATGTTTCATTGTTTAAATATAACATTAGAGGTATATTTAATATAATGATATATTAATACTAGGATATAATTTAACAATTTAATAAAACATAATAGGACATATTAAATGCGCAATAACACAAAAGGTAAAATGTTACATTTACATTTATGCATTTGGCAGACGCTTTTATCCAAAGCGACTTACATTGGATTATACTATACATTTGTATCGGAGTATGTGCAATCCCTGGGATCGAACCCATGACCTTGGCATTGCTAGTGCCATGCTCTAACCACTGAGCTACAGGAAAGCAGGGTAAGTTAGGGTCATTAAATATGATTTTATTTTATATAATAATAATAATAATTATTATTATTATTAAAACGATTGAAATATACCTAATTAACCCTAAAATGCACAAATGTTTTGCCTATCATTATTTCACAAGTTCATATGCCCATGTAAGTGGTAAACAGATTGGGCTTGCTGTCTACTATAGAGGTGCTCAGAGAGGATTTTCTTCTCAGGCTCCGATTGCCCCCCGATTACATAGGTAAAAATATACAAGAACGAAGAGAAGGGGAGGAGGAGGGGAGGAGGGGAGGAGGAGGGATGCCGAAAGAACTAACAACGGAAAGTGTTAAGAGGCTGATTTTATACCTTGGTATCAATTAGAAGATTAGATGGGTGTACTTCTCCAAAAATTATGTAGAACTCTATGAAACCATATTTGAAGGCATATTTGCATTTTTATTACTGGTAAAGCTACACACACATACACACAAGCACAACCATTTTGACCTCACAAGCTACATTTTATTACAGTGCAATAAGATATCCTTAATAAGATACTGGCTTTTTAACCACTCTCTCAGTTACCAAACGGGAGCAACCACCGCAGCTTGATGCAGTGACACAAAAGGTTCACAGATAATTAAATATTGATTTTTGTTTTCTAATCCTATATAAAAATTGTCCAGAGACTCCCAAAGGTACTATTCATCCCACCTCTCTCAATAAAAGTGGAGAGAGAGGCTCAGGGGGAGGGTGGAGTCTGTATTTGTAGTTAATCTTTATTTCAAATTGCTGTTTGTGTGTGTTAAAGGATGAGGTGGAATTGGGGTGATTATTGCAATATGTTTCAGGCACTCGCCTTGAACTCAGCTAAAGTCACACTGTAGCTCCACCAACACTCATGACGCAGATCTCTTCCTGTGGCTCTGTTGCTTGCTCCCTTACACAGAGTGCACATTTAACGACTGGTCTCTTGCACATCTAGCAACTAGTCGGTTCAAGGAAATCTGAAATTGAATGTAGTTTCTTTGTGTGCACACAGACATTTTTTTTCTCTAATCACCTCCAATTCTCTAATCACCTCCATTTCACTTTTTTTCCCCCAAATCATTCAAATAACAAGACCAGAAAGCAATATACACTCACCAGCCACTTTATTAGGTACAACGGTTCACTAGGTACACTATGTAACTTTCTTTTTTTGTTGTTCAAAATGTATATAATAAGCGAATAAATCATGAATCCATCTTCCAAACTGTGTTTTTGTCTTATCCTGAATCACTATGGTACACACAGAATAAGTGTTTATATTCAGACTATTTTAGACTGGATCAAGCTGATAGAAAGGCAACAGTCACTCAAATAACCTTGTTACAACTGAGGTATGCAGAAGAACATCTCTGAACTCACAACACGTCGAACCTTGAAGCAGATGAGCTACAGCAGCAGAAGACCACAACTGGTGCCACTCCTGTCAGGAAACTTAGGCTACAATTTACATGGGCTCACCAAAATTGTATAATAGAAGATTGGAAAAACATTGCCTGGTCTGATGAGTATTGATTTCTACTGTGACATTCAGATGGTAGGGTCAGAATTCAACATGAAAGCATGGATCCATCCTGACTTGAATCAATGGTTCAGGCTGCTGGTGGTGGTGTAATTATGTTGGGGATATTTTCTTGGCACACTTTGGGCCCCTTAGTACCAACTAAGCATTGTTTAAATGCCACGGCCTACCTTAGTATTGTTGCTGACCATGTCCATCCCTTTATGACCACAGCGTACCCATCTTCTGATGGCAACATCCAACAGGATAATGCGGCATGTTACAAAGCTCCAATCATCTCAAACTGATTTCTTGAACATGACAATGAGTTGACCACTCAAATGAACTCAACATTCACCAGATCTCAATTCAATAGAGCACCTTTGGAATGGTGGATCGGGAGATTTGCATCATGGATGTGCAGCCGACAAATCTGCAGAAACTGCGTGATGCTATCATGTCAACCAAAGTCAAAATCTCTGAGGAATGTTTCCAGCACCTTGTTGAAATTGTGCCATGAAGAACTGATGTGAAGAATTGAAATTGAAAAAATAAGGTTTTTGTGAAAAAACATTCCAGAATTCTTCTCCATATAGTGGACTTCACTGGGATTCACCGGGTTGAAGGTCCAAATTGCAGTTTCAGTGCAGTTCAAAGGGATCTACACGATCCCAGACGAGGAATAGGGGTCTTGCCTAGCGAAACAAGGCAAGATTTATATACTTTTTACCACAAATGCACTGCTCTGCAATGAGCCACGCATGTGATGTAGGCAGAAGTACTGCGGTTGGGCGAAAAACTACATCTAATTTTCTCCTCCAACTTCAAAATCATTTGATGTCATTGTTTTACCTTTTTTTGTAAAGGGCGTTTGGCTTAATCTTTGCACTTTTGCTTTGTAGACACTGGATCGCTACTTCCACGTACGTCATGCGTGACCTTTGTAACGTGATTACTTCATGCGTGCGCAGAGCGAGTGCAAGACAAGCATTTGTTGGTTAAAAAAGTATATAATTATTATTTTTTCAGAAAATGACTGATCGTTTTGCTAGATAAGACCCTTATTCCTCGTCTGGGATCGCAGAGCCCTTTGAAGCTGTATTGAAACCGCAATTTGGACCTTTCACCCAGTGAACCCCAGTAAATTCCACTATATGGAGAAGAATCCTGGAATGTTTTCCTTAAAAACCTTAATTTCTTTTCAACTGAAGAAAGAAAGACATGAACATCTTGGATGACATGGGGGTGAGTAAATTATCAGGAAATTTTAATTCAGAAGTGAACTAATCCTTTAAGTAGTAATGTATATTTTTGATAATCAAGTGAAGTAAATTTTTAAGAATATTTTATAAATAAAAGGCACATTTTATTATTATTTTTCTGCACACAAGTGTTAAAAAAAATTTATGCTGATTAGCTATATTAAAAGCTGTTAAAAAGATACAATAAATATAAAATATACAACATTACAATCAATGGCAGTGCTTATACTGGAACCATTTGATTTATTATTTAATGTTTCTCAGCTACCCTGATGATATACATTAGGTGTGGTAATAAGCAAAACATCCAAAATGTGCAGCCATGGTGTAGTCTAAGACCATGATTTAAAACCCTGCCATCTACATGTAACCTTGAGCATGTTATGCCATAATTGAGTTGTTGGCTTGATCCAAAATGAATTAGTTCATGATGGCTCTGTCAAACGTATAACCCACTCCCCCTCAACTCATACTCTCATCCTTCTCGAGCAATAGGGCAAGTAGGTGGATTGTGCATTGCTAGTGAGTGGGTGGGTGTGGGGATAACAGCGAGGTATTGATCTGTTGTCTGGTGTATCAGGCAAGCGGTGGGAATAAAGCTGATGGCACTTTTCCTTCATGACTCACTCTTGCCCAGTCTTATCAACGTTGGCTCTCGTGTGATTTTTCCTTACCTCCTGCTTCCTTTCCTCCTTTGCCCCATCATCCTCTTTTTCTCTCATTTCTATGCACTGAGAGATCACTTCGAAGCTTCTGAGGTAGAGAGAGGGGGTGGGTGAGTATTGGTGGGGGCTATAAATAAAGAACAAGGTCAGCGGAGGTCGTTTTTCCAGCAGTCAACAGAATGCAGGTAGAGAGGGGAGAAGGGGGGCAGAGATAGCTCTCAAGCTCCCGAGCACCCTGATATCCCAGAATGCCTGCTGCTGATAAGAAAGTGGACCATGTAACCTTTGGTGGGCACGTGACGCAAATGCAGATGTGCTGTACGTCTTGATGGGAAGATGGGCTTGCTGCACTTGAAGGATGAAGTGAAAGTCAGAAAAGGAGGGTGGTAGAGAGAGGAAGAGAGAGAGATGGTGGGAGGGAAAGAGATAAGAAAAGGAAGCTGTTAGTCACAAGAATTGCTGGGGGGTTGAAGGAGATGAGAGCGTCTGCAGAGGAGAGCTGAAGAATGGATTGGAATAAAAAAAAGTGTTATGGGAAAGTGTATCTTCTTATTTTGCCACAGCAGGATAATAGTTCAATTCCCTCTATTTCTATCACTAGATTTTCTTTACATCCTGTTGCTTTTGTTTTGGCAATAAAGTAAATTGGAGAACAGCTCAAATAAAGATACATGGAATAAAAATACGGCAAACTTTTACAATTAATTTGACGTTGTTGAGGGTTGTGTTTATTTAGTGTAACAAGTTGCAACAATGAAACTGTTCATTTCTATAGTATTAATTTTGCTGAGCAATTTACATTTTTCCCAAAATATTTTGTATCTTTGATTATATATATACCTTGTTTTTTATTTAAAAGTATGCCATTGCGTGAGGCAGATGGATGACAGGCAGAGACAAGGATCTAAGTGAAAAGGGGTATTTAATGACCAAAAAAACATAAAAAACAAAAAAACAATAATAATAATAATAAAACCAAGGATCACAGAGAACATGGAAATACAGAAAGCAAGAAAATTCAAGACACATCCAATAACATTACATGCACATTCAATGACTTTCAAAGAACAATGTAAAAAAAAAACTGGAACGAAGCAACACGAAAAAGGACTACAAACATGGAACGAGGAATAGGAAACAGGAACAAGACTTCAACATAAAAGTCTGTTAACAGAGACAGGAATGTGTTTCAACCATGTTCATGGTTAGAAGGTGAAAATAGCAGTATTTAGTGGTGTAAATAATGTTAGATGCTATTTATACCTAGTGTAAATTGTGCCAGATACTACTGTCACCTCAGTGTATTGTAGTACATTATAAAACAGTATGCAATCATAACAGCAACATGACAACAACATATTCATTATCTGTATATATTATATATTATTAAAATCATAATTGTTTACTGCCTTGGGACCATACTTGTCCCCATTCTTACACCTGCCCACCCCTACACCCTACCACTAATCCTAACCATATTGGATCCGCTGATCAGTAAAGGTGTCCTCGAAGGTTCAAGGAGGGAGCCACAACTTTGAGCGTGGTAACAAAATGTGTTGCATGTGTCACCACCAGGGCAGTGCAGATGGAGCAGGAGACCACCAGAGAGGCATCAGCAGAGCAGGAGACCACCATAGGAGCACCAGCAGAGATGGAGGCAACCATGGTGGCACTGAAGACCATGGTGGAGCCGGTAGAGCATGAGACCACTGCGAAGCCAGTACAGCAAATGACCATAGTGGAGCCAGCAAAGAAGACCAGTGAAGATCTGGGGGATCAAAAACCAGGGCAGAACAGACAGATCCAGCAGACTGGAAGAACACTGGAGAGCCAGCAGAGTGGGACACTCCTGGAGAGATTGTAGAGCAGGAGACCTCAGAGAGAAGGCAGAACAGGAGACCCCTGGAGAGCCTGTAGAGCTGGAGACCTCTGGAGAGCTGGCAGAACAGTAGAATTCTGAAGAGCCTGCAGAGCGGGAGACCTCTGTAGAGCTGGCAGAACAGGAGACCCATGGGGAGGCTGTAGAGAGAGAGACCTGTGGAGATATGGCAGAACGGGAGACCTCTGAAGAGCCAGAAGAGTACAGACAGGAAACACAGGGAGCTCTGAGATGGCACTCTTGGATGTGACAGTACATGTATGAAACACAGGGAATTCGGAGGTGACCTCTGTGGCTGTGATAAAACAGGCAGGAATGGCCTCTGTGACCATGAAAGAACAGGCAGAGATGATCTCCATGGCCATGACAGGGGACTCCGGGGGAACAGAGCCAGCACTCCTGGCCATGACAGTACAGGCAGAGAACACCAAGAACTCAGGGACAGCTTCCGTGGCTGTGACAGGGGACCCAATGACACAAAGACAGCACTCCTGGCCGTGACAGTACAGGCAAAGAGCACAGGTAACTCAGGGATTGCCTCCGTGACAAAATAGGCAGGGAGCTCAGGGATGGCCTCCATAGTAGAAAGGCAGGGATGGCCTCCATAGCTGTGACAGAGAGTTCGGGAGCAGACACCGGCACCTCAGATGGAGCTACAGCATATGCCGCCACCTTAGTGATAGGGGTGTCCGGTAGGGAAGTGCTTCAGATGAAATATAATGATATAGATCACACTTTCTTGTTCTGTTTGTACTTTATTCAAACACCTAAATTCAAACTCATTGACACCACTTGATTCTTGAAGTGACATGTGAAGGCCAAGTATGATAACCCATACTAGGATTTTGTCCTCTGCATTAAACCCATCCAAGTTAGTGCACACACATTAGGGGTAGTGAGCAGTGAACACACTGCAAACCGTGGACACACTGCAAACCGTGGACACACACACCCAGAGCAGAGGGAAGCCATTTTGGTGCCCCGGGAGCGATTGGGGGTTAGGTGCCTTGGGCACCTCAGTCATTTCCAGCCAGTATTGTAAATCGAGCCCACAACCTTCAGGTTACCAGTCTGACTCTCTAACCATTAGGCCATGACTACTAGTGGTTAGATTCACTGTTTTGGACCATTACCTTGAACTTGAGAATGCGAGTACATCATGAAGTGTCCCGCATGTGATACCTGTGAGATCTCCACAGGGCCAGCCCTACCTAATAAGCCACATAAGTGGGTGCATAGGGCCATCATGGGGCCCCATGCCAGGGGTTCAGACAGTAACGCTTGATGATAATACATTTGATAAAGTTTACTTGTGTTTAAAAATGAAGAGGCACCACTATCAAGCTAGTGCAGAGAAGAGGAAAAAAAATTAAAAATAGAGATAAGGGTATTCGAGTACTGAATTTTGACAAGACACACATTTTTTTTAATGGCAGTTGCTGCATCGTAGGCTATGTTATATGTTTCATTTTACCATTTTGTGAGTACTGTAATGTGAAGACACTGTGCCAATGTAACAACAGTGTCACTGTTACAGTATATTGCAGTAATGAGCACAATATTGTTATAATGGGCACTTCAAAATACAGAGTATTATTCTAGATACCTGGAAGCCCTTGTAAGAAACCAAATTATGCTTCCTGTTATCAACCTAAATGTGCAGTATTAAAATTGTTGGCTTTTGCAAACAAATTCTACAGATGATGTGCAGTATTTCTGCCAACTTGTGGCTCAGTGGCTCTCCGATAGTCAGCTATAAGGTATATCAGAGTGATTGCATCGACATGGGAGTAACTGACCCTGAACAATTATTACAATGACTGCACCCATTTTTCTTTGGTCTCACATATACTCTCTCCCTTGTGTCACTCACTAACAACCCTAAACTTACTGAAGTGGTGAAAAATTCTGGTCAAGATGGCTTGCAAATGAAGTCCTCCTCCTCAGTTGCATCTCCTGCGACCAGAGTGCTATTTGTTTTCATTATCATGACAGGTCTCTTAAAGAGTGCAGTGTCTTTTCCCTGCTTCTTTTCTCTGCTGCACAGTTTCCCTTATTCAATTTGATGTGCGAGTGTCGCTTTGAGATAGAGCCATATGATCTTCAGAATTTTTGAAGGTGAATGTATTTTTGCACCGTGCAGATAATGATAATAAGTAGTATTCACATTATTTTTTTCATCATGGTTGTAGGGCTATATTATTGTATTTCCTCCTATTAAAAGGTTTTGGAAAATGAAGCTAGAAAAAGATAGCAGATACATGCTAATAATAAAATGCCGCTAACTAACTAACCATATAGGGGTTTAAAATTAACACCTGCTATCTTTATAATCTAGGATTTATGTCAAGTTCAAGGAAGCCAAATTCACTGAAAATACTGATACATGATGTAAATATCAACCAATTAGAGCAAATTCTGTGCAGATCTGGCTTACATGAACATCAGAGTAGCTACAGGGAACATGATTTTCTCATTTTAATAGACCAGCTTTTAGAAGGGAGCAGAAAATGCTTCCTAATTGTTGTCAGATTGTGTGTTCAATAAAACTATGGTATGTTCTTAGAAACTAGCCAAATTAGGCAGATGCCAACATGGACAAGCTACTGATATGCCCTCATCCTTGAAAATGTCTCAGTATGTAACCCTGTGTCAGTAGCTGAAGCTATGGGAACACTGTCAGATTTAGCAATTGTCTGAAGCCCTTATTAAATCATACCAGTTCCTTGACTGACGGTGCTTAGCACCACCCTTCAAGACGACATGTAGCCAGTGCCTAATAAGGGCATGCTCACACCATCTTCAGACCATTGACAGAGACATACTTGAGTAGATCTTTGTATAGAGTCCCTTTAGAAAAAAACAAATAGATTTAAAATTTAAATTGTACTGTGTGTGCTATTTGCCTGCTCATTTTAAATATATGAAAAGTTACATTTTAGGTTATTGTTATTGTAATATTTTTAATATTTAGGTAGTATGGCATTTTGTATTTGTTTATTTTCTATGTGCTTGGACAATAAAGGTAAAGGTAATGATTTCTACGAAAAGGGAAAACTTGCACAGTTCCCTACTCAGGAACCAGGTTAACACACATAACCGAGATATTCCCATTCATAGGTTTACTTGACGCTGCATCATTATATGACATTAGGGCTGTGCGATATGACAATATATATCGTTACCACGAAATAAAATGTCTATCGTTAGAGATTTTGCTATATCGTACATATAATAGTATGTAAATATATTGCACTATTGACACCTCAGAGTGATGAAATCCATGAATGAGAATATAAAGAGCAGGATGTGCTTGATGTTAAAAGAGTTATAAGCTAAATATATCCTGAAAAGGAACTCGGTGCAGCACTCGTGCTGACTGGCACACTGCGAAAGTGCGCACAGAAAACCTGCCTCTCTCAGAAGATCGTCTCTGTCGCGTGAGGTTGCTATGCTGCGCGGTCACGAAAGCTTATAATTTGCATGCGTTTTTAAGCATTGCGGTTTAAAAACAAGGGGTTTTAAACCGTTTAAGTGCAATTAGCAGCAAAAGACAACTCATTATTTTCAGCATATGCACGTGTGCTCTGTGGGTGCGTTCACACTTGTAGTTCGGTTCGTTTGGTTCATTTGGTCTGGACCAAAAAAGAAAAAAAAACATTTAGTCCTGGTCCGATTAGCGTTCAGATTGGCAATTTTATCACCGAACCAAAAGATACCGAACCTAAAGGCTGAGGGATACATTCACAACCTGATTGGTCGGATTTTATGACGTATTGCTTTTTTTGAGATGAACTTACCGAACATCCAAAACAATGCTGTGTGCTGAGGTAAATGCGCTTGTTGTGTGTGCGTAGCCTGCATATGATAGTATTTTGGTCAGCTGGGAACTCGTGAAGAGCTTATAAAATGCGTAAAGGAGTCAACACAGCGGCGGAAATCCTTCCGTCACAAACGATCTGCTGCGTGGAGACGCGCTTCTGATACCTGTTATGGGCAAACTCGCGACTATGACGAGAAAAACCGATATGCGTGAGGATTCTGTACTTTAGGGTCTCATCTTCCTGTTTTTGGTTCGTTAACATGTCTTTGGTCCGTGTTGCGTTCATATATCATTCGAACCACACCAGAGTTCGTTTGGAAACAGACCGAGACCCATCTTTTCAGCGGTCTTGGTCCGCTTGTTTGGTGCATAGGGTTCGGATGGCAGCATTCACATATGTTCAAATGAACCGCACAAACAGAGCAATCGCACCAGGGTTCGTTTTAATTGAACCAAACATGACAAGTGTGAACGCACCCTGAGAGACTGTTTCCCAGCGCTGTCTGAGAGCCACTGCTCATAGAGCGCGTGAGGACTGAACTGAGTGCTTTTTGATGACTAATTGGGCTTGAACGGTTAAATACACATACCTATGTACCAAAGTGACCACGTGTTTGCAAGTAAACAGAGCCATTTATGTCTTAAGTGAAGGTACAGTTGAGAAAGACGAGGCTCGAGTTAATGTATCGGTGCAGTCTTAAAGGGACAGCATCCAAATTTACCTGCTGTCATTATTAATGCTAATCAAACAACAAAAAAGAGAGAAAATCTCTCACTGCTTGCTTTTGTAACTTTAATAAGAATAAATGTATATGTAATTTACACAGTAAAGGCTATGCATTGTTTTTTATACCTTTGATTACTATACATTTTCTAGTTTTTTCATGTAGGTCTATTTCGTCTGTCTTTGTTCTGTTGTAGTTTGTTTTCTTTGCTCTTTCTTTATCACAGTTTATTTGTCTTCAGTAAACTTGAGAGTTTTTTTAGGCTAGAATTAATGTTCATCAATTGATGATAATTATGAAATTTCAATGATATGGAAAATTTTGATATCAAATTTTTTTTGATTTGCTAATTCCTCACTACCAAAGCTAATAAACAGCTGACTGGCTTTAAATAAATCAAGTTTAAGAGAGAAACACAATTTTGTTGTGTAAATCACAAATAATATGACTAGTAAGTTGGACAATCTGTGTTTTCTACATCTCTCAGTCTTTATACAACTGCTGCTGTCCATTCCATAGAGATAAGCCATCACTCCATTTTGGTCAGTCTTCTGCTGTATTGACAATGTCAGTTCTGAGATTGGACAAAAATGTTGTGTCTGTGTATATGTGTATATGTGTGTGTGTATATGTGTCTTTCAATGTGTGTGCATGTGCTTGCAAGTAAAGGTGTAAAAAATAAAAAGGAAACATGGTGCAATGTATTTGCCTCTAACCCAATAGGCATTTAACTCTGATGTGGCCCCCAATCTAGACAGGGGCCACACAGAGAAAATGAAAGTGAGAAGATTGGGGTGAACACAATAAGATTGCAGTCTGTGTCACTGGCAGTAATCAGATACTCTTGCAAAGAATGTATTAGACAGGAATTATGTTAGCTTCAGGAAGATAACATATTGTTATTCTGTTTAAACTTATTATTGCCTCACATGCTCATTATAAGTGGTGCTTGTCAAGAAAATCATCACTATTATTTTCTCACATACTACTTATTATAAATAGTAGTAATAGTATTTTTATTATTATCATTATTAGTGGTGGAGCTCAATGGTGGCAGCAACTGATTATATGTAATCTGGTAATTACAGATTAAATTACAGATATTGCATATTGAAATGCTCATAATCAGATTACAGTTAATTTCTATAGAAGTAAATTATTAATCATTTATTAATTCTCCATAATTCTTGCTTTTTCTCTTAAATTTTCAGGTGACAAAATCAATTGACCACTGGATTAAAAAAAAAACTAGGATTATCAGACAGAAATGGAGATTTTTAATAAATTAAAATTTTATTTTGAATTACGAATTGTCAGCAAGGTACAAGGAAGAAGAAGATGATCAGACATAAAGTGTCAATGCAGAGTTTAATAACAATCTAACAGGTAGTACAGACGTAAATGAGACCGGAAAACCACAGAGTGAACAGGGAGGAACTAAATACATGGTGGTGATGAACTACATGATGAATATCTGAGACGAATGAATGTCCGTGGTACTGATGCGTGGTGGGAAAATACAAACAAAGTAAATCATGTGATGAATGAAAACAAACTAAAAGTCCATGAAAATGAAACTAAGAATGAACATGACTGAGTAGGTGTGACAAGAATGAAATAAAGGCAATGCAGCATTAAAATAATGTGGCTTTGTCATTAACTTTTGCAGGCTTTCATCATAAGAAATACATGTATTGCCACTTCTGCGAGTTTTCATCACCCTGTCTAGACATTCCAAGCAGTAGGCTATGTTACTGTCTCTGGTGGGACATGTGTTGTGCTAAAATTGGTCATGCGAGAATGTCCATTCTTATCAGTTTAATGAAACTGCCAAAATCAATATGGCAATTTATAGTCTTTGTTGAATAGAACACGAATAGATCATAGAAGTTTCTGTTATCAAATATTGTCATCAGTAGATGTTAACTGCCCAAGAATAACACCAGAGCCATACGATAATTGACCATTTTCCAGCTATAACTGATGTACGCCCACTCAGCGCAGATGCATGATAGAACTAGTGCTCACATACATTTAAAGTATTTGAATTTTGTATCAGTGGTTAAAGGGTTAGTTCACCCAAAAATGGAAATTCTGTCAGTTATTACTTACCCTCATGCCGTTCCACACCCGTAAGACTTTCGTTAATCTTCGGAACACAAATTAAGATATTTTAGTTGAAATCCGATGGCTCCGTGAGGCCTGCATAGGGAGCATTGACATTTCCTCTCTCAAGATCCATAAAGGTACTAAAAACACATGTAAATCAGTTCATGTGAGTACAGTGGTTCAATATTAATATTATAAAGCGACGAGAATATTTTTGGTGAGCCAAAAAAACAAAATAACAACTTATTTAGTGATGGCCGATTTCAAAACACTGCTTCAGGAAGCTTCAGAGCATTATGAATCAGTGTATCGAATCATGATTCAGATCGCGTGTCAAACTGCCAAACAGCTGATTCGACACGCTGATTCATTATGCTCCGAAGCTTCCTGAAGCAGTGTTTTGAAATCGGCCATCACTATATAAGTCGTTATTTAGTTTTTTTTGGCTCACCAAAAATATTCTCGTCGCTTTATAATATTAATATTGAACGACTGTACTCACGTGAACTGATTTACATGTGTTTTTAGTACCTTGAGAGAGGAAATGTCATTGCTCCCTATGCAGGCCTCTCTGAGCCATCGTATTTCAACTAAAATATCTTAATTTGTGTTCCGAAGATTAATGAAGGTCTTATGGGTGTGGAACGGCATGAGGGTAAGTAATAAATGACATTTTTTTCATTTTTGGGTGAACTAACCCTTTAAGTCAGGCCCTGTTCCTGACTCAAATCACTGAAGGTGCTTCTGAAATTAGGGTGCTCTAAAGTGCAGATGTAATGTGCAAGCAACAGCTCCAAAGCACCACCATAACAAGAATAGCAATGTACAGTGAGAGATTTACAAGATTTACTTACAAGATTTAAAGTGTAATTAGGCCTGTCATGATAACTGCTGGAATTGAAGTGTCAAAAAAGAATAATAATGTTGAATAAATAAAAAATAAAACTTTGCTTACAAAACGAGCAAAATAACAAGTAGGAAAAAAACCTAACACAATTGCAAATGCACAAAAGGCATTTATATGGAGACTGACCTTCTTTTCTCAGTAAAGTAAGGGTGCACACTATTGCGGAAAAACACAAACCCTACTTAGCAGTCAGGTGTCCATATGAACAAAGGGACAGATGCCTTGACAGGCCATATCTGCTGCTAAATCTATTTTTTTCTAGAGATGAAGAACTTCTTTTAACTTGAGCTTATAAAGTTGTATCATGCATAAGATGCTGCAAAAGACATGAGCGCAACGGTCAAACACATCCGTCTACCGCACGTTAGCATGGAAAAACAATGGGAAAACAGCACAGTGGAATGTATGTGGCCATTGGTCCTCTAAGAAGCAAGTTAAACAAAAACTTTTATTGAAGCTGGATTATATATAGCCTAGAAAATGGCTAAAGAGTGCTCCTTTTATAATCATTAAAAAGCTGTCACTCATTTCAGTTCATCGTGATCACACAAAGTTCCATTATAATCAATGAAACCATCTACTGCAGAATGAATCTCTTACTTACCTCGTATCCACACTTTGTTTGTTATAGTGAGAGGATTCATGAGCATGCAGAACTCAGCACTGAACAAAAATGGCATTT
Source organism: Anabarilius grahami (assembly GCA_003731715.1). Classification (NCBI taxonomy): domain Eukaryota; kingdom Metazoa; phylum Chordata; class Actinopteri; order Cypriniformes; family Xenocyprididae; genus Anabarilius; species Anabarilius grahami. The sequence continues at coordinate 2,543,175 of RJVU01046259.1, read as the reverse complement.
TGAGCAGTGAATGGCTTCTGACTAACTTAAAAATCTCTGATTGGCCATTGGATTCAAGAAATCAACACAAATGCCTGTCATGGGCTACTTTGCTCAATGCTGCTAAATATTGTAAATAGAAACCTTTGACGCTCTCCAAAGTGCAAACACAAAAAGATTACGCTTTGCCATTGGAACATTTGCCAAATCTGTTTTGCCAATAATCTATTATTACAGTTTCAACTGAATATGCTCTTGCTTTCATTTGAGGGTGCTTAACTGCCTCTAGCACCCCATACAACCGGGCCTGGGTTAAATTGGTCCCACTGGAGTCTTGGTGCCCCTGAGTACTCGTCCAATTGCCTATATGGTTAATCCAATGACTACCATTAAACATGTATTTTTTAAAATAAGGGACAATACTTTTTTAAAAATTCCATATTTAAAACTTTTAAATGTGTGTAATCTGTGGCAGAACATATATGTAGGCCTGTAAAAGATTCCCTGTGTTCTGTTTATGTTTGTGTGGGTTTTGTCTTGTATTTCAGTTCTGTGTCCCAGTTTCATGTGTTTCAGTTAGTTTCTATGGTTCCTCATGGTTTGATTAGTGTTTGCACCTGTCGTTTATTACGTGATTAGTTTGGTCTGTCCATTAAAATCCTGTGTATCTTTCATTTCATTGTCTGTTCTCATCACATTTTAGTGCAGTTGTTTTGGTTGTGTCGTGTTTCCTGAGTTTTTTGTTTTAATAAAACATTATCTGTACTTTCTCCTCATCATTATTTGCAACCGCACGTGAGAAGGCCTATGTGTCTCACGTAATTTTCAGCTAAGCAGAATCATGAATATTTCTTTTCTGCTGCCACTACTGCCCTGTGCGTTGGGAACAATTATTATTTTATGCATATGTGTGTGGGTATGGGTATATGTGGGTAAATTATTAAATATATCCTATGAGCTGCACAACAAATTTTGTTGCACATCAAATGTGCAGTGACAATAAAGGCATTCTGTTCTGTTCTTCTATTCTATGCTTTTCTGTCTTAGAAATGATAATAAAAAAATCTTCCTATTTTTTTCTTTTCTCCCTTATTAACCACTTTTTTCATTAATTTATTTATTTATTTACTTACTGTTTATTTCTGTACTTCATCTAATGGCAATTAAATTCCATTTCCCTTTCCCCCTATTTACTGCTGAACTACAGGCTTGCAGCACCATGCTAAATTAAGCTATAGATTTCCATTGCAGGCAGGAAAGCAATTGATTTTGGAGCCCTTAATCAATTTATTTCATTACTTATGCATTCATTCCTCTTTCTCTGCCCCTTCCTATTATTTCTCTCTCTCTCTCTCTCTCTCTCTCTTTCTCTCTTATTCCTCCTTCCTGTTGCATGTCTTTAAGGCTTGTGCGAGGGAATGACCTATCTGAAAATGTGATGTGAATAGTGAATAATTTGAATGATAACCTAATAGCCATGGCCTGCTTAAAGATCATATGTAAATCAAATGTCGAGGTGGGGCAGAAGGGAGTCAAAATGACTGCAAGGAGATTGTGTGTCAGTGACTGTTAGAAAGGGATGCCTAGAAGGTCACTAAACAAATCAACATTTTATATTTGGTGAGTCTTGTATTGTTCGGGGCTGTGCAGCATTCAGAATTGAATTAAGAAATTCAGTTCTTGAATTTGAACGGAATGTAAAGTGGAGTAGAAACAGGATACGGAATTGTAATTCGAATTTGAAAGTGCTGTGCTTTTTTTTAACTGTGAAGCATATATTACACACAACATTTAANAAAAAAAAAAAAAAAAAAAAAAGGTTTCTTGAATGTAATTTGAAATGCAATGTTTCACCTGTTTCCCATAAAAGGAGAGAACTTTGAACAAATTCCAAACAGCGTTTCCCACTTCGGGAAGGGGACGCAATAGGTCCATTAGCAAAGGGTACATGTGATGGTCACTTCAAGTAATTTATCATTGTCATGGTAACATTACAGGTGAAGATAATGAGGAAATTACATTGTCTTTCATTGCTCCCTTCCAAGTGTGTTCCAAACAGCTACATTATGACAAGTTCCCTGCTCCCTTCAAAGTCCCCACTTCAAAGGTTCTGCCTTTTGAAATGAGTAGGGCATAGGGATGCTCACTTCCCATTTGAATTCCCCCTGTGCTTCTGTTTGAAAAAGAGCCCCGCCCCCCTGCTGAGCACACACCAGGGTCAGAAATTAATGTATAAAAATTAATAAAATTCAGGAAATGGGGCGATAAATGCCCCTGTATTAGTTCTTGTTTTTTATATTTTACAACATATGATTTAGTCAAGCAATATCACATGAGCAAGAGTACTGTTTTTTCCTAAATATCAGAAGCATGATTGCAAATGTGATATTATTTTTATACAACAGTTCAATAAACAATATTCTAATATTAAGTCACGTTTTACAGATGATATTGTCTGTTTTTGCTCTATTTTGCCAATGAAAATAGTTCCAAACAGAAGCCACAGAAGAACCATTGTGCATCTCACAGCAGCATTTCGTTACTGAATAAATCTGCGTTTTTCAATTAATCTGTCTAATGAATGGTTCAGGTTTTTTTCGCTTCATTTCTATATTCAAAAGTTTATATTTAAAACATTGAAGTGAGTGACAGCTTCAGTGATTATAAAGAAAGTTTTCTTTCTCTTCATATGAAATGCTAGAGTCTCGATTAAAAAACCATCTGCAAATGAAGGGCTGAGCGTTTCATTTTCTGGTAAAGCCCTTGGAGAGAGGAAGGGAATAATGATAGTGAGTGGAGTTTTGTGTGACGTCTACCTGTGAATCCAGATACAGTGACTAAATTGCGTTCACACTACACTGAGATCAATAATCATCAGATATTAATGCTGTTAATTAGTTGCTCCAACACTATAGTGTTCACTATATTTGAGTTTGACTGTTCTGTTCACAATATTTCATTAAGAAATATATATACTGTATATATACAGTTGTGCTCAAAAGTTTACATACCCCTTGCAGAATCTGCAAAATGTTAATTATTTTAACAAAATAAGAGGGATCATGCAAAATGTGTGTTCTTTTTTTATTTAGTACTGTCCTGAATAAGATATTTTGCATAAAATATGTTTACATATAGTCAAAAAATAGATGAATTTATAAAAATGACCCATTCGAAATGTACATACCCTTGATTCTTAATACTGTGTGTTTTTATGTTTTGTGATGGTTGTTCATGAGTCTCTTGTTTGTCCTGAGCTGTTAAACTGACCAACATTCTTCAGAAAAAATCCTCCAGATCCTGCAAATTCTTCAGTTTTCCAGCATCTTTTGTATATTTGAACCCTTTCCAGCAGTGACTGTATGATCTTGAGATTCGTCTTTTCACACTGAGGACAACTGATGGACTCAAACACAACTATTAAAAAAGGTTCAAACATTCACTGATGCTCCAGAAGGAAACACGATGCATTAAGGGCCGGAAAACTTTTTGAATTTGAAGATCAAGATACATTTTACTTAATTTGTCTTCCAGGAAACATGTTAGTATCTTCTGTAGCTTCCGATGGGCAGTACTAAATGAAAAAAATTTGATATTTAAACAAAATAAGACAAATTTGGACATCTTCATCTTGTTCAAAAGTTTTCACCCCCTGGTTCTTAATGCATCATATTTTTTTCTGGAGCATCAGTGAATGTTTGAACCTTTTTGTGTTTGAGTCCCTCAGTTGTCCTCAGTGTGAAAAGATGGATCTCAAAATCACACAGTCACTGCTGGAAAGGGTTCAAATATGCAGAAGATGCTGGAAAACTGAAGAATTTGCAGGACCTGAAGGATTTGTCTGGAGAATGTTGGGCAGTTTAAATGTTCATGACAAACAAGAGACTCATGAACAACCATCGCAAAACATAAAAACAGTCGTGGATCATTTAGGTAATCACACACAGTATTAAGAATCAAGGGTATGTAAATTTTTAACGGGTCATTTTTATAAATTCAGCTATTTTTTGACTATATGTGAACATCTTTTATGCAAAATATCTTATTAAGGACAGTACTAAATAAAAGAGATCACATATTTTGCATGATCTTATTTTGTTAAAATAATGAACAAGTTGCAGATTCTGCAAGGGGTATGTAAACTTTTGAGCACAACTGTATGTATATATATATATATATATGATGGATTTTTTTCTAATTTATAATAACTGCACAATGCAATGAAAATAACCCTGATACTCAAAATACAAACAGCAGATTCAGTCCTAAGAAGAACCACTTCCAATTATTTCTTTATCACATATGAGTGTGAATATAAGTGCTTAGAAAGTACATCTAGCTTATATGGTGTGATATTATATATTGTGCATCAATGTCTTTTGTTTCACAGTGAGACCTTTCCACGGCGCCTCAGAACACAGATGAGGTGGCAGAATTAAATTAAACTCTCATCTCACTGTCTCCTCATCATCCATCCATCTCGCTATCCCAGGGCGTAATTAATTTTATCATCAGCATCATTATTGTTGTTAAATAGTTTTTCATATTTCGTCCTCTTCTTTTTTTCTCTCCTACCGTGCCTGTCATGAATATCAAGTATATGCAAATAAGCTGGAGGTACACATCCTGAGGAGGCAAGAGACAGCGAGGGAGAGAGAAGGAGAGAGAGAGCCTCAAAGAAAAAAAGAAAGCTATTTAGAAAAGACTGTGTGTGTTGGTGGTGGGGGTCTTGCATTATGCATTCCACCGGCATTTTAGTAACCCAATTAATCAAGAGGGAGAGAGGAGAGATGCAAAAAGGATGAGATCGCCCTTCACATTGATGAGCCCGGGCCAGGGCCAAACGCTGTACCACCTGAGCACCTGGCAGCCATAATGATGAGTGAGACTGATGCACGCACTGTTCTCATATTGTTATTTCTTCATATATATCTAGTCTTTCATGCACATATAGACATCTTCAGTCTTCAAAATATGTCCACATATCCTCTAATCATGCCTCCACACGATTTCCAACTTTATCAGAGTTCATTATGCTCTGTTTGGTAACAATTTAGTTTAAGGTATCATTAACATTAGTTAATGCATTTGCTAACATGAACTAACAATGAAAGATATATTTTTACAGCATTTACTAATCTTTATTAATATAAGGTAAAGGTACACTATGTAACTTTTTTTGTTACATCATCAATCCTTCTTCCAACACTCTAAAAAATGCTGGGTTAAAAAAACCCAAGCTGGGTAAAATATGGACAAACCCAGCAGGTTGGGTTAAAAGGCACCTATTATGCCCTCNGCCTCCACACGATTTCCAACTTTATCAGAGTTCATTATGCTCTGTTTGGTAACAATTTAGTTTAAGGTATCATTAACATTAGTTAATGCATTTGCTAACATGAACTAACAATGAAAGATATATTTTTACAGCATTTACTAATCTTTATTAATATAAGGTAAAGGTACACTATGTAACTTTTTTTGTAACATCATCAATCCTTCTTCCAAAATGTGTTTTGTCTTACCCTGATTGACTATGGTAAGCCTATTATAAGTGTTTATATTTTAGACCTAGCGGGGTGGTTTTTGAAGAACACAAGAACTCAAGTACAGACAAGAATGCATATTGAGAAAATGTTCTCATCTTGCCTGCACCTGCTGCAAAGAGCTACGGAGACCCTAAAGCAGGGGTTCTCAACTTTGGCCCTCAAGGTCCACTTTCCTGTAGAGTTTAGTTCCAACCCTAATCAAACACACCTGAACAAGCTAATCAAGGTCTTCAGGATTACTAGAAAGTTGCAGGTAGGTGAGTTTAATCAGGGTTGGAGGTAAACTCTGCAGGAAAGTGGATTTCAAGGGCCAGAGTTGAGAACCCCTGCCCTAAAGGGACATGGGTGGATGGGAGAAAATTTGAATGTTAATGGTTTTGCATTCTCTTGCAAATGTTTTGCGTTACTACAAGAAACTTTGCGTTCACTCGCAAAATGTTTGTGTTCTCCTGAAAACCTTTGTGTTAGTTTGCAAAACCTTTGCACATTTGTCTTTGTTACTGAAAGTATGACAGTAATGTGGGTTCCCTCTCAAATACACTTAAAAACAATATGGCGGTATTTGAAAAATGCACATCGTATGCGAAATTATAAAACGGTTAGTTCCTGTCCTTGATTCTGATTGGTCAATAGCTGTGTTTTATTCACAATAAAACACGGCTATGACTGCTTCACCCAATGGTTCTGTGTATCACTACACAACACCTTTAGCAACCAATCTTAGCAACGTAAACTCTATGTTCTCAATTGGTATTGTTCATTGAAGCTAGTCAAAGCATTTGTCAGTTGTGTCTTGTTCTGTGTTCACAACAATTCAGTCTTTTCAATGTAAAAGTCTTCGCTACTGACTGACACACTCATAAAGACAGTCTTTGCTGCCATCTAATGGTGTAATAATGTAACTTCTGTTGCTGTTCATGGTCAAGGACTATTTTTTCTGGTGGAAGGAAGACTTTTATTGAAAGTTTACTTCATGAAAGTTGCATTGATACATATTTTTGGCTTTAATATTTGTATTGTGTGGTAACCATTTTATAAAAGACTTATTCATGATACAGCACAGCCTCTCGTACCTTATTGCTTACTTAAACCCGGTATACCGGTTAAACTGGTATACTATGTATTGACACTCTTGACCCTACATCATTGGGGTCTTTGGAATCCCAAACATTAAAACAAGTCAATCTCAGCAAAACATGAGGGTTAAAACATACATATTTATGCATATATTGACACTTAACATTTTCCCTACAAGTCTTCATTAAAAACACAGTTTAAGTCACTGGAACTTAGCCATGCACAAAGATCAAGAACATTGAACTACAAAGAGAGCTGAGAAAAACTCAACTGCCCTCGCTGACTTTATTTGATTTGCTTCATCGAGAATAGGGTCCTATAGATCCCTTGGCTGCAGTTCTCTGAGTGGGGTCTATAAATATTGACAAACCATTTCCTTGACACAACCATAAGGAAGCATGTAAGCTAACAACAACATTGTAGAAGAGCTTTGCAAAAACCACTGCAAATGCACTAATCTTAAAGCCTGGATCAGTTAAGAGGGAGTTGTGGTAGTAAGTGTACAAAAACGTGGCAAATTACAGTCTTCCAGTTCTATCATGTGCCTTAAATGTTTAGACAATCAAATGTTGCTTTTTTTTAATTGTCAGATGTTTTCCCTAAAATGTATTTTTAATATTCCCTAGAAATGTAAATTTTGGGGTCAAGCCAATCAAACACAAAAAGAGCTAAACAACCATGTCAAGGAGCGTCCGGGTATGTGCACGATATGATATGAGATTAAGTGCAATAGACAGAAGAACTGATAAGATATTGCATAAAACATTATGTGATGCCTTGATATAAAATTTTAAGATTTATATGAAAATCATTTGAGAAATCAAAAAGCTTTTAATAACTTTTTGTCACTATGACATGACTCAAAATGTTTACAGACTAAATAGCTGAGTGTGGATAAATGTTTATCACTATATTGAATGCTTTGTTTCTAAGTTATGTCAATACGCCCAAGTATGGAGTTCAAGTCATTCATCATTTGATCTCCATGCTTGGGTGTATTGACATGTATTGACAATCACTTTGATATGCTCTTTGTCAAATTTGTTTATGTCTGTTATACTGTATGTTCCCTATGTCATCTCTGGACTTTTGTTATATTTCTTGTTTCCTGTCCTGTGTGCCATCTTTGTAGTCCATGGTAGTTTTCCCTGTTGATTAGTCTCCTTAGCCTGCACGTATATATAGCCCTTTTGTTTCTCTTGTACTTTGTCAGTTGTTGGATGTATGTAGATGGTCTGTGTCCCTGTTCCCCATTTCCCAGTTCTTGTTTTTCTTTTTTAAACAACCCTTGCATTGAAATCCATGCCTCTGCCTGCCATCTCATCTGCTCTCCTGTCACTGAAAAAAAAAGATTTTTGCAGCTTGTTCAAATTACTTAATTAAAATGAGCTAAAGCAACACAATTCCTACACATTTTGTCCTAACTTAATTTCATTGTGTTTAATCCATGTAAATATATCTAGTATTGAAGTTTACTTAATCCGTTTTTGTGTTGGGATTACATGAATGAATTTCATTAACTGAAAATGGGCAGTACATGGTAGTTCCCATCATGCATTGCATATGGCTGGATAAAGAGAGAAAATGTTTAACCGAACAGTATTTATATCATTTTTTTACCTCTAATACACCACTATGTCCAAATGCGTTCAGCATTTGGTTAGTGAGGTCTGATCACTCTCTGACAACGGAAGTGATGTCTGGCGCTCATTGAAGTATAAGCGCGAGACATCACTTTTGTTATCAGAGCGCGATCAGACCTCACTAACCGAGTGCGGAACTCAGTTGGACATAGTGGTGTATTAGAGGTAAAAAATGATATAAATACTGTTCGGTTTCTCGCACAAACCGATCGTTTCGTGTCTTAGCACATCAATGTGTCGTCACGAGCCGCAGGGTTTAATTTGGATTTGTCTATGCATGTTTTTTTGACTCTTATAGATTGTGATACCATTCACAAGCTTTATACCGCTGACAGACAGCAACGGTTGGAGTTAAAAACCATAATTTGTGTTCTACTGAAGAAACAAAGTCAACTACATCTGGGGGTAAGCAGATAAACATAACATTTTCATTTTTGGGTGAACGATCCCTTTAATTGATTCATGTGGGACCGATATACACTATTAAATCATGTAAATTAAACACACTTTTTTTTCAGTGTTGTTATTCGAGAGTGGTTTGATAAATAAACTTGAATTCCATAACTTTTTGTTGGCATGGTCTTAAGATGAAGTGGCTCGATTTATAATGATATGAATAATAATAAAGTAGCTACTTGACATATTGTAAATGTACAAGGGTTAAAATTAAAATGAATATCTGACCAGATCATTTTAAATTTGATGTTTCTGTACATATTGAGATCTTTTGATTCCAGATTTTGGGTATCTTGACAAATCTGAGCGCCATTTATGGCACTGGCATTAAAAAATTGAGAAATTAATAGTCTTTTTCATAGAAGAAAAATTTGAGAAACAGGACATCTTTGCAAAATTCTCCATTTGTTCTCCTTTTAATCTTATTGCTGTCTTGAAGAAACAACTGTTCTCATTTGAGATTTTTCTTTCAAATAAATGAGTATCACTGACCCCCTCTTCTTCCTCCCACGATCATGTATGGATATATCACATTTGCAAAGCAAATCAGTATGTTTTGCATTCTGAGTGAGGTCTCATCATGTACACTGACCAAAAAGGACCAAAAAATCTTCCCCGCATTTCCTATTTGCATAACCAGCAAACCTTCACAAGCAAATACTACAGTCAATTTTTTGCTTTATTTCTGTTACCCTAGTTAAAATATCCCAAAGAAATTCCTACTGGAATTTTATTAACTGAAAATGTTATTAATGGGATCAAATGAGATCCTGGATATGCTGATATTCCAAATAGATTTAAATGAGGAGGGGGGGAGAAAGAAAGAAAATAATTCTACAGAATTGCATTACCAAAATTGGGGTTGACTGTCTTTCCTCCTTTCCTCATTCAGATCCATATTAACATTTTAGAGTTCATAGACCAGGGATACAGCTGTGCATGTTAAAGACATCAAAAAAGCGACTTTAACAATTAAATTTAAATTTGCACAAATATGGTTGTATTGAAAACAGAAGAGCTCTTGCCCTTTTGCACTATATAGTATGATAGAAATAGATCAATAAAATAAATAATCACCCTCAAGCACCACAGCTAAACATGCATTCAGTAGATCTTCTATTACAATCCTTCCATCTTTTTTGGAGCGGTAGGTGGGAAGGGAAGAAATATGATTTTTTTTTTTTTAGGTGTCCCCGGGCGGTTTTGTAATTTCATGCCTGTGTATGATAATTTTATGCTGTTCTGCCTCACGTAACTCCGAACTGCCAGACTCTGACAGCTGATAAATATGATCTTTTCCACACTGTGCACAAAAACCTGAAATGAAGAGGAGAGAAGAGGAAAGGTGAAGACAAAAAGAAGGCAATAGATAAGGTTTGACATAGTCCAAGGAGGGATGTTGGAATGTGCTGTTATGGTGCAGAAGAGTTCTTGGCAAGAGTGAAATGAATGGAGGTCTTTGTTGTCAAGGTAATTTCACGGTTTGCCCATCCACTCAGCTGAGTCCACCTCATCCCCCACCTACAAAGACAACGTCATGGAAATTACAGCAGACAGGTCACATCAAATGGCTATCCAAAAACTAAACAAGCATGGTTTTACTTTGGGTCAATGGGTTATGTCCTCTAATTTTTTGTAAGAAGGACCTGGAACAACACAAAAGTGGATTTGATATCAACAGTCAAGGCCAATTGATGACCTCATATTGGCCTGGAAACTACATAGTTCCATTAAAAAACTTTATCTCTTTAGAGCTTACACTTGGTGTCTAAATCAAATTCTAGTCTACACAAGCAGACCCTGAGGCACAATTGAATGTGTCCTACACAGAGTACACTGAAAAGTAAATGGTTGAACAAATGTATCTTTTTTTAGACATACATTTTTAAATATATCAGTTTAATTCATTTCCAATATTTTCTAGATGTTGCTACAACCATAATTCATTATAGACTTAATTCACATAGTCACCACAACCTAACTATAAGCTCTACTCTTCAGCATAATGGTAACCACAAAAACTCCAACATAACAGAAACTCTTTTAAATGTCAAACATAACTGAATATTAAATATTAACAGGTCTTTCCCTTCACTCAGAGACACATAAAATAATTTAATTTCAACATTTACTCCTCTGATCCAGCCCTATGCAAAGCATGCTGGGAACTAAAAATCCACTGCCCGTTTCAGTTAAGGCAACAAAAATGATTCATGTAGTCCCAACACAAATGGATAAAGTAAACTTCAATGTTATATACAAAGTTCTGTCATGAAACTCTAGAAGGCACAGATTTTGTCCTACTCAGTCTGCTTGCAATCACATCATTCTCTATAGGGCATAAATGATTCACAGCATGCTTTGCATAGGGATAGATCGGGAGAGTAAATGTTGAAAATTAAGTGCTGTTTAATGTGTTTTTATTAAAGGGAAATAACTTTTAAAGTTTGATGTTCAGATATATTTGACAAGAGTTTGTTATGTCGATTTTTGAGGTTATCATTATGCTGAAGTGTAGACCTCATGGTTAGGCTGTAGGTGGCTATGTGAAATAAATCTATGTTGTTCTCAACAAGTTTTAACTGTGCTAAAGCCAGTGATGAGAAATTCTTTACTTGATCATTACTTGCATGCTACAAATGTTAAACTTAGCATGTGAACAAATTTTGTGTTGGTTATTCGTTTTCATAGAAATAAATACAATTAATTTTGTTTGAGGGTCAGCACATCATTTACACAGGCTACATATGGTCATCAGTTCTACCCTCTCAATCAAATAGTCATGGAACATGTACAGGTTCTTCTCAAAAAATTAGCATATTGTGATAAAGTTCATTATTTTCCATAATGTAATGATAAAAATTAAACTTTCATATATTTTAGATTCATTGCACACCAACTGAAATATTTCAGGTCTTTTATTGTTTTAATACTGATGATTTTGGCATACAGCTCATGAAAACCCAAAATTCCTATCTCAAAAAATTAGCATATCATGAAAAGGTTCTCTAAACGAGCTATTAACCTAATCATCTGAATCAACTAATTAACTCTAAACACCTGCAAAAGATTCCTGAGGCTTTTAAAAACTCCCAGCCTGGTTCATTACTCAAAACCGCAATCATGGGTAAGACTGCCGACCTGACTGCTGTCCAGAAGGCCATCATTGACACCCTCAAGCGAGAGGGTAAGACACAGAAAGAAATTTCTGAACGAATAGGCTGTTCCCAGAGTGCTGTATCAAGGCACCTCAGTGGGAAGTCTGTGGGAAGGAAAAAGTGTGGCAAAAAACGCTGCACAACGAGAAGAGGTGACCGGACCCTGAGGAAGATTGTGGAGAAGGACCGATTCCAGACCTTGGGGGACCTGCGGAAGCAGTGGACTGAGTCTGGAGTAGAAACATCCAGAGCCACCGTGCACTTTTGTGCACAGAGCCACTTTTGAACCAGAAACAGCGGCAGAAGCGCCTGACCTGGGCTACAGAGAAGCAGCACTGGACTGTTGCTCAGTGGTCCAAAGTACTTTTTTCAGATGAAGGCAAATTTTGCATGTCATTCGGAAATCAAGGTGCCAGAGTCTGGAGGAAGACTGGGGAGAAGGAAATGCCAAAATGCCTGAAGTCCAGTGTCAAGTTCCCACAGTCAGTGATGGTCTGGGGTGCCATGTCAGCTGCTGGTGTTGGTCCACTGTGTTTTATCAAGGGCAGGGTCAATGCAGCTAGCTATCAGGAGATTTTGGAGCACTTCATGCTTCCATCTGCTGAAAAGCTTTATGGAGATGAAGATTTCGTTTTTCAGCACGACCTGGCACCTGCTCACAGTGCCAAAACCACTGGTAAATGGTTTACTGACCATGGTATTACTGTGCTCAATTGGCCTGCCAACTCTCCTGACCTGAACCCCATAGAGAATCTGTGGGATATTGTGAAGAGAAAGTTGAGAGACGCAAGACCCAACACTCTGGATGAGCTTAAGGCCGCTATCGAAGCATCCTGGGCCTCCATAACACCTCAGCAGTGCCACAGGCTGATTGCCTCCATGCCACGCCGCATTGAAGCAGTCATTTCTGCAAAAGGATTCCCGACCAAGTATTGAGTGCATAACTGAACATAATTATTTGAAGGTTGACTTTTTTTGTATTAAAAACACTTTTCCTTTATTGGTCGGATGAAAAATGCTAATTTTTTGAGATAGGAATTGTGGGTTTTCATGAGCTGTATGCCAAAATCATCAGTATTAAAACAATAAAAGACCTGAAATATTTCAGTTGGTGTGCAATGAATCTAAAATATATGAAAGTTTAATTTTTATCATTACATTATGGAAAATAATGAACTTTATCACAATATGCTAATTTTTTGAGAAGGACCTGTATGTGTGTGTACAACAGCTACTCACAACCTAAGCACAAGCGCACCTCTTCACCACGATGGTAAAAAAAAAAAAAGTATACTATACAAACTCTTTTAAATGTTCAAAATAACTAAACATTAAACACTTAAACTCTAACAGGTCTTTCCATTTCCTTAAAAGCGCAGAAAACTTGCGCAACTCTGCACAAGGGCACCAGTCTGAATTGCAACAGCACTGGTTGGATCAACAAGAGTGAATTATGTTCAGGAGACATGCACAAAAATACGTCAAATGAAACTACTATGATCTCATTCAATTAGGATGAATTTTACTCATCAGTACAATTAACCTAGCTTAGGTTCAAATAAATAAGTTCAACTGTGTGGAAATAGGTGTCATAATTGAAGTTAAACCAACATGTTATTTTTTCGAGTGTAGCTGATTGGTTCCTGCTGTATCAGTAGCCAATGAGCTCAACCTTTAAATATTTGGTCAGCATGTGCTGTAGTAGTGCAGCTTTGCTTTCAGAAACCCTCCACCTTCCCCAGCACCACCTGTATAGATCTGCTATGGGTAATTCATGTATGCTATATTGTACAGCATCAGCATGTCTTACTTGCTCACAGCAGTATGTCATGTGTATATATTGGCAGTAGCAAGTCTTACTTGCTCTACAGCAGTTGCCATAACAGAAGTATATTTAAGTGGACTGAACACAACAAAATTAAGTTATGACACAATATATAATAATTGTGTTGCTTTAGCTCATTTTAATTAAGTAAATTGAACAAGCAGCAAAATTAATTACTATTGAAGTCGAGGGGGCCCATTAACCAATTGGTTACCAACATTCCTCAAAATACCTTCTTTTTTGTTCAGCATGATGAAAGAAATTCATGCAGGTTTGGAACAACATGAGGCTGAGTAAATGATGACAGAATTAAATTTTTGGGTAAACTATCCCTTTAAAGGTGCCCTAGAATTAAATATTGAATTTACCTTGGCATAGTTGAATAACAAGAGTTCAGTACATGGAAAAGACATACACTTTTGAGTTTCAAACTCCTCCGAAGAACAGGCGAATCTCAACATAACACACCGACTGTTACGTAACAGTCGGGGTGTACGCCCCCAATATTTGCATATGCCAGCCCATGTTCCCAACATTATGAAAGGCATTAGACAAGGGCAGCCAGTAATGTCTGGATGTGCACAGCTGAATCATCAGACTAGGTAAGCAAGCAATAACAACAGCGAAAAATGGCAGATGGAGCAATAATAACTGACATGATCCATGATATTTTTAGTGATATTTGTAAATTGTCTTTCTAAATGTTTCGTTAGCATGTTGCTAATGTACTGTTAAATGTGGTTAAAGTTACCATCGTTTCTTACTGTATTCACGGAGACAAGAGCCATCGCTATTTTCATTTTTAAACACTTGCAGTCTGTATAATTCATAAACACAACTTCATTCTCTATAAATCTCTCCAACAGTGTAGCATTAGCCCGTTAGCCATGGAGCATAGCCTCAAACTCATTCAGAATCAATGTAAACATTAAAATAAATACTCTACTCACATGATCCGAAGCATGCATGCAGCATGCATGACGAACATCTTGTAAAGATCCATTTTGAGGGTTATATTAGTTGTGTGAACTTTGTTTATGCTGTTTAAGGCAAGCGCGAGCTCCGGGAGTGGGGGCGGGGGCGGGGGAGCACGAGATTTAAAGGGGCCGCAACCTATATATCGGTGCATAGTTAATGATGCCCAAAAATAAGCAGTTAAAAAAATGAATTAAAAAAAATCTAGGGGGTATTTTGAGCTGAAACTTCACAGACACATTCAGGGGACACCTTAGACTTATATTACATCTTTTAAAAATAAGTTCTAGGGCACCTTTAAATGAAATAATAATTTTTACAGCAAGAGGATGGTTAACTTTTGGATTTAAAAACAAAACAAAACATCTAAGCTATCATAAAATAATCTAAACTATTGTTTATTTTTAGAATGAGTGAGTTTCTCAAAAAATAAGTTTTTAGGGGGTATGTACCTAAACATGCTTACATGCTTTTTAGTGCAAACAACCAGACATACACTGAGTTGTTCTCTCTAACCATTCCCCCAGAGACAGAAACTGCACTCCCACAGTGACAGTTCCCTTCTTACCACTTCTGAATCGAAAGAAAACAACATGTAAATACAAACAAGTGCATGTCATAAACTGGTACCTCTCATGGGACCAGTAAAATATGTATTCTGCACTGTTTGGTTAAATCAAACACCTTTGCAAACATGTAAGTTTTCAGCAAAGGATAGAGAAAAGAATGTTTTACACTTCATAATGAAGCGCTTGAGAAAAGTGGAGCAGATTTTCAAAATGTTATCTACCTCTTCTTGAATTCATCCCCAAGGGAAACCACATCTCAGGGTTCTCTCACCGCGTCACTAAAGAGACATTAAAATACTGTTGTCAACGGAGCGATCAGAAGCACTGGCAAGCGATGTGATGCACAAATAGTCCCACCGCGACACTGTTAAAAGCCCATTAAATGCTAGAGCCCTTGCTAACGCTGTCAGAGGAGTGTGCTAGTGTTACTGACACCAAAGGGAAATTGTTTTTGTTTGTTTGTTTTTTTAAGCAAAAAGTTTGTTTGCTGTTGTGGGTGTACATTTATGCTTCCATCTACATTATTCACAGCTGTGAGAAATGTTTTTGGAAATACGTTTTTTCCCACTTGAATGGACTCTATGCATGTTCACTTCCTCACTATTGAATAAGAACAAAACTTGAACGATGATTACATCTCTGTTTTCTGCAGAGCCACTTTATAACTGATTCATATTTTATACATTTTTGCAACATGGATGCTGTTATTGAACTGAGTTGAATCAACAATGAACTAACTTGAGTTCAATAATGACACTATTGACTTCTAAATAAACTGAAATTGAAACTGAACTTCTGTACATCTGCCTTTAGCTCAGGGCTGTCCAAACTCTGTCCTGGAGGGCCACTGTCCTGCAGAGTTTAGCTACAGCTTGCCTCAACACACCTGCCTGGACATGCCCAGTAAGACCTTGATAAGCTGGTTCAGGTGTGTTTAATTGGGGTTGGAGCTAAACTTTGCAGGACAGTGGCCCTCCAGGAGCAGGATTGGACACCCCTGCCATAGCTGAATTAAACTCATTTCATAATTGATGAACTTTACACAGTTGTTGAACTGAACTGAAACAAAATCTAAACTAAAAACTGAATAATAGCACTATTCTCTTTGTAGAGCTGCTCTTCAGCAGAATTTGAATCTATATACTTGATGAAGTTTACATAATTGATCATTAATTTCCTGTTTATCACTGTTAAGCTGCTTTGAAACAATTTATATTGTATAAAGTGCTATAGAAATAACTTGACTTTACTTGACTTCCACATTTTGTCTCCGGCTCTCTACCTGTTCAGTTACATCCAATGCAGCACCTGAAGCCATTTTTGCCAAGAGGAAATGTAGATTTTAGATTTTAGGGTTAGGGTTAAGGTTAGGGTTAGGGTTACTCATTAATCACTCCTAACCGTAAGAAGGAGAATGACTTTAAATTATGTTTCGAGTTACATTGACATCTCTGAGGGTTATACCAAATTTTTTTTTTTTAAGCTAGTCCCAGACTAAAATGCATGTTTGAGCGGTTTTGACTGAAAACAACTTGCACTGACATATCTTGAAATATGTCAGTGTCTTTGTTTTGTCTCAAGATGCCCATAGTGGAAAATGAAACCGATTCAGATAATCTAACCAATCAGCACAAGAGGAAGCTGTATGTAGCCATCTCTAACCTCCCTCGACAGATTTTAAGCACTCCAGTGTGGAGCATATACACTACCGTTCAAAAGTTTGGGATCGGTACGATTTTTTATGTTTTTAAAAGAAGTTTCGTCTGCTAACCAAGACTGCATTTATTTAATTAAAAATACAGTAAAAACAGTAATATTGTGAAATATTATTACAATTTAAAATAACTTTTCTATTTGAAAATATTTGAAAATATAATTTATTCTTGTGTTGGCAAAGCTGAATTTTCAGCATCATTACTCCAGTCTTCAGTGTCACATGATCCTTCAGAAATCATTCTAATATGCTGATTTGCTGCTCAAGAAACATTTATTGTGTACAATTGTACAAAATATTTGAGTACAATTTTTTTTTTCAGGATTCCTTGATGAATAGAAAGTTCAAAAGAACAGCATTTATTTGAAATATAATCTTTTGTAACATTATAAATGTCTTTACTGTCACTTTTGAATGATTTAATGCATCCCTGTTGAATTAAAGTATTCATTTCTTTAATTTCTTTTCAAAAAAATTAAAATTAAAATTCTTACTGTCCCCAAACTTTTGAACGGTAGTGTATAATGTTACAAAAGCTTTGTATTTCAGATAAATGCTGTTCTTTTGAACTTTCTATTCATCAAGGAATCCTGAAAAAAAAAAGTACACAACTGTTTTCAACATTGATACTGTTTTCATGATTTCTGAAGAATCGTGTGACATTGAAGACTGGAGTAATGATGCTGAAAATTCAACTTTACCATCACAGGAAAAAATTACTTTGTAAAATATATTCAAATAGAAAAAAGTTATTTTAAATTGTAATAATATTTCAAAATATTCCTGTTTTTACTGTATTTTTAATTAAATAAATGCAGTCTTGGTTAGCAGACGAAACTTTTTTTAAAAACATAAAAAATCGTACCGATCCCAAACTTTTGAACGGTAGTGTATATACCCAATCAATGTATGGCTTCAACTTTAAAAGTCCATGACAGTCTATCACTCCACTGCGTTCATTGAGCTGTTGTGGTAAAGCATTTTAGCATAAGGATAAATGCAGCTGTGGGACATTGGCTATAATTAATCCAAATGGTCGCTAAGGTAATTGTGGCTCATGAAAAAGTGGAAACGCTCACAGATTAAAGAAAGACATGAGCCCCATGGGGACAAAAAAAAAAGTATTTACAACAGAAAGATGGACTTCAGCCAGACCTGCTAATTGGAGTTCATTTATCTCATATTGATTTAATTAGCTTATCCACACTGCTCCAAATTGCTGATTTAGTCCCTTATGTTACAGGGCTTGAGTTGTGTGCATACTATGTTTGGGAAAAGTAAAAATCATAAAATCCGGCAAATATTTAAAGGAAAAATCTGATTTTATTTTTTTTTCATTTCCATTTCAAACATACAAATCCATTTCCTTCTCAAATGGAACAGAAACGGAATGATACGAGAACATTATTTCACATTAAATGCAGTTCTGCTGCTCATTATTGTTTCAGTCTGTCTTCTTCACACTGACATTTCCCTCTTGAAATACTCCAAAAACTGTCTGCTCTTCTCTACCTAGTGCAGATATGAATGTCACCTCACACAATTGCATTGAATTTATTAACATGCCTCTCAAGCCAGTATATTCATTTGCTCTGAATCTGATGTGTATTTCAAGTCTAATGTTGCTAGTTTTCTTTTTTATGTTTGTGACACTCACATTTTGTGGGAACAGAAGAACACACAGTCTTCTATTTCCAGTGACCTCCTTTATTGTTGTGTTTCCTTATTGACTTCCTTTATTGCCATTCGGTGTTGTTCAAGATCAAAATGCAGTGCTGAGGATGTCTCGTGACATGTCGGCAGCTGTCAGAAAAAACAAACAAACAAGACAACACCGTTTTCAAAGTCACAAAGTCATCATCTGACAGCAATAGATACCAATTTAGTGTGTAGGTCAGATTCTTGTACCCTCAAAAAATCTATAGGTGCTAAATTATTTCTTTATATCTGACTGTTTCTTAAAGAGTACACTGAATACTTCTGAAATGGTTTTAATATTCTTTCCGGTAATACTGCTGCCAAATTAATTTTGTAAGATTTTTGGTTCAGTACGATATTTTAGTTTAATTGGGTGTTTGTCTGTTTTTAATAATTTCCTTAAGAGCTGTATATTATTTAACAGTGCAGAACATCATTGTTGAATTTACAAAATATTAACTGTATTGGTGTGAGAAGTGGAACAGCGTAATTATCATAAATTACAGCCTTATTGAATGTGGTTGCAGATTAAATACTTATAAATCATTCATTTTTAATGGACTTATTGCCGGCAATAAAGCACCAGTTCATCAAAGAACCCACCAGGCGCGTATGAGCTTAATAGTTTCTATAAGGCCACTTTCTAAATGTAGTCCCTGATGTAGTCATTATGAGCAATTAGTTTTGCACTGGATTTATCCACACAAAATTACAGACAATTATTTGATAACTGGACTCATGCATTGTGAATAGTGCAAAAGAATAATTTGAACAGGGATGCATTGCTACAGTTCATTGTTTTCTTTTTTCTTTTTTTAATATATGTCTCTTTATGCTGCTGTATTTTTGTTTTCAAAGTGTTTAAAAGCACAGAATTCCATGCCATTGGCTGAAATTCATATGCAGTAAAATGTCTTCATATAAGCATAATAGCTTGTTGCCTGTAAGCTTTATTCTATAACTCTTAATATTAAAATATGTTAGTGTGTAGACATTGCTTGAAGGGTTAGTTCATCCAAAAATTAAATTTCTCATTAATTACTCACCCTCATGTTGTTATCGTGTGTTTGAGACAGTCGTCATTTTTACTCTGAATATAGTCATAAAATGCATCATTAATTACTCAAGTGTTACCTAGTCACTATGCAGGAACTACTAGTTATCAGACCATTATTTTAAAGTGAAAAATATATTTTTCACTTTAAAATAATGGTCCAGATCACTAGTAGTTCTTGAAGAATGACTACTTGGGTAACTAGTGATGCATTTTATGACCACGTTGAGAGTAAAAAGGACAATCTTCAAGAACTACTAATGATCTGGACCATTATTTTAAAGTGAAAAAGATGTTTTTCACTTTAAAATAATGGTCCTGATCACTAGTAGCTCCTGCATAGTGACTAGTTAACACTTGAGTAATTAATGATGCATGTTATGACCACGTTGAGAGTAAAAAAAGACAATTGCTCACATCTCAGACACTTTAATGTTGTGATTAGTAATTAATTAGTAATTCTTAAATAATAATTAGTAATTCTTTATAATTTCTCATAGTTACCTAGTTCTTAATGATGCCAATCTCATTCTCTAATTATTGATTAGCTAATAAGGAACTATCTTAGTCCTAAATTTGATATTACTTACTGATTAGTTAAGCTTGTTTCTATATTAGTTAATAGTAGTAGCTGAAGTGTTAATGTAGTACTACTCATTAGTCCTGCATTACTTTCTGCATAGTTACTTATTAATGGCGGACCATTATTCTAAAGTGTTACCATGTTTACTATTACAACCTATCTGTAGAAAATGCCAAAATATCGCAGTCATTCCTTCTAGTATGATATTAATTTGATACGTTTGCTCAGGTTTTTCTGTCAGGTCTTATGTCCCAATTATTTATTTCATTTTTAATTTGCCTAAAAAATGGACTTTGTTTTGTAGATATACTTCCGTTTTAGCTATGATTTTTACAGTGTTGATTCTCATACAGGTGAAATCAAGCAGAAATCAAAACAAATGTTAAACTCTGATGCAGTGTTTACTTTACATAAACCTACTTTACTAAATACCTAAACTTACCTAAATATTTAAGTTTTTTTTTTTTTTTTGCTGTGGTGTTTCACAGGAAATGCTAATCGAGTTTCTAAAGAGCAATTGTGGACTTTTGCAACTGTGCGCTTCTGAAGAATCAGCATCTGTTCCATTCGTTCTCAACCACCTCTTTATTTTTCTCTTTTCTTCTCTTCCTGTCTTTTTTCTCACTCTAACAAGCTGGCTCCAGCGAGGAGGGGAGGTGAAGAGTGGATACACACTGTTTTATGTTTATGAGTGTGTGGATTATTTAGGCTACCTGTACATCTGTCAAACGGCCTGGGTAAATGGCTGAACAGTCTCATCCATATTTCAGAGCTTGTGGCAGAAGTAACAATCAGGGCTCTTGTATGGCTGGGAGGCCAAACTCATGAAATATTGAAGGCATAAAGATCAGGTTAGATCATTCAGAGACTGTGGCCTGTTAAGCAGGAACTTTAGTATGGGTGGGATGTTTCCCACTTGTTTCCCCATAAGAAAAACCACCACTTTTAAACACAGAACAGAGGAAAAACATAGTACACACTGCACAGGCGGTTTACTGAAAGTAGAACAGCTTGAACTGTTTAAGAAATATAGTTATTTCTCATAGGAACAGTGTGTCTGTCTGTCTATCACTCTGTCTATCTGGTCTCAATATCATAAGTGGAAATGTGGTTTTAGCACACATACAGTACATTTGTAAGCTTTCATAAACACTGAAACCTTATCAACATATTGACAGCATCTAAAATGTTAACATATTAGGTATGAACAACTTTAGAGACATGCAGATATTTAAAAATCCTTTTGGGTTTTTAAAATATTGAATTACAGTTTTTCTCAATCGCTTTGGCACATTTTTCAAAACAGTCTTAACATTCTCTAAACTGTAAGTGCAATTGTCACAACTGTTTCCTGGAACATCACAACTCTATTGCATATCTGCAAAATGTAGAAATTCAACCAAAACTTTGAATTCATGCTTCATAACCTTATTGTGTCAATAAAATGCCATCAAAATAAAGTAAACACAAAAGTGTTTTTGAACTGTACTGGTCAAAATATTTAGATGTTTTTTCACCATGGCAGTCAACCATGAAAAAGTTTGTTATAGTTCTACTTTTTTCATGACACTGACTGCTTACTGTACTATACAAGAATGTCAGTTTTGCCTAGCTGAATGCTCTTGTATCACACAATACAATGCTGGTCCAGGCTGGTTTATGCTGGTTAGTGCTGGTCTAGATGGAGAACCAGGATAGTCATGCTGTTCATAAACAAAAATGGAGCTGGTGAAGCTGGTTCACCAGCATAGTCTTGCAGGGCACATTGGCGAATTTTGTACACAATGTTTTGAGAAAATTCTGCATATGATTTGTATTTTCTATGAGATGAATGAAAACTAACAATCTGTTTAGGACAATTACAAAGTGTTCACATCACTGTGTTAAAGGATTAGTCCACTTTTAAATAAACTTTTCCTGATAATTTACTCACCCCCATGTCATCCAAGATGTCCATGTCTTTCTTTCTTCAGTCGAAAAGAAATTAAAGTTTTTGATGAAAACATTCCAAGATTTTTTTCCATATAGTGGACTTGAATGGGCACCAAACAGTTGAAGGTCAAAATTAGTTTCACTGCAGCTTCAAATTGTTCAACACGATCCCAGATGAGAAATAAGGGTCTTATCTAGTGAACCCATCGCTCATTTTCTGAAAAAAATATTATAAAATTATACACGTTTTAGCCAGAAATGCTCATCTTGAACTAGCGCTCTTCTTCTTCTTTATTAGAATTCCGCAGTGTAGACACTGCTAAGTGTATTACTGCCCTCCACAGGTCACAGTTTGAACTAATTTTTATATGCAATATGCTAGTATATAACAATTAGTTCAAACTTTGACCTGTGGAGGGCAGTAATACACTTAGCAGTGTCTACACTGCGGAATTCTAATAAAGAAGAAGAAGAGAGCTAGTTCAAGATGAGCATTTATGGTTAAAACTTATATAATTTTCCTTTTTTTTTTTAAGAAAATGAGCGATGGTTTCACTAGATAAGACCCTTATTTCTCATCTTGGGATCGTGTTGAACAATTTGAAGCTGCAGTGAAACTAATTTTGACCTTCAACTGTTTGGTACCCATTCAAGTCCACTATAAGGAAAAAAATCCTGGAATGTTTTCATCAAAAACTTTAATTTCTTTTCGACTGACAAAAGAAAGACATGGACATCTTGGATGACATGGGGGTGAGTAAATTATCAGGAAAAGTTTATTGACAAGTGAACTAATCCTTTAAATTTTAATTTTAGAGTAGTGATCTGAGTTTAGAGAAATGAGTCAAATTGATTGAGAAAAATGTAATTAAATATTTTCAATGCTATCACATTTATCTAATTTGATATTATAATTAAAATTAAAGCTGCAGTCCGTAACTTTTTTTGGTTAAAAATTATCCAAAATCAATTTTTGAGCAAGTACATAACCAGCCAGTGTTTCAAAACTATCTCCTTACCTTAGCCCGATTCACAACGGTATGCTTGTAATAATGTTTTGTAATAAAATCAGTACTGGTGGGTTTTTGCGCCATTACGTTATGTCTGTTTACATGAAGAAGGAGTATCAGCTAGTAGCTATATCATGTGAGGATGCTGCAGGTGGCGGATCATTTATAGCCTTTTCTCACACCAGCTGGAATAATTAAACTTATCATTTTGATGGTGGTTTGTAATCCAGAAAGATCCAAATGACAATCATCAGTGATGACTGGAGATTCACCCGTAGTCAAAAGCAAAAGACTTCGGACTGAGGAGTGGCTACAGAAATTGAAATCGCAAATCACTTCACCCAAGCCTAAAATTTTAAATTTTAAAATGGATGTCATCATCAGTTAATTTTTATTTGCTGTGGGATTTGCAGTATGTTGTAACTTAAATTAATGCCACTGTGCATATCTTTCTATTATGCTTTTGATATATATTGTCGAGTTCTATGACTTTCTAATCTAAACTACTCTAAACTAATTTTTCAATATATGTGGACAATATATTGACAAAGCTTTTGTAAACACCTCTAATCAAAAACTTTCTGGATGTTTTGCACTTGATCACAACAGCATGTCATGTGAATTTCAAGATTTGTTTACCAAGCTTTTCTGATTGTCTCTGATTGAGCTCAGTAAAGTTTTCACCCCCTACCATCACTGTCTGTTAGTCAACATAATACATTTTAACAGCAGTCAGTGTAGGCAGAACAATGATTTTGCATGTGTCTGCAAGGGGCCTTGATGATTGAACTATCAACTGATTATGGAAGTCCAGCTGCCTTAAATCATCAAGCATGTTTGTTAAAGAATACACACACACACACTTTTTTTTTTTTATCATGCTCAGGATTTCCCTTCGGCTTCATTTATCTCTTCGCCTTCTTTTCTAGCTAATGAAAATTTCCCTTAAACCTAACCCTCATAAAAACATTTATGAATTTTTTTGATTGTTATTAAGTCCATATTTACTATGTTTGTTAAGTTGTTTTGATTGTTGGTATTGACATGTCCCCACAATATTGCTTTCAGGATTTATTATCCTTGTGTGAACATTTAGTCCTTACAATAGACAAAACCTGACCAACCCACACAAACATCTTTGTGCATATTACTTCATTTCCTTATCCTCTGTAATAGATTATGTAGTTTAGGAACACACTACCCTGGTGAAATATCAACGTGATCTCATGAGAATACGTGTATTTTTACATTAAGTGTGGCTCTGCCACACGTACATTTACTTACGTTTTCATACACACAAAAACGTACAACATTGACGTATTTATAGCACTAAAACGTAAAAATACTTGCGTATTAACAGCAACAAAAACGTAAACCATGTAACGTAAAGTATGAATGTATATGAATTCCCATATTAAAATCATGGCTTTAATGATTTAAATCTGTTGTACTCAATTGTAATATCAATACATGTTTTTAGTCAAATTTATTGAAACCAGTTAACTCATCTAACGTTACTTAATATGAAATAACATTTCTGTTCGTGACTTGTGCTGCAAACTCGTTTCGGAGGATTATTACATAATGTTAAACGAGACTACACTTTGAAACCATTTTGTAATATTTAGTTTGTTCGCTGTGTTATTTTCTCCTATGCAGTGACTGACAATACAACCATAAGATACACCAAAGCACAACATAAATTCACAAATCACATCTATTTTATTTGTTTGCTGTGTTCCATATCTTTAGAATCCATATGTTTGCAAGAAACAGATCCAAATTCAGCCCTTTATCCATCGATCTTCATCTTCATTCTCAGCAACAGCGACCGTCACAGTCAAAGTCCGCGCTCGTTATGATTCAAATTTGAAAATAGCGCCACCCTCGAGAAGCGTTACGACATGGTTTACGGCACTGATATCGAGCGCTCATTGGTTCTCACCTGCTTCGTCACAGATTGCGACATGCTGTGTTTCAGTGGATTGACATTTGAAATGAGTGCGTGCCTTCACGGAGAGAAGACAAATTCATAATTTCACGGATTAATAAATTAAATTCTGCTCTGTACCCTATAAAAAATTATTACCACCAGAGAGGACTGCGACTGAAACTCATCATCATTTGATGGTACCACTTTTTACATTTTCGCAAAAAAATAAATTACTGTGACTACGCTTGTTTGTCTGTTATTCTTTTATTTATAACAGTAGGTAGTTTAAAGAAATGGTTATGGGTAGGTTTAGGGGTAGCTGTAGGATTAGTGGCTCAAAATATCGTTTTAATGTTATATTTTTACAAATATAACACATTTCTGTCCATTATGTTTTATTTTTTTAACATTCTGTATAAAATGGGTATGTTTAGGTTCGGGATGGGGTTTAGGGGTCTTACATTTATCTACAAAATGATAAAAAGTGAAAATATACATATATTTTTATGACATGAAAGATTCGTAAATATTGTACTTTTTTCGCTGTAAAAACGTATGTATTTTTACGTTTTAGTGCCATAATTACGTCAATATTGTAAGTTTTAGCACCTTTCTAAACGTACAAAACTTTACGTTTTGTGTCTTTGAAAGTTGCGTATTAATAACTACGTATTAACAATGAGACCAGGCTGGAAATATATACAGCACAACATACACTTTGTGGAGGTTTATTCTGATCTATAAAGATTTTAAAGTTTGAGTTTGTAAACAAACACAAAATAATTTTTTTTCTCTTTTTTCTTCATCATTTAAAAGGTAATATTTTAAATGAAAAAAAGATTTATATATATATACATACATACACTCATATATACACTATTGAGAATATACACTATATTGCCAAAAGTATTAGGACACCGCTCCAAATCATTGAATTCAGGTGTTCCAGTCACTTTGGGTTTCCATGGCCAAGCAGCTGCATCCAAGCCTTACATCACCAAGTGCAATGCAAAGCGTTGGATGCAGTGGTGTAAAGCACGCCACCACTGGACTCTAGAGCAGTGGAGACGTGTTCTCTGGACTGTCAAATCACACTTCTCTGTCTGGCAATCCAATGGACGATTCTGGGTTTGGCAGTTGCTAGGAGAACGGTACTTGCCTGACTGCATTGTGCAGAAAAGTGTAAAGTTTGGTGGAGGGGGATTATGGTGTGGGGTTGTTTTTCAGGGGTTGGGCTTGGCCCCTTAGTTCCAGTGAAAGGAACTCTTAATGCTTCAGCATACCAAGACATTCTGGACAAATTCATGCTCCCAACTTTGTGGGAACAGTTTGGGGATGGCCCCTTCCTGTTCCAACATGACTACGCAGCAGAGCACAAAGCAAGGTCCATAAAGACATGGATGAGCGAGTTTGGTGTGGAGGAACTTAACTGGCCTGCACAGAGTCCTGATCTCAACCCGATAGAACACCTTTGGGATGAATTAGAGCGAAGACTGCGAGCTAGACCTTCTCGCCAACATCACTGCCTGACCTCACAAATGCGCTTCTAGAAGAATGGTCAAAAATTCCCATAAACACACTCCTAAACCTTGTGGAAAGCCTTCCCAGAAGAGTTGAAGCTGTAATAGCTACAAAGGGTGGGCCAACTCCATATTAAACCCTGCGGATTAAGAATGGGATGTCATTAAAGTTCATGTGCACGTAAAGGCAGGCGTCCCAAAACTTTTGGCAATATACTGTATATATATATATATATATACTGCACATTGTATCTATCATAAATCAGATGACACTTTCTCAGCACCTGCTCAGAATTCCCTCTCTTTCTGTGAAAAAGAAATGTGATTGTTTTGCTTTGTCAAATTTACAACAGAAAAAAATTGCTTTAGTCTCTTTATGGTTTCTACATTTTTACTTTGGGAATTTTTGCATTTTTACTTGTCTATGAAAAACACTGGCGTCTGTTTTTTCCAGTTTGGCAAACTTTCTCAAATGAGAACTTTCATCTTTCTAATCACAACTGTAGGTAATGAACTTGTTATCAGAAAGTCCTTAGAGCTTTAGTCAATGGATCCAACTGCACAGAGCCCGTGGAGGCTTGTTAAACCCCTGAGGAGGGTCCCTAGTTGGCCCATTTTCCACTGCCCTGAGGGCCAGCTAAGGTTCTGCTCTCTCAGGTCAGGTAGTCTCAGTTTGGCCCACTGGGGTGCTCCAGGCCAGAAGACAAAAAAACTTACAATGCAACCTACAGCAGTGAACAGGGAATCAAGGCTGCTTTGCTCTGAGGATCTTTGGGAAGGTGTTTGGATAATAATAAGGGTTGAAACTTTTTGGCTTGTTTCCATGGAGACCTGGGTTGCAGGGAGAAAATTGGGAATATAGCCCTGGGCATTGCAGAGGAATGTTGGACATGCTGATGCAATACATATTTCTGCCATAAAGACCTTTTGTTTTCTTTCAGTTTTGTTTTTATATTCTTGTTTGATATTTTCTCAAGTCTTATGCCAAGTCAACATGACACCATGTTAAATAAGTTATATAAAGAAAGAAGGGAAGAAACAGAATGACTTTGAAGAGTGGATGAAATCCCAAGTTTCTAAAAATGTATGCATTTAGAACCTGACCTGAATGAAGCACCAATCATTAATTTAATGTTCATATTGTTTCCTAACAGGGTTATGAAACTTTATATTACAGTTCAGCTATGATCTGGAGGCTTGTATTTGTGTTTGCTTTTAGTTTTTGGGGATTCCCTTCTTTGAAAATGGTTTCCCAAATTCATGCATTTGCTGGCCTGGGCTGCGTTCCACTCCAGTTTTAGACACGCACTCGCGAACTTCCCTAAACACTTCCCCTCGGGGGAATCCCTGCCGCCATTTTGAAGTGCGTTCCACTTTGTGAAGTGAACGAGGGAAGTTTATATGGACAGTCCCTCGCTCCCTTGATTTTGACCGAGGGAGCGAGTCTACTTCATATGTACACTTCAGGCAGCTCCATAACCCACAATGCAGCACGGTTGTGACGTCACCGCATATCACGTTTAATTTACCCACCACAAACAATTCTATGATATAATAATTATTTTTTTTATATTTATAATACACATGTATACATATAGAATGCTGCATTAAACAATTTTGTAAGGGGAAAAAAATTAATAATAAATCAACTCCATATCGGATTCCAAGTGATCAAGGGCTTAGGACGTTCCAGTTCAGCCCATTGCAAAGGTTCCGCCAGTAGTGGGCACTCATGCAACGTAAGCAATGACGTACATCCGAGTCAACGAGACTGAGGGAAGTTAGCGAGGGAAGGGCATTTAAAAAACGAACCGGAAAGCAGCCCTGGTTGCATCTATATCAGGGTTCCTTAAATCTGGTCCTGGAGGGCCAAAGCCCTGCAGAGTTTAGTTCCAACCCTAATTAAACACACCTGCAAAAGCTAGTCAATGTCTTCAGAGTTAGAAAATTGAAGGTAATTTAGTTTGATAATTGTTTGAGCTAAACTCTGCAGGACAGTGGCTCTCCGGGGCTGTATTTGAGGAACCATGATGTCTTGGGAAGCCTATCATGGATGGTAAATTGACTGATGCGTAGAAGTCACATGAATGGGTTGAAGTTAGCTTTGGCACAATAGAGTCGGAAACTGAGGCTTTGCAGCTACATTTAACTTAAAAAATGAGACTCAAAAGAAAAGAAAGAAAAGAAATTAAGTGAGACTAGACCAGTTAGATATCTTGTTCATGCTGGTAGCCTAGACTAGCCAGGATGAGAGTCCTGCACGGGAGCATGGGTGAACCACTAATATTTGATGTAACGGGTGGAATAATATTTATTTTCACAAGTTCACACTTACAAATAGTCAGTGTAAAAGTATGCATATTTGGCATGCTGTCCGAGTAGAAGGCTCCTAGGTTGGAATTTGGCCTGAACCTAGAGTACTCCCCCCATATCTCTAGTTAGGATAGTAACCAGGCAAGTGTGAGGACACGAATGCAGAAAACTGTCAATGAACATAGGTGAGTCGGCTATATATAAATATAGGTCTCCTCGTGCTGATTGTATAGGCAATTTGAACGTGTTCCTCCCGAACTTTGTTAATAAAACCTCATTTGTCATTTGCGTGGAATCAATAGGCACGGGCAGACTGCAGGTCCAATAGTTAAGACTATTTCTACTCAGTTCGGTACCCACTGATAGGCAGCTGCTTTCAAACGGTCCAGTGCTTATTTGTCACATAGTCAGAAGACTGTAAAAGGTTTCTAATTACAACACGATTTGCAGCGTTGAGCATTATAGACAATCATGCTGCAACTGAAGTTATTGACAGCTTCAATCATTATAAAGGGAGCGCTCTTTGAAGCAAAAAAATAAAAAGAGTTCATAGTAAGCACTGGTCACACTTTGTTTTGATGGTCCCCATTAAACATTCTGTTGACTACAAGTAATGTTGCACCTACATGTCAGCTAACTATCATTAGAGTATTATTTAAGTGTAGTAGGCTGTTAGGGGAAGGGGTAGAGTTAGTAAAATAAGGGCTTAGGGTTAGTACAGTAAGATTAAATGTACTTGCAAAGTTAATTATAATCAGTATAATGTCTATTGGGGAACCATCACAAAGTGTTAGCAAATGTTACTCTACTAATACTCTGAGAGTTAGTCAGTTGACATGTTGGTGTAACTCTAGTTAGGCAACAGAATGTCTAAAGGGGATCATCAAAATAAAGTGTTACCCAAACATCTTTGAGCCTAGACAAACAAGTTTAAACAAGATAAACATTTAAGGGATAATTTACAGTCTTATAATTTATTACACAGACCTTTTTGCCTCAAAAGATAGTAATTGGAAGTCCTAAAATTTTATCTTAATTCAATTTCATCTTTTGAGTTGGTTTGAGCTACAGTAAAGTAGGGTAGATAGTGTAAAGTTGGAACACTTTTTTTAACCAGGGAGTCAGTCATGCCGCAAACGCTAGCTTCAGAATGGGGCACTGCCTCCGAAATGAAGGTCTAGGCCAGGGGTTTTGTGATAAACACACTTGACAGGGAGGTAAGTGAATCCACACAAGCTTTATTGAACACACATGCTGAAGCAGAGGTAAACAGGAGAGTAGTTATCAAGTTTGTGGATGGAATGCAGATTATAATGAAATGTCTCTCTTACAGGTGATAGACTGAAGGAGTGGATAGCAGAAAAGATTGTTGAAGCACACACCTCAGTGGCTAGAGATGGGAGCACAGGTAAGTATCACTTAGAAATCCACAAGAGAAGAATAACAGGAACCAGAGTTCAGGTGATGATCACAGGTAAGTCCTATAGCTCAAAACCAGACATTGAGCGAACTGAGGTGTGTGCTTATATGTGGTGGCTGATAAGGTGAGTAATTGAGTGACAGGTGTTGGTGATTAGAACTTAGGTGACTGGGATCGTTGAGTGGTGGTGGTGAGAGAGCCTGGTGAACCTGTCACAAATGATTCTCAACACTGGCCCTCAAGGTCCACTTTCCTGCAGAGTTTAGCTCCAAACCTAATCAAACACACTTAAACAAGCTAATTAAGGTCTTCTCATTGGGTTCTTCTCAATATCCCTCCTCGTTTCCTCGCTCCTCCGTCCTCCGTCCTCCATCCTATGACCCGGAAACCGATCGAGCTCAGCCATCTTGAAGGACATCTCAATTTTCTAATTGCACCACGAGGAGGCGAGGATCGAGGAGTGAGGAAGCTTCCTGAGGAGTCATGAGCGAGGATACACAGGTGCATCCTTTGCGGAAGTCTTTCTCATCAAGAAACGTGACGAACGCATAAATTCTCCTCCCCCTTCATATCTGTCACAATGATTTAAAAGTATGCTTTAATGTATGCAGTTTAAATAAACTTTACATCTCACATATTTCAACGGGGCATCTTGCTTTATTAATATTTATAATTTTTTTTTAAATAACCAAACTTTAACAACACATGGGTAGATCCCTCGAGTGCAGCTGATGACGCTTTGAAGTGACGCTAAAGGGAGCGAGGATATATCATTTCACTTGATTCAATTCCTCCGTCCTCGCATCTTTTCCTTGTTTCCTTCCCTCGCATCCTGAAGGGGTGGAGCTAAGACGCGAGGAAAGGAAGCGAGGAAAGGAAACGAGGATGCACAAATAAGAATTGAGAAGCACCCATTGACTCAGACGTACGTCATTGCTTACGTTGCATGAGTACCCACTACTGGTGGAAACCTTGCAATGAGCATAATTGGAACATCCTAAGCCCTTGATCACTTGGAAAATGCTATGGAGTTGATTTATTATTTACACTTGTTTCCCTTACAAAATTATATTGGTGTGTTTGGGTTGTTTTAAATATTAAAAATATGTATATATATCATTGAGTTGTTTGTGGTGGGGGGTAAATTAAACATGATCTGCGGTGACATCACTATCATGTTGCATTGTGGTATATGTAGTTGCCTGAAATGTACAAATGAAGTAGACTCGCTCCCTCTGTCAAAATCGAGTGGTCAAGGGTCTGTCCATATAAACTTCACTCGTCCACTTCACAAAGTGGAATGGACTTCAAAATGCATAGGGATCCTGAGGGGAAGTAGGGAAGTTTGCGAGTGTGTGTCTAAAAGCAAAGTGGAACTCAGCCCTGGAAAGCTACTGGCAGTTAAGTTTGATAAAGGTTGGAGCTAAACTCAGGAAATTCGACCTCGGAGGTCAGAGTTGAGAACCCCTGGACTAGATGGTTGGTGCTGGCTGCAGGACAGACAAGGTTCAGGTCTGTGTTTACAATGATTAAGACCTCCAGGGCTAGAGCAAACTCTGGAGAGGTTTCGAGAGGCCTTGGAAAGAATGGGGTGGATTGTGGAGGCTCTGGGGAAACTGGATTGATGCGGTTCAGGTACTTTTCAGCTTTTCCCACCATAAGTGAAGACCCAATTAGTAAGAGTAATGAAGCATAAGTAATGTACTGGGCTAAGGACTTGTGTGTGTCTCCCACAGCCATCAATAGGAACAGAGGATCATCCAGTCCAACCCAGGAAACATACCTTCTGTGCTCCATCTGTCCATGTTGCTTGGTTACAGAGCTCCTGGAATTCCTCCACATAGATCTCTAGGGATAGTCCTCAGGTCCAGCAGGTCTTCCACAGGATGGAGAGTAGATCCTTCTGGGTTTATAGTGAGGTCTGGTCATAGTTAGGCTTTTTTACAGTCTTATTAAATATTGTCATATTTATCAGAACTATACTTATATACCAAGTTCTTCCATGAAACACTAGATGGCGCAGGCTGATGGGTCCTTAATGCAGCCATATCACCCTGTAGCCCAAGACTGGTTGCCCACTGAAGCTAAGCAGGGCTGAGCCTGGTTAGTACCTGGATGGGAGACCTCCTGGGGAAAAACTAGGTTGCTGCTGGAAGAGGTGTTAGTGAGGCCAGCAGGGGGTGCTCACCCTGTGGTCTGTGTGGGTCCTAATGCCCCAGTATAGTGATGGGGACACTATACTGTCAAAAAGCACCGTCCTTCGGATGAGAAGTTAAACCGAGGTCCTGACTCTCTGTGGTCATTAAAAATCCCAGGATGTCCTTCGAAAAGAGTAGGGGTGTAACCCCGACATCCTGGCCAAATTTGCCCATTGGCCTCTGTCCAACATGGCCTCCTAATCATCCCCATACACTGATTGGCTTCATCACTCTGTCTCCTCTCCACCAATCAGCTGGTGTGTGGTGGGCGTTCTGGCGCAATATGGCTGCCGTCGCATCATCCAGGTGGATGCTGCACATTGGTGGTGGTTGAGGAGATTCCCCCTTCAATATGTAAAGCGCTTTGAGTGCCCAGAAAAGCGCTATATAAATGTAAGGAATTATTATTATTAATGCAACCTGCTGACAATTACATCATTAACTACACAGCACAAGCTGATTGGTTCCTGTTGCATCTGCAGCCAATGTGCTTGCTGCTCATTATTTAAATATTTGGTCAGTATTTGCTGTAGCAGTATGCAGAACTCTTTCAAAGTTCCTCTGAAACCTTCCACCTTCCCCAGCTCCACCTGGATAGATCTGCAATGGGTAATTTCATATGTGCTTTTTGTGCCGCAGCAGTATGTCCTACATGCTCACAGCAGTGTGTCGTGTATGTATTGGCAATAGCAAGTCTCTGTATTTGCTCGGCAGCAGCAATAATCAACAGCAGCAGCAATGTCAGCAGCAGCAGTGTAGCAAATCTATTCCACCAAGTCCAAATACATTACCATTGTCATATCAATTACCATGCTAAACTCTTCCGATAGTTGTCATGATACAAATATAGTTAAATAAAAAAAAAAATGTCTTTCTTTTTTTTTTATATCATACAGGGCCATAATTGGAAATCACATAATCCTATTGGGAATCACATGTTCCAAAATATTACATTGATCTAGTTTGAACCATTAGTTTAAGTTTGATGTTGGAAATCTTAAAGGACATTTCCCTGTAGGGTTCAAAAGAATTGATTCCAAATTATTCCCATCTGGGAATAATTAATAAAAAACTAACGTGTACAAATAATTAATGTGGAAGCAGAAATTCCATTATGTAACCTTTACACATTCCTTTCATCATTCATAGAATCACTTAAAAAAAGACAATGGTGGAATAAGGTTTCGAGTGACTTTGGGAGACATACTAAGAAGAGAGGGATGACCGGTACGCATTCTATTAAGAAGTGGTTAAGGACACCCTTGGAGGGTGTTTAGAATTTAATTTCTCAGACAGTGTTGAGAGAGAGAAGGAGGTGAACCGGTTGAGCAGAATAAAAAATATGACAGTAGAGGGAAGAGATA
>RJVU01046259.1:2484194-2509133 GCA_003731715.1 Anabarilius grahami | reverse complement strand
ACTCCAGAGCCGAAAGAAATGTTTTATTCATGCTGAGGCTGTAGATGCAAGACATGACAGAACAGAGAATTGCAAAAAGAGGGATGAATGCATAACATTACAGTCTAGCAAACACCACTGAAATATAAATAACTTGTTTACTACTCACTGAATTGTCAGTTTTGTTATTACCTAGTTAAAAAAATCACTCTATCTAGTCAAGTTAAGTTAATCTAGGATCTTGTCTCAAAGTGTGCTGCATACATCCTAAAAAGTGAATCCATAACATGCCATAGTTTTTGGATAGTGTTGGCTTTCTGTAAGGCAAAAATTGTATCTTTGGATTTTTGGTTCTAAATTCTGATAGAAATGCCATTACGAATCCTTTACAAATTTAACATTGCGTTTATTTAGGATTTTCCGGCCATTCTCATCTAATAGTGAATATGTTAAAAATATAATTTTGAATGATTGGATCTGTTTTGCTTTAGTTTTGCTGTGCTGATCACCTTTGAGGAGTTCACCTTTATAGTCAACAGCTATGCCGTTCCATCACTCTTTGACGGACACCTTCCTTCTCTCTTATTGAAAATGCTCTGAGCATCGCCACCCTCTCAGCTCACGGATGAGGATGCTGGAAACACCCGAGCAGACAAGAAAAATGATCCTCATTTTCCAAAGGGCTGCAAGTCAGCCAGGAATGTCTATTATTCCATCGACACTGTCGGTATTAAGTTATTTCCCTCTCTAAATACGAAAAAGTTCATGAATATCTATTGAGTTCCAGGTGCGGACTCAGAGGGCTCTTCTTCACCACAATACTTTTCTCTTACGAGTGATTGAGACTCTATATTCTACCTCGTTAACTTTTTTCTCCTGAGATTGAAGTGTAAGACAATAGTATCGGAAATTGGCTAATAAATCCTTTGAGAAAAGCACCACTACTTCTTTTTCTTTTTCCGTGAGAGGGTTAAAGATGTTCTTTTTGTTTTCACCATCTTGTCTCTTGAATTTGATTGCTGGGCAATCCTACGCCTGTTTAAGTCTGTACCCTTGCGCAAGCCGAGGCTCATGAGGGAGATTTTAATGTGTTCCAAAGCCTGTGAGAATGGCAGCATGCCAGGACTTGACTGGAGGGTGATGCTGAGTGGAGCTACAAGCTGTTCATGCACTCCCTCAATAATTTAGGTAAATAATATCATAAATAAAAGGGCCTGGGAGAGCTGGCACAATGAGGAATCAAAGAGGGATGAAGGGAAAGGGCAATGTTTGAGAGACATACAGTACAAGAAGGGAAGAAATCAGCAACTGTATGCTTATGAGCTACCAGGATGATCATATTTGCTCCCTGTGATTTTACCTCTAGGTTTCTATGGCCAATTTTTATAATTACCTGTTGAAATGTGACTTTCTTGTTTGTGTCAAATATTTAAATTTACAAAAACCATCTTTACATTGCCATGTGTGGCATCTGACAAGGCATGTTTACTTACACAGTCTGTTTAATGCTCCTAAAAGTGGCATAAAGGTATAACAACTGCATAATGTTCTGAGATTAATGTAATTTTAAATAGCCTACATAATTGTTAAACTAGCAAAAGTGGATTCAGACATGCCCTAAGTGCACCTGCGCCATGCGCCAATTCTTATAGGTTTCTACACTGAAAAAAAAATGGTGTAGGATTTACTTGGACACAGTTTTTACTCAGACATGGCTAATAAATTTCACAAATAATAACAAAAAAATGGCAGTAATACAGTGAATTAAAGGTGAACATTTGAAGCAGAAAGATTGAAAAATGTTATTGTTCCATCGTATTTTGCTGATATTTAATTACCTGCTATTTTGTCCTTGACTGTGTGATGTGATAATTTAACTCACACATCTTTGCTTCCTCTCTCTTTCTCTTTCTTTCCCTTCCCTCTCTCTCTCTCTCTCTCTCTCTGACACATACACACACACACACACTTTCACATTCTTTACACACATCTTTCACATCCTCCAACACACATAGCCGCACATGTTGCCTCTTGTCATTTCCCTCTTCGATAGCGTGATCACACTAGTGCTATAGGAGATTGTGTGGAAGAAACAGTACTCTTACATGCACGTAGATATGCAAAAACACAGAGCCAGAAACAAAGAGAAAGATGCAACCTAAAAGTAAAACTTAAAAAGTCAAGACAAAACTACTGGAATGACATAGTTATCCTCATTATACAAAAGAAAAGCATGAATGGATTATGAGTATTTAAGTCGATTAATGTTCTTTAAAGTCCTTTCATTATATTTTTTGTCTTATAGATATAAAAGTATCTTTTGGGAAATAGTTCCCCCAAAATTAACATTCTGTCATTGTTTACTTCCTTTCTTTACTTTATTACATCTTTTCATGTCATTCCAATCCTGCACAATGTTATTTTTGGTAACACTTATGGTGCAATAAATTATTATGGCACATAAATTCATGCTTAACTAATGCACATATGCACATGTTAATGTATGACTCATGAAGAATTAAACCATTTATTAATGATTACTGCAACAGCAACTAATACATATTCTACATGATTAATAGTTTAAGATATATGTATTGTTACTAATTAAATGTGTCATAATGTATTAATTCCTTAATAACAGTCACGTGCCTCAACAAGTAAAGTCATGACATGATACATTTGCAAATCATTAGCTAATGATTAATTAATCAGACAACTGGAAGTTGAAGTACATTGCTTTGACCAGTTGTGATAACACATTAATTTACACTATAATACTATGTTATTAAGGAGTTAATACATTGACACATTTAATTAATAGCAATTCTTATAGTACTTAATCTATTAATCATATAGACTCTTTATTAGTTGCAGATGCAGTGATCATTAATTAATGGTTTAGCTCTTCATGAGTCATACATTAACATGTGATTATCTGTGCCTTAGTTAAGCATGAATTAATACATAATAGTGTTCCTGTATTGTAAAGTGTTACCTTATTTTGTTTTCTGTACAACAGAAAAGTACGGATATTAAAGCCACTCTTTTCCATACAACAGTTCATAGCGACCAAAAACACCATAAACATGTTTGATTTTAAGTCTTCAGAATTTTTTTTTAAATATTTTTCAAAATGTCTCCATTTGTTTTACATAGAATAAATAACAGCATACAGGTTTGGAACAACATAAGGGCAAGTGAATAATGATCTTTACCTTTAACTGAATTGATTCATTTTATTCACTGGGAATAAAATACTTTTAAGTAAAAAAAAAATTAATCTCTTAAATCTTACCACTGGCACAAATTACCATTCCAATAAGTAAAAAAATAAATGCTTTATCTATACTTTTTTTTTTTTACACACTTTCCTCTCCCTGTCTCCCTCTCTTTCTGGCTGTCTCTCTCTCTCTCTCTCTCTCTCTCTTTCTCTCCCTGGTTTTTTCCTTGCTGCTATGTCTCATTTGAATAATTCAGCACAGTACTAGTATTCTCCAGGGCTCCATTGTCTCAGTGTGGCAGCCAAGCAAAAGAGAGAGAGAGTGGAAAGGAGCAAAGAAGGAAGGGCAAAAGCCATAGCAGTGAGGCTTCCTTGCCTGCTCGCCTGACTGTGTAAATCAGTCCTAATGAGCCAGTGAAATGGCAGATAGTCCAACACACACACATAGCAGCCATCATATCTTCCAGAAGCTTAAGGTATTGACTGCTCACCTGACCTTCTCCTTATTCCTCTACTCACATCTCTGTACCTTTTCTCAGCCTTTTCGATTCAGTTCAAGCCAATAGTGGTGGGGAAAAAAATATACATTGTATTTAACTTAAAGAAGCAGAATTACAATTGTAAGAAAATTCAAATATATTAATTTAACTGCTGTAAGTGCAGTTTTTAATAATGCATTTCCTTTTTTAGTTGGAATTACTCATAAACATCATCATAACACATCAAATATGAGGTATTTTTTTAAATATTAGCTTGATCCATCCATCCATTTTCCTGCTTGCCATCCCACAAGTCCTTTTCCCCTAGCAAACTTCCTCTAGTTCCTCTTGGGGGACCCCAGGGCATTCCCAGGCCTGCCGGGAGATATAATTCCTCCAGTGCATCCTGGGTCTGCTTGGGGTCTCTTCCCAGTTTGACATGCCCTGAAACACCTTTACTGGAAGACATTCCGGATATGTCCTTACCAGATGCATAAACCATCTGAACCTCTCGGATATCTGAGCTTTGCATCTGGAATCTCAGGGTTAGTCCAGATACCCTGCGGAGAAAGCTCATTTCAGACACTTTTACTCCTTCTTTCAGTCACTACCCAAAGCTCATGACCATAGTTGAGTGTGGGAACACAGATAGACTTGTAAATTGAGAGCTTTGCCTCCAGGCTCAGATTCCTCTTTGCAGCTTCCTGCATTACAGCCGTAACCACACCCATCTGCCTATCAACCTCATTCTGCAACCTGCCATCACTTGTGAACAAGACCCTGAGATACCTGAAGTCCTCCACTTGAAGAAGCAACTCACCCCCTACCCGAAGAGGGCAATCCACCTTTTCCAGCTGAGAACCATGGCCTTGGATTTAGAGGTGCTGACCCTCATCCTCACTGCTTTACAGTCAGCATTCTAATGGTTCGCAAGAACCTCTTTGAGGCTGACAAAAAGTCCTTCTCTATGGCTTCTCCCACAGCCAAGTTTTTGCTTCTAATTCAACTGCAGCTGCAGCCCTTCTATCTTGCTAATATATGACAATCACATCTGAAGTCCCACCGGTTAAATGATCCTGAAAGGTCTATTTCATCCACCCTGCAGCCTCCCTTGCTGTTGGTGTCCACCAATGTCTTCTTGGGTTGCCACCATGACAAGCACCAACAACCTTTCCAGTAAAGTCCCTTTAAGATAAGTCATTTCACTCAGCACCCATCTTTGAGACGCCTCTCGGGCATGCAAGAGCAGCTCCTATCTCTTTAAATGGGGTAACGTCAAATTCTCCAAAAATGTTCACCAAGCTTACAATTAAATTTCATATTTCAAATCACCAATGAAATCTGACAACAACTGTCATAACATAAATTTTGTTTCTAAACACTTGGATCATGACAAAAAACTGCAGTTTTCAGGCTGGACCAAGCTAATGTGCATGCACAGTCCTAAGTGCTCGTCTCAGAACACTGACTGTTTCTATAGGAACCGGAGCTTCTAATGGCAGCTGCAGTGACATGATGACTTTACCAATCGGCGATTGGCTCTTTTTTTTAGAAGGCGGGACTTATTCCACCATATTGCGTGTTGCACTTTCTCTCATTCATAGTAATATGAGTGCACCGTCTTTCTGTATATAAAGTCTTTGCTTTAAGCCACAGCTCAAAGTAGTTTATTCTGCAATGGAGGCTTTGGAGACACTCGAACTCTATGTCCCCAGCCTTTATTGGGTTGAAGAAGGTGGGAGTTAAAGATCTGGACAGGATCCAAACATTCCCAGTTCCCCTAACAATCTGTTTGGGTTTCCCAGGTCTATCCGGCAGTCTTCCTCACCATCTTATGACTGGCTCTACTTAGGACCCACTTATGATTGAAAATCATTTCCAATTCTGGAATCGTATACTTAAGGTCAGGAATCGGATACTTGTAATAAAATAAAATTTTCAAACCATTTTCAAGAACAAGCGAAAGAGAGAGAAAATTACTCACTGATCTTGACTGAATAAATTTTGTAACTTTAATAATTAATGTATATTTTATTTGTAAATAGAAAACTATGCAATGTTGTTTTACATTTGATTACAATTTCTGAACTTTGTTCAGTTGTTCAGTTCAGGAAAATGTTACTGTCCTTTAGGCTGCTGATTTTTTTGTACACTGCTGATTTTTGTTCATGGAAATCAGTTGCAACAAAACGTTTTGCCAAAAGACAGAATAACTATATTTGATATAAATGTTTGTCTAAATGATTTTACTTCTCTAGAATTGAAACTGGGAATCAAAAAGAATCGGAATCGATAAGCAGAATTGGAATCGCTAGGGTTCAAATGATAACCAACTCTATTTAGGACCCCCAAGCAAGGCAGATAATTTGAACTGTGGTTCGGTGCAAAAACACAGAGCACACTCAGAATCTTCCCTTCCGAAACAAAGTCACATTGATGCAACATTCTCATCTACTGTGCTAAACCCCAAAACCATGGCACCAAGCCAGGGATTTATTCTCACCTCCACATGACTCTTACCATGGGTGACTCCAGAGAAGGAGAGTGTCTGACCACCATCCAGGTGTTTGGTTACAGAACCTGAGATTTGCAGGGAAAGAGTGAACAATAGAGAAAGAGTGCCTTCCATCAAGTTGCCCCTTGAAAACCTCAGATATTACCTAATTTGACTTAGAGACTGACCATCCCTACAGCCCTTCTGCTTCATGTTATGCCACATTCCTGGAAGAAATAACGTGGTAGCTGACTACCTGTCCTGCTTCCCGGACACTTTGCAGCTAGGAGAAGGGGAAGGTAGTAGGGAATCTAGCTTTTGGGCTGAATAGCACTGGACACACGTTACACCCACTTACATCCCTGTTTCCCCTCCTTACTGTACAATGTATGAGCAGAGTCCTTGGCACATATTCTCAGCAAAGACCATGGCAACAAGTCCTTGGCTCAGACCCCTATGGCCAGTTATGAACGCACCATGCCAGGACCTGATAGGCTTTGGCCAGTCTGAGCCTGTTTTCCCCCCAAAAAAATTTTCTCAATTTCTGTCACCTGATGGAGTTTATAATATTTATTTTCCCAAAAACAAAAAATAACATAAACTAAAAAGATTACTTGCTGTTGGGTT
Source organism: Anabarilius grahami (assembly GCA_003731715.1). Lineage (NCBI taxonomy): Eukaryota > Metazoa > Chordata > Actinopteri > Cypriniformes > Xenocyprididae > Anabarilius > Anabarilius grahami. The sequence goes on along the minus strand of RJVU01046259.1, from coordinate 2,502,334 downwards.
CATGTCTTTCTGTGACAAAAGCTTGGCCATAAACACCAACTTATTTATGTAAAACTGGCATTTTGTGTCAAACCACAGATTTCCAGTCTTTTTATAGGCTACACTGTAAAAAATAAATCCGTAAAATAACAGTACTGGCAGCTCATTACCCAGACATTATCGAGTAATTTTACAGACATTTCTATTAACCCTGAATCACAATGTAGTGCAAAATTCTAAATATAGGTAAAACACCTGTAAAAAAAAAAAAGAATAAATAAATACAGAAAGTTCCATTAAACTAATATAGTAGTACATTGTGCCCTGTTTTCACAGATCTTTTTTTACCACATGTATCTGTTTATCATGACACTCTTTGTCAGGTGCATGGATAATGATGTCATTTCAAAATGTTCTCTACTTTAGTGCCAGCTAGAGCAGTGGCTATTTCATGCTGGTATACATGGTTTATCCGAATCTGCTCTCCCTTCACTATGTTGCATTCACATTTTCTGATCTCTCCCCCCTTCTTTGAACACAAGATTCACTGTCTCTTTTACCTTCATTTCTAAAGTGATGTGCATTGCTGCCATCTGCAGTTCAACACATTCGCACTGTGCTGCAATTTCTATAGTGCAAGCGAGAGTCAGATCTATTCCAGCAATTCTCTGCACACTTACTGAGACCTGCGCTGACTCAAAACTGCAGCTCTAATTTGATTGTCTTTATCAGCTCCAAAATCAAAATCTTCGGCTCTGTCTGTGTGTGTTTGTGTTTGTGTGTGTTTGTGTNCCTTCATTTCTAAAGTGATGTGCATTGCTGCCATCTGCAGTTCAACACATTCGCACTGTGCTGCAATTTCTATAGTGCAAGCGAGAGTCAGATCTATTCCAGCAATTCTCTGCACACTTACTGAGACCTGCGCTGACTCAAAACTGCAGCTCTTATTTGATTGTCTTTATCAGCTCCAAAATCACAATCTTCGGCTCTGTCTGTGTGTGTTTGTGTTTGTGTGTGTGTGTGTGTGTGTGTGTGAGAGAGAGTGTGCGCGTTTTTGTGACATATCAGGACACAAATGTGTATAATGACATGGGTATGACATAGGTATTACAAAAAGAGGTGACTTATGAGGACATTACCCATGTCCCCACTTTTTAAAAGGCTTATAAATCAAACAGAATGAGTTTTTGTGAGAAAGTAAAAGTGTGCACAGTTTCCTGTGATGGTTAGGTTTAGGGGTAGGGGTAGTGTAGGGGGATAGAAAATACAGTTTGTACAGTATAAAAACCATTACGCCTATGGAATGTCCCCACAATTCACAAAAACAAACATGTGTGTGTGAGAGTGTGTGAGAGAGAGAGAGAGAGAGAGAGTGTGTGTGTGTGTGACAGAGTGTGTGAGAGTGTGTGAATGCTCTTTTATAGATTTGCACCTCTGAGTTTGCTGCTTATTCTTATACTTGGAATTCTTTAAAATTAAAAACAAAAATAAAAATAGCAAAAATCTCACAACATCCAAGGTCTAGATCCAGAATGAAAAATCTGAATATGTAAATTATTGAAAACATCTGATGGGTGGTTTTAACCCAGCAGTTGAGTTAAATGTTTGCCCAACCTGCTGGGTAGTTTTATTTAACTCAACTATTGTTTAAAAATTACTGTTTTGCTTGCTTAATATGAACCCAAAATATGTTGGAAATTGACATTTATTAGTATGTTTAATTAATGAACAGCATGAAAAATAATTAAATAAAACTGCCCAGCACGCTGGTCAAATATTTAACCCAACCACTGGGTTTGTCCATTTTCAACCCAACTTGGGTTGTTTTCAACCCAGCATTTTTTAGTGATGCTTTTTTATTCATGTTAATAAAAAATGAGCATAATGTGTTTGTAAACACATTATTATATTATTATTATTTGTTTTTGGAAATAGGCTAATTTCTTCCTTGCTAAAAAAGAAGACGAAAGTTTTCAGATATGTGAAACGGTGACAAAATAAAGGACAAAAATAAATAAATAAATAAATAAAAGCTCAGGTTTGTTGAAAAGGTATAAATGATTTACTGGACTATAAGTTGGCAATATCATGGGAGAGAGTTAACAAGATAAGGAAAAACAGAAAAGAAATGTCAAATATGATTTGGGGATGGGGGGTTAAGGGATAAATAATTAAAGGGTTAAATAAGGGAATAAGAAAAATAAATAAAAAGGGTAAAACATATTCTAGGCAGGGACGGATTAGCCCCCTAAAATGTTAAATATTAAAATATGTCCCTTAAAATAGGCACACATTCACTCTTAAACGTTTCTTGTCTTGTCACTTTCATATGCTACATCAAATGTAAATTAGGCTATCACATATTTTCCATTCAAAACAGCTAAATTTATATATATATATATATATTGAGTAGCTTGAACTGCTGGATATTACTGTGGGTCGTTCAACATTCCTCTTGTAAAACAGTTGTCAAACATTATAAATTTATATATACGTAAATATTATACTCTTTCAGCTGTAAAAACTATAAAGTTGCGTTGAATTTGCACTCGTCTTGCCTTCTTTGGTCATCTCGCTCATTTTCACGAGCGCTGAGGAAGAACAACCTTAAAAATGTAACTTTTAAAACTTTTTAAGGATGAGTTTAATCTCCGCATATGCAAAAAGAGAGAGATGGGATAAAGGAAATAAAGGAGTGTCATCTGTAGAGCATTAAAAACATTTGGTTGTGCAAGAGTGGTTTATGGCAGTGTAGAAGGAATGACACAATAAGCCTACTATCTCAGCAAAGAATTGGATACTCTGCTGCTCTCAATAAATAATTTAATAGGAAAGCACAAGGGTCTTCAACCGGGTGTCCGCAACCCCTAGGGGGTCCGTAGCGGTACTGCAGGGGGTCCGTCAATTAATGTTTGATCACAAATCATTTTTTGTTAAAAAAAAATTAAAACATGGGTGGGTCATTCTACAGAAACGTCCACTTTTGGTATGACAAAATGTCTTAAAATGTATTTCTTTTTCTAACATTTAAACTTAGACCACATTATTATATTACACTTTGACTTTATGAATACACATAAATGACCGCTTAATGATTTTTTATTTTTTTGTACATTTATTTAAAGACTGCATGTCCCCTGTTTTTTGTCACTGGTGTTACCATACTTCTCTGGCATTTTTAAACATTTTTATGAAATAGTATTTCTTAATTTTTCAGCACATGCAGTCAGAGTTACAGAATAATAATGATAATGCAAAAAATAAGGAGATTATGTGTTATTTTATTTTAATCAGGTTAGTTAAAAGTGTGATTGAATGATGTTAATTCAATTGCGCAACCATGTATTTGCTACAACAATGAAAATATTTGAAAAACAGTTTTAAAAAGTAATGATGCAATCCTTTAAATCTTAATTCTTGAGTGTAGCAGAATTCAATGAATGTAAAATTATTATCATGTCACATGACACAATTTATTTAATGTGACAGACAAAAAACAGTAACACCAGTGACACATTGAATCACCAGTGACATATACATAAGACCAAAGATCCTTATTCTTCAACTACAATTAAGTAGATGAGACTAAATTTTTACATTTGGTGTACAATCAAAGACTATCATTGACACTTAGTGAAAGCAGTCAGAAAAAGATCATAAACAACATTTTAAAACTGTCTGTAAAATATGCTGACTGTAAAGTCGCTGCACTGAATTTAGCCAAATACCCTTAATTTAGCCTTATCTGCCCAAAGGAGGATTAACAATGAGAAAGAAAAGTTAGAATCATGTAATCTTAGTGCTATTTTATGCAAAATAACTAAATTAATAGCTTTAAATAAAGTTTATCTATAAACGGGTAACAACAGTGACAATTTCATAAAAAGTAACACCAGTGACAGTAACACCAGTGATATTTTTCATGAAAAATGCATTTTACAAAATGGCTGCTGCAAGGAATCAATCCACATGTTGTCAATCATGATATATTCACTAAATCAAGTAATTTAATCCATTTGAATTCTAGTTTTTTTTTAATTCCCTAGCAATAAAGTAGGTCACACCAGTGACTTCAACTAAAAGCTTCATATGAAATTATGATTTTCTAATTAAAATTTCTGATAACTGAAAAGAGTTAGTGGACTTTCCATTGGCCTTTCTTCATGGATCTTCAGGAAATAGGAAGAAGGAAGTCAAGTGATGTCATCAGTGTGATTTTTTTTCTTTCAAAATAAGAGATTTTTGTTAAAGGTAACAACAGTGACACAACACCTGGGGACCACATTCATTATATATTTTATAATATTTATTTAGCATTTTTTTTATTTTATCTCATTTACATCATATATTTGACAGTTATGCATACATTATTGTATTTGAAATGGTAGAAAAACCTGTTTCTGAGCTCAAAATAAAGCACTTTCCCTCTGTACATGACTGTGGGGACGAGCCCTTCTATGGTGTTTGGAATTTTTATAATTAATTAAAAAACAATTATTGCCACATTGATGGCTCAAGAAGGTTTAATTGTTCAAATAACATATTGTTTCATATTAAATTATATATTAAAAAAAAATTGTAATCCTAAAGTGTTTTTCAAGTGTAATATTTCTGTAAAGTCTAGGGACAGAAAACAAAGTGGACGTTTCTGTAGAATGACCCGGGTAACAAAAAATCACAAAGTCTAATTTCAATATAAGCACCCTGAAACAAGCAAGAACACCCTCAGCTGATACTGTAATAATATAATATGATTGGCGAAACAGATTTGGCAAACCCTCCTTTGCATTTTGAGTTTGCGCTCTCGAGAACGTGAAATGGTCCGATTTACAGCAGATTTTTGCAGCGCTGAGAAATGTAGCCAATCACAGACAAGTTTGTTGACGCTTTGAACGCAATGTTGGCCAATCAGGAGTGTTTAAGTTATAATCCACTCACCGCTCAAAACGTTGCAGTTTGCTGAGTTCTGCTCACTGAATCCTCTCTTTAACAAAGACACGGTGTCAGTAAGATATTCATTATGCAGTGTAGATAACTTTATTGATATAAAGGTAACGTTGTGAGATCGCAAATGTTGATGAGTGACAGTTTTGGAGCGGTCTTTGGTGCTTTCCGTGGCAGATGGCCAGTTAGACGCTGCAAAGTACATATAAATGCGTGATTCACTATCAAAATATAAGCCAGCTCGAAAACTTCCGGTGAAATAGTAATTTGCTGGTGTGTTGAGCATCAGTAGTGTCAAATTTAGATTGTAATGAGAATATAATCACTTAAATAGTCAGGCATAGCATTAATTTAGTTATTCAAACGTCAGAAAGCATAAAAAATAAATAAAGATGTTCAATTCGACCATCCGTTTTCACACTTTTATGTGAAAAAAAGACTTCAAAAATTAAATATTTATTGTGCATTTTAGTTAGATTAATTGAATAAAATGTGTTTTCACAAGTGTGCTGAAATTGATCTCTGACTGGCAGCTGCTGTGATTATAAAGGGAAAGCACGGTGCTCGCTTTCTGTGTCATTCATTCACAATAAAAGTTATTGTTTTTCTTAAGATTTTTTGAGTATTTTATACTTCACATTGACAAAATGTATATTTAAACCTAGTTATTTTATAAAGTTTAATATTTAGTCAAAACGAAGTGAAAAACGATTAGAGGAAATTACGGAAGAGGATTAGGGCCAAGCAATAATAAAAAAAATAAAACCATCTCGAGATTAAAGTCGTTAAATTTCGAGAAAAAGGTCGAGATAAAATGTTGAGAATAAACTCATTAAATTACGAGAAAAAACTCGTTAAATTTCGAGAAAAAAGTCGAGATAAAATGTTGAGAATAAACACATTAAATTACGAGAAAAAACTCGTTAAATTTCAAAAAAATAGTCGCGATAAAATTTTGAGAATAAACTCATTAAATTATGAGTTTATTCTCAACATTTTATCTCGACTTTTTTCTCGAAATTTAACGAGTTTGTTCTCGTAATTTAATGACTTTTTTCTCGTAATTTAATGACTTTATTCTCAACATTTTATCTCGACTTTTTTCTTGAAATGTAACGACTTTTTTTCTCGTAATTTAACGAGTTTATTCTCTACGGAAGAGGATTAGGGCCAAGCAATAATAAAAAAATAAAACCATCTCGAGATTAAAGTTGTTAAATTACGAGAAAAAACTCGTTAAATTTCGAGAAAAAAGTCGAGATAAAATGTTGAGAATAAACTCATTAAATTACGAGAAAAAAATTTCGATAAAATGTTGAAAATAAATCATTAAATTACGGCCAAGCAATAATAAAAAAATAAAACCATCTCGAGATTAAAGTTGTTAAATTTCGAGAAAAAACTCGTTAAATTTCGAGAAAAAAGTTGAGATAAAATGTTGAGAATAAACTCATTAAATTACGAGAAAAAAATTTCGATAAAATGTTGAGAATAAATCATTAAATTACGGCCAAGCAATAATAAAAAAATAAAACCATCTCGAGATTAAAGTTGTTAAATTTCGAGAAAAAACTCGTTAAATTTCGAGAAAAAAGTCGAGATAAAATGTTGAGAATAAACTCGTTAAATTACGAGAAAAAAACTCGTTAAATTTCGAGAAAAAAGTTGAGATAAAATGTTGAGAATAAACTCATTAAATTACGAGAAAAAAATTTCGATAAAATGTTGAAAATAAATCATTAAATTACGGCCAAGCAATAATAAAAAAATAAAACCATCTCGAGATTAAAGTTGTTAAATTTCGAGAAAAAACTCGTTAAATTTCGAGAAAAAAGTCGAGATAAAATGTTGAGAATAAACTCATTAAATTACGAGAAAAAAACTCATTAAATTTCGAGAAAAATGTCGAGATAAAATGTTGAGAATAAACTCATTAAATTACGAGAAAAAAATTTAGATAAAATGTTGAGAATAAGTCATTAAATTACGAGAAAAAAGTTATTAAATTACGAGAACAAATTCGTTAAATTATGAGAAAAATGTCATTAAATTTCGAGAAAAAAGTCGAGATAAAATTGAGAAAAAAGTCGAGAAAAAATGTTGAGAATAAAGTCATTAAATTACGAGAATAAACTCATTAAATTACAAGAAAAAAGTCGTTAAATTACGAGAACAAATTCGTTAAATTACGAGAATAAATTCGTTAATTTAATGACTTTATTGTCAACATTTTATCTCGACTTTTTTCTCGAAATTTAGCAGCATTTTTCTCATAATTTAACGAGTTTTTTCTCGTAATTTAGCAGCATTTTTCTCATAATTTAACGAGTTTTTTCTCGTAATTTAGCAGCATTTTTCACATAATTTAACGAGTTTTTTCTCGTAATTTAATGACTTTATTCTCAACATTTTATCTCGACTTTTTTTACTTTTTTTACGAGATGAGTTTATTCTCAACATTTTATCTCGACTTTTTTCACGAAATTTAACTCGTTTTTTCTCGAAATGTAACAACTTTAATCTCGAGATGGTTTTATTTTTTTAGTATTGCTTGGCCCTAATCCTCTTCCGTAGGAAATGGCTGATATATGCGCAAATAAATGCTACTTTGCCGCCACCTGCTGGTTAAAGTGGTAGGCTAATTATTGTCTTTTTTATTTTTAAATAAGTTTTTCCTATCAAATGTTGAATTTCCTAAATTTTTTAACATTCGGTTTTACAATGGGGACAATCTCGAAGGATGAACAAGTAATGTTTGTGCTCATCACATTAAAAATAACATTTGAAGTGCTGGGGGGAAAAATGCATATAGTCCATTGCACGGGCCTAGTTCAAACTAGCACAGGACAAAAATATGGCATGTCAAAAATGATGCGCGCAATTTAAATGCAGACTATTATACTAAAAAATATTTGTATCAATATAATTTTTAAATTCCATTCCAGTTATTTGTGAAGGTAATGACTTGTAAATAATCTTAAATGTCCCACTGTACAGTATTGTTGTTATGGTGGAGCCGCTGCTCACACATTACACACTTTACTGCACTTTATTAGAGAACCTGCACTAATTTCTGATACACAGTGATCTGATTTTTAATTGTCCATCTCTCAGTAAAATTAAAATGTGATCTTTTACTAAATTTAAATTTAAAGCTCAAGTAAATGTTTAATTGTCCATCTCACAGAAAAATTCAATTTCTAATAAACTTGCAGCTAAAGTTCAGATAAANTTTTTTAACATTCGGTTTTACAATGGGGACAATCTCGAAGGATGAACAAGTAATGTTTGTGCTCATCACATTAAAAATAACATTTGAAGTGCTGGGGGGAAAAATGCATATAGTCCATTGCACGGGCCTAGTTCAAACTAGCACAGGACAAAAATATGGCATGTCAAAAATGATGCGCGCAATTTAAATGCAGACTATTATACTAAAAAATATTTGTATCAATATAATTTTTAAATTCCATTCCAGTTATTTGTGAAGGTAATGACTTGTAAATAATCTTAAATGTCCCACTGTACAGTATTGTTGTTATGGTGGAGCTGCTGCTCACACATTACAGCTGCACTTTATTAGAGAACCTGCACTAATTTCTGATACACAGTGATCTGATTTTTAATTGTCCATCTCTCAGTAAGTTTTACTTGACTTTAAATTTAAATTTAGTAAAAGATCACATTTTAATTTTACTTATCATGAATTGTGATTTTTATTGCAGCATGTTTGTTGCATTTTTTATCGCAACGTGTTTGTTTGATGCATAGGCAAAATGCCAATATTAAGTATACATGCAGTGATGCTTGTGCAGCAACAATAATGCGCATAGTTCTGATCTAACTTATTCTAATCATAATATGGTTAGTTTCTACTAATATCAGTTGCTACATGCTTAATATTTAGCTCTGTTTGACACGTTTTATATCGGGGGTCCTCGCTCCATGTTTCTTTCGCCTGAGGGGTCCACGCCCTGAAAAACGTTGAAGACCCGTGAAAGCATGATTCTGGCAATTATAATTCAGAGACTTTGTGAGGAAGCTGATAAATGAGAATTTGAAAGAAAAAGACTCCAACACAGAGAATATTGAAAAGAAATACATTTGTTTAAAGCCGGTCGGGGTTTCCCACTCCTTCATACATCAACGCTTCACACTCCATCCAGTAGGTGTCGAAAAATGCACCAATAGTTGGTTTGCCAACCGCCACAAAACGTAGTAGAAGAAGAAGAAAAAAAGACGACGAAGAAGACATCGGCGCCAAATTTCAACGTTCAGGGCGGAGTTTGGTTTCACTTGCTGGTGTATAGATTTTATTCACTAATAATTAAGTATTTTTTAATTAATTGTACTACTTGGCCAAATCGTTTGGAAACTCCAGCGACATTTTGCGCCCTTTGAATCGAAGTGTCATGCCGGTGGATAGTTAATATTACGCGTCGCGTTTCACCTAACGTAACTAATAAGCGTCAAGAATGTGGAATAACGTCGAGCTTTTGCTGAACGAGGACACTAACACAGTCCGACTGTACAGCGATGCTGAACAAGAGTCCGGAAACGCTTTATATCAAGTGGATACCTTGGTTAAAATCTCTTCCTCCGAAAGGGTTAGCAAAAATTGTAACGTTATTTGTTGCTAATTGCAATAACAAAAAGTACTGTCATATTTATTTGGCAATGACAGCTTGGTTTTAACATACCTTGCATTACGATATCAATATATGTGTTATAGTTTTGCATTGTTGATACCTTGTTTTGTGTTTTACACTGAAATTAATATTTCTATATATCTGTATTTGAGTTGTACTCTATTGTTTGACTAAAGATCAAATAATAATTATGATTATTGTTTCTTTTCCTTTTATCATCATTATTATCATTATAATTTCCTTTTATAATCATTATCATTATAGTTATTGTTCTTTTATGCTCCAGGTACTGTCTAATCCGAAGGTCTACGCCTCCAGTACTCCAAACTGCTGTATTGTTGTTGCTGACACTGCAGTGGTTCTCTTTGATCCTGGTTTCCAGACTGTTCTGATTCACCTGTATTTTGGTAACACAAGCTGCATTATGCACAGTTTATATTAAAGGTGGTACAGAGGATGTTTTGTTTTATACATTTTTGCAATATTACTTGAAACTGTCTTTACTAACTGATAAAAGACTATTTATTATGTGCACTGAAAGGAATATTATTAATTATCTGTGCACGAGGTAGGGCCTTAAAAACATCAGCCAATCGCACAAACGATTGGCCCTCTGGCTTGTCAATCACTGCCATGATGTTCCTTGTGAGAGACGGGTGGCTGCGCGCTCCAGTAACTTTCCACACTCCACAGGCGCCGCATGCAATGTTTTTGTCAGGAGACAGGAGTAACAACTGCAGATTATGAGTTACCTGCGGTGAGTCCGACATAATGAATCCACTAAGTGTGTGCGCGGCTTTAAGTCGCGCACACACTTAACGATTGTAAGGCCGATTGTGAATGTAAATTGATACTTCTGTCCAGTCAGAGCCAGTTGCGTTCAGTCTGCGATTACAGTCGGTGTTCAAATTCCATGTGAAAGTATATAAATCTGCTTCAGGAGCAGGAAACAATCGCTGTATGTTGAATGTTTTAGTCTTAGAATGTTTTAGCTAGTCGTTAAATGTGTGCCCGGCTTAAAAACACAGCGAATGCCGGTGGTAAACACTCGTGTTCCAATACTCGTGCACGAGTTTTGGGAGGCGTTCACTCGAAATGAGCTGTGAAGGAGGGGGGTTGTTCTTACGCATGCGCTCATTTCAAAAACTCAGTCGACGAAAAGATCCTCTGTACCACCTTTAACTGTCCACAGTATTGTTTACAAAATAAGGAAAACCTATATCTTTAATTGTTCTCATGTTTGATTCAGACTCTGTAGTAGATGCAGTTACTGCTTGCCCCCAAGGACAGTTTCTTCTGGTTGGAGAGAGAAATGGAAGTCTGCACATCATCTATGTTCCTCTGAAAAAGACAGTGCTGACCAAAGTAAGATGCAATAAATGGAATTGTATTCATTGCTAGTCTGACTCTAATAACACAGAGCTGTTGAGATACTTAAAGGGTTAGTTCACCCAAAAATGATAATTCTGTCATTTATTACTTACCCTCATGCCGTTTCACACCCGTAAGACCTTTGTTATTCTTCAGAACACAAATTAAGATATATTAGTTGAAATCCGATGGCTCCGTGAGGCCTGCATAGCCAGCAATGTACACTTCCTCTCTCAAGATCCATAAAGGTACTAAAAACATATTTAAATCGGTTCATGCGAGTACAGTGGTTCAATATTAATATTATAAAGCGACGAGAATATTTTTGGAGCGCCAAAATAACAAAATAACGACTTATTTAGTGATGGCCGATTTCAAAACACTGCTTCAGGAAGCATCGGATCATAAATGAATCAGTGTATCGAATCATGATTCGGATCGCGTGTTAAACTTTGGCGCTCTGAACAGCAGATTCGACACACTGATTCATCTGTGCTCCGATGCTTCCTGAAGCAGTGTTTTGAACTCGGCCATCACTAAATAAGTCGTTATTTAGTTTTTTTGGCGCACACAAAAATATTCTCGTCGTTTTATAATATTAATATTGAACCACTGAACTCACATGAACTGATTTAAATATGTTTTTAGTACCTTTATGGATCTTGAGAGAGGAAGTGTACATTGCTCCCTATGGAGGCCTCACGGAGCTATCGGATTTCAACTAAAATATCTTAATTTGTGTTCTGAAGATTAACGAAGGTTTTACGGGTGTGGAACGGCACGAGGGTAAGTAATAAATGACAGAATATTCATTTTTGGGTGAACTAACCCTTTAAAGTTGATATATCTGAGTGTAACGGCTTCTTGAACAAAAAAAGGGGCAGGACTTGATTTTGTCCATCGGGAATCGATTGGATCGTTGTGGTTTGCTATTGCTGTGATGTCATGTGAGTGACAGGTAGCCCCGCCCTCGTGTAAATAAATTATCAGAGAAGAGATGAAGCTGGAAGGGGAAGTTGTTTTGATTAAAAATTACAAGGGCACAGATATATATATAAAAAAATCCATAAAACTATATTTAGCAAATTTGATTTCATGGTAACTTTAATCTTTTTCCAGACTCTGCACCAACAAAACTCCTCTGATGGTGATGAGACAACCTTTAAGAGCCTAATTCTACACGAGACACCTGGGTCTAAAGGTGAGTTTCTGTAAACACTAAGCAGTAAAATAAAGATGTAAACTTATACAACATATATAGATGTGGCCAATGCCAGCATTGCCATAGTCTGTATTTTGTACTTCTTAAATTATTATTAAAACATTTTATTTCTTTTGTGTTTTAGGAGTGTATGATCTCTTTTTTATTGTTAACAATGGTTTCCTACACACATCCAATGTGGCTTTGGGGAAAATACAGAGAGCGATTGAAAACATGGATCTAGTGGCTTTAAATAAGGTAGATGTTTCATTTAATCAAATGTTTCTACATTTTTTCACACATTTATTTTATTAAAGGGTTCACCAAAAAAAAAAAAAAAATTTCTCTCTTTAGTTACAAACCCTCAACTTGTTCCAAACCCTTAAAGGGATAGTTCACCCCAAAAATTCTGTCATTAATTACTCGCCCTCATGTCACTCCAAACCCGTAAGACTTTTGTTCGTCTTCGGAACACAAATGAAGATCTTTTTGATGAAATCTGAGAGCTTTCTTTCTGATTTATGTGTTCTATGTATGTGATTTGATCAATGTTTTTATGCAAATAAATGCCTAAATTAAATCTTTTAAATCATTTAAAAAATAATTAAACATGATTGTGTCTCTTCAGAATACTTGTATTAAACCACTCAATTCATATGTATTACTTTTAATATTTTTATGAACATTTTTGATGAATGACAGTTTTGGGGGAATGGCCTTTCATTGGAGGAACAGGTCTTATAAAAAAATGTCTTTGTGTTATAAAGATTAATACAACCTTATGGATTTGGAACAACGTGAGTAAATGACAGAATCTAAATTTTTGATTGAACTATTCCATTGAAATGACCTAAGCTGGTCATAGGTACGGATGTCTCATGAGTTAGCCCCCTTGACGAGGCTAAATCAAGGGAAGCAAGAAATGAGAAACGGGAGAAGGGAAGATTGTAGGGCTGCATGATTATGACAAAAATCATATTTGTCGATTATTCCCTTGAAATTGTAATTGTGATTATTAATTACGATTATCACAATTTACATTTAATGATGCTTTGAAGAGTTTTACCCCTTTGATTGAAGCAACTGCATGCCATATTTTATATGAAATAAGCTGAAAACTGTATAGCATTTAGCCTCAAATATCAACTATACATTGGTTGGGTTTCTTCTTAAAAAAAAAAAAAAAAAAAGCATGGTATTTTAAATATTTTTTTGTTGTTGTAATTGTGTCTTTGAACGATTACATAATTGTGGCACCCATAACTGTAATCCTGATTAGAAATTCGATTAATTGTGCAGCCCTAGAAGTTTGGTTATTTTGTTTATCTTGCAGATCCAAGATGAAATTCTTTTGAACTTCTGCTCAACTAAAGAGATTCATGAAGATGGTTGCATCTCAGCAGGTCTGGTCTGCTTTGGAAGCACAGTCCACCTTCTGATTGGGGTAACTTTGAGTCTATATCTCAAACTCAACTGCATTTTGTCTCTCTTCCCAAAAATGATCTGATGATTCTTTTTCTTCTGGCTTTCCAGCAAAATGATTGACATAATTTTTGATTTCTGAAAGAAAATTCAGGCGGTCACACTTCACATTTCATTCCATTGACTTCCATTTATACACATTTCGCTACGTCTCAGAGTTTTAAGTTTTTGAACTCTGACCTGCGAATTTGTATCACGTGCAGATGTGTGACCAATAGAAGATTCCACAGCGTGACCTCTTAGATGAATTAACTGAACACAAAATTTAAATCTGCAGTGTTGCAGTAAAGTGAAGTAGATTGCATGTTTTTAAATTTTTTATGTATTATATGTTGAATTGTTTTGTTTTTTTTAAATGCTGTGGAGTGTGACGTCATATTGCGACCTTTGCAGTGTCCGTAAAAACGTTGCGTGCTCAAAGTCTAGTGTGTCTAGCTTTACAGCAGGCAAGAATTGGTAGGGAATGCATTAGATACACCAAGTACAAAAAGAATCTAAGAATTGATGGCTTGAACAAGTTCACACTGCAACAATAAATCTTTTTTTTTATAAAGACCTGCCTCAGATGTTAAACATATCCTTTGTTGAGGATATTGTCAAAGATATGGCCTTTAAAAGATCTTTTAAGTACTCTTACTCAGATTTATTGATTAGAGACCTAAAATGCATTTTTAAATTAAATTTCATTATCATTCCCTTTCCATGACTGATACAGCAAAGTGACCCTAACTCCACTCACAAATTGAAATGTAGGAGCTATAAGTAATTTCTTCACCTGTATCTTTATGACAGGCGGATGGTGCTAATGTTCTTTCACTTTGGACCATGGGTCCTGGGCAGACATCACTGTCTCTCACAAAGCTCCTTGACTCTGCTTTAATGTCAGGTACTAAATGTGTTTTTGCTATGTTTACATTGATTATTACTAAATATGAAGTGTGTTAACAAAGCTTTAAATTAATGAAAATGTTCTTTTTGTCTATTCAAGTGGTGAAGAAGATTCAAGTTGTGGATAATTTGATGTATGTCCTAAACGAAGAGGTAAGGCCTTCTGGAAACTGGTGTTGATGCTAGTGATGCACCCAAATTAAAATTCTTGGCTGATACCAAAAATATTTTCTGGGATTTAGTCTATAATGATCATTAGAAGATACCTTGCTGAGTGTGTTTTTATGCCGGTTTCTTGGCTGGTTTAGGCCTGTTGTGGACCGCTGACTCTCAAAAATATTCATATTATGTGCAGACAAATTAACCTTCCTATTAAGGGGCAATATTTGCCCCATTAATTTGATTTTCAGGGGCATTTTACCTTTTATAAGGGTGATTTTTCTAACATTATATGTATGCATCAACTTTTGTCACATCTTAGACTTAATACAATTCCATTAGAATAATAATATATTGTAAGGCTGTTATTAATCAAATGAAATCAATATCCTTAAAATCCATCTTTGCACTACAGAGGTGGCATAGAAATGGCATCTGAAGTGACATTTTAGATGTATTTACCCAGACTGCTCATTGTTTACCAAAGGGCCACTGTCCTGAGTTTAGCTCCAGCCCTAATTAAACATACCTGAACCAGCTAATGAATGCCCTCCAGGAGCGGAGTTTCACATACCCTGCGTCTCAATCAGCTCCCTAGGTCGTGAATCAGTATATCATGTAAATGAATGTGGCTGATTCCCTGATCAGTGCCCTGACTACTGAACTAGGGAGCTGATTGAGATGCACCCACATGTTCTAGGGGGATCTAGGGAAGGCATCCCTGGAATATGAAATGTAAATAAAAATGTCTTTATATTGACTTGTACCTGGACCTTACAGTCGAGTCGACTCAAGCCTCTATTTAGCTATGTAGTGTCACTGTCCACATTACATTCACAGTGGTGTTTTTAAGAAACCGAACAATTTGCTAACCAATCAGATCTCAAGGTACCGCCCAAAATTCCTCCATAATCAGTCAGACCATTTTTATAATCGATCATTGATGTCACTTTCGAGTATCTGGGTACTCTGGGTGCCCATCCCTAGTAAACCGCATAATGCAGAATTGAGTACCGGCCCACTTCAAGCACTGCCGTGACGTCACAGTCATATTTCAGACTGTCCTCATTCAGTTTATTACTTGAATGCTGCTGTTAAATCGAGTGCTGCGAGGATGACTAGTTTTTGTAGGCCAACTTTGGTCTAAATGGTATGTCATTCTTTTTTCTTTTGTTTTTATTGTGGAGTGTGATCCTGCCTGAAAAAATCTATACTACAGTCAATGATAGCATTGTAAATATCTGCAGTGTAAATTATGACTAGTTATAATTGCATAAATCATATCTGCATATCAAAATAATTTTGATTAGTCAAAAGTGAATTATGACTAGTGAAGCTTGGGGAATTAAATGGTAAAATGGCTTGCTATCATGTGTCCGCTCAGCTGACGATATCTATGACGTCATTAAAGATATATCAAATGGAAACTTGAATAGTCCGTGTTTTTTCTGATATCTTGAATCCTCTTGAATCATCAATCCTCAGGCCATAGTAGTGCAAACATGGTGTTGATGCTATTTTAGCTTCTTGCATGTCATACATTGGGCAGATGCTGTTTATAGAACTTTTGTTCTCTGTTGAATTTGATATGAGCCTAGAGATAACACAGGCAGTTGTCATAGTCCTTCCTAAGAGGTATAGGAGATGACATACAAGTTTTCGGCTGTTGTCTAGCTGAGATTTAGCAGCAATTCAGTTAGCAAAATTGTCAATAAAATGACAGTTTGGTGCATTTTGCTGTTCCATATAATTTGTAAGTGTTACAAGGGAACTTTAAAAATACATATTAGTGATCTGATTGATATTGGCCAATCAGTGTTAAAAAAATCTGTTATGGCCACCGGCTTCAAATATCCTGATCAGAGCACCACTAATTTGTATATAAAATATTATTTTTCTTTCTAGGGCATGCTCAGCTTGTTGGACATTCACTCTTTTGTCATGCTTTGTTGCTGGCCGGATCAATACATTGTTGATTTCCTGCTGATATCGGAGGGAAACTCCTCATCTATTACACAGTAAGTGTCTTATTTGACCAGGGTTGGGAACCGAGAACTGGTTCTCATCCGGAACCGGTAGTGTTTTTTGAAAGGAACCGGAACCGTGCAAGATTTCTACGTTTCGGTTCTGAAAACGGTTCTGGTGTGATGGGTGGGCGAAGTGCAGGGAGCGTATCCTTTAATAGAGACATCTCACCTTGTGAATATTATAGCAATGAATGCACTGAAAAGCCCTTGCGCTACTTGTATACGTCAGATTTCAATGCAGAGAGAGAGAGATGCATAAAGCTGCACGATTAATCTTTAAAAGATCACGTTCTGGATTTCATCACCCACATGATCTAATTCCCAAATGACAACGATTCACCGATTCAAACCTTTGAAAAAAAAAAAATCACGACATTCACATCTGCGTTCGCGCTGCAGCAGATCTAGAGAGAGTTGTCATGTTTAGACATAAACAGTCAACAAACAATCTTTTCAAACGCACAGTATCATTATTTCTGTGTGACAAAAATTCCAATTATAACAGAAATATACAAAAGTTTATTATTCAGATAGAAACGCTGATGTTACCGATCAAAATATAATAAATTACCTTCTGAAAGTAACTGAACTTCAAATAACGACTGTATCGATTGCACTGTTATGCCACTAGGTGGCAAGAAATTACTGTTAAAAATGTGTCTATCACTGAATCATTCATTCAGAAACAAATGAAGTCTTTTTTTTAATTCCAACTTACAAAAATATTGTTTCACCTGTCTGGATCTTACATGTGTGTTCAAGCATCTTATCTAATTTGTGGTAACACTCTACAATAAGGTTCATTTATGAACTAACCATGAGCAATACATTTGTTACTGTATTTGTTAATCTTTGTTAATGTTAGTTAATAAAAATACAGCTGTTCATGGTTTGTTCATGTTACTTCACAGTGCATTAAATAATGTTAACTAATACAACTCTTGATTTTAATAATGTATTAGTAAATGTTGAAATTAACATTAACAAAGATTAATAAATGCTGTAGAAATGCAGTTCATTATTAGTTCATGTTAATGTAGTACTAGTTAACTGATGTTTACTAATGAACCTTATTATAAAGTGTTAGCGAATATGAGATTAGCAGTCTGTTAAATTCATTTTACAAGAATAATAAACACAAAAAGGACTGTTTGAGTTGAGTATTGTGCATTTTCCCCTTACTATTTTTTTTATTAGTTGTTTATTTATTTTAATGGAACCAGAACCGGAACCGGAATCGTTAGACAGAACCGGAACCGGAAAATTTCTTATGATTCCCAACCCTATATTTGACTTCTTTTTGTAAGACATACAGAGACAGGGTGCTTGTCTTTCATGATTAATCCACACTTTGACAGATAAATGTGTCTTTTGTGTTAAACAGGCAAGATGACAACAGCATGAAAATCATGACCTTGGTAGCTGAAGAAAACAAGGTGG
>RJVU01046259.1:2454214-2484061 GCA_003731715.1 Anabarilius grahami | reverse complement strand
ACTGAAAACATTTATCACAGAAAGTATAGTTTTATTTCTCACTTGTGTTCTTTATCTATGTCAAGGGTCATGCTAGGAAGCTTGTGGTTCAGTCCCTGCCTTCGATGGAGGTTTTCTACTCACTAGAAGTTTCTTATGAGTCTTGGTTGATCCAGAAGGCAATCAATATGGTAATTATAACAATGCATATTAACAGTATGGAAATATACTTTATGTAATGTAAACCTGTAATATTTGTTTCTAATGTTCAGTGGGTTGTCCTCACAATTTCTTTTGTCATATTTTTTTTTAGGGGATATACTGGTTGAAATGATGAACCTAAAATTGGAGTTTTGTTTCTATCTTGATTATGCTAGTGTTTCTTGGCTGAATCGCAGTGGTCTGTGCTTTGGGTGTAGCTGTACACAAAAATGACAAAAGTGGTATGTTTTCAGCACAACAGGGGGAAAAAAATAAATATAAAGTTGCTTCTTCAAATTTCTGGAAATCCGTTTAAGTCTGACTGCTCTGATCGCCACTTCCTCACGCCACCAAAGCAGATAATCTGGAAAAATAGCACCACGGGACGCACAAATCGGATCTGAAGAGTTGCGATACACGGTGTGGATACACAAACAAGTTTTTAATTTAATTTCTAGAGGCCACTGTTGTACTGTTGAATGACAACAGGTCCTTTGTGTCTAGTGCTGGAGTGGCTGTGGGAGCAGGAAAACTATTTGTAACTATCGATGAGGATTCGTTGATAACCGATGCTTTCAATAATTGGTTACCAATGCAGATTAGATTTAAAACCAATATACAGTACAGTCCAAAAGTTTGGAACCACTAAGATTTTTAATGTTTTTAAAAGAAGTTTCGTCTGCTCACCAAGGCTACATTTATTTAATTAAAAATACAGTAAAAAACATTAATATTGTGAAATATTATTACAATTTAAAATAACTGTACTATTTAAATATATTTGACAAAGTAATTTATTCCTGTGATGCAAAGCTGAATTTTCAACATCATTACTCCAGTCTTCAGTGTCACATGATCCTTCAGAAATCATTCTAATATGCTGATTTGCTGCTCAAGAAACATTTATGATTATTTTCAATGTTGAAAACAGTTGTGTACTTTTTTTTTCAGGATTCCTTGATGAATAGAAAGTTCAAAAGAACAGCATTTATCTGAAATACAAAGCTTCTGTAGCATTATACACTACCGTTCAAAAGTTTGGGGTCAGTAAGTATTTTTATTTTTTTGAAAAGAAATTAAAGAAATGAATACTTTTATTCAGCAAGGATGCATTAAATCAATCAAAAGTGGCAGTAAAGACATTTATAATGTTACAAAAGATTAGATTTCAGATAAACACTGTTCTTTTGAACTTTCTATTCATCAAATAATCCTGAAAAAAAATATTGTACACAAATATTTTGTACAATTGTACACATTAAATGTTTCTTGAGCAGCAGATCAGCATATTAGAATGATTTCTGAAGGATCATGTGACACTGAAGACTGGAGTAATGATGCTGAAAATTCAGCTTTTCCATCACAGGAATAAATTACTTTGTGAAATATATTCAAATAGAAAACAGTTATTTTAAATTGTAATAATATTTCACAATATTACTGTTTTTTACTGTATTTTTAATTAAATAAATGTAGCCTTGGTGAGCAGACGAAACTTCTTTTAAAAACATAAAAAATCTTAGTGGTTCCAAACTTTTGGACTGTACTGTACTTGTTGACCTCTAAAAGAAACGATACTTGAATATTTATGCCGGTTAATACATTTCTACCAGTATATCGTCCACCCCACCTGCCCTTGATATCTTGAATTGAAGGGAATTCATAATTCAACTCTCTTCCTCAGGACACTATCTATTTGCTGGAGGGAATTTTGGTGAACACAAAGAGGTGACTAACAGGCACAGTCTATAAATATTAAGGGGAATGAACTTTTGCATTTATGTTGTGATGTTAATATGTTGCAGTGAGTTCATCACATTTGTGGATAACCAGAGACACAGATTAATGATTTTTTATGTCTTAAAGCAGCCCTGAAGATCCAGTGTCTACTGTTGTGATAAGATGCTTCACAGAGGCGCTGCCAGAGAACAGGTACTCTCTTGGGAACATAAGTAATATAGATTATAATTGAATTGGCAGTTTATTTCTGATTTGGTTTTAATTGTATTTTGGTTTCAGAAAGATATTTGTAATAAATTCAGCTGAAAGAATGCACTGCTTGATTTTGATGGTTGTTTGGGTGGTTTTGCTCTTTAAAGTACTTAAATACTTAAAGTAAATTAAATTACACTTTTCTTCAGACAAGCAATTACTTCACATTGTTTTCAGTGCAGTACTTTGTACACTATTTCTCTCTCTGTTTCCTCCAGACTGAACAAACTTCTTTATAAGCACAAGTTTGAAGAAGCAGAGAAATTTGCAAAAGCTTTTGGGCTTGATGTTGAAGTAAGACATTGGTAAAGTTTCCATATCAACATATCCTATATAAAAGAATTTTCATGGTAAGCTGACAAGGTTTCTTTTTGTTTGTTTTAGCTGGTGTATAAGGTTAAACTGAATGTTGTGCTGGAGAAGCTCATCTCAACATCAAGCAGTGATCAAACCCTTGAGTGGCCTGAGCTCATTGATGAGGCTAAAACCAACCTGATGAAGATCATGGTAATGTTCAACTTTGCAACAAATGTGAATGTGCAGGGCTTCATGTGACACGTGAAACTAGGGTGACCACCATCAAATAAACCAAATGTGGGACGATTAGTAAGTTTGTGTGGGACATGTTACCAACACTAAAACACAACCTGAAGCTGTTATATAATGTCTATCTAACTTAATAACAACATTTGTATTCTTCCTTTCAGCTGATAAAAACACTTTGTTCTTTAGTCCCTTCCAGAAAACACCATTTCATCACAATATAACATAACATGTCTTTATTTTACATGTCATTTAAATTCAACATCACTGACCCTAAAGGCAGCAGGCATCATGCAGATAACTATTTTTAATAAGGTGACCAGATTTCTGAAATGGAAACTGGGGACATTTCCCATTCGAGTGGTCAAAATATCACCAAAATCTCATTTGTTATTATCTATTTAAAAACAAGGACAATACATTTTTGAATGTTTTTGTTTTTAATTGTTGTGGGTTCTTTATAGGCTATTATTACATTAATAATTATGATTTAGTTTTATAATTAGGATTTTTGCTCTGGTCTAAATACAGTTCGCCAAAAAAACTTTTACACGATTAATAGTAACCACTGTAAAAGCAGTTCAAAACAATATGTCTGTTATAACATTAGTGTGACTTTACAAAAGCACATCACATTACAAACATAAATAGAAGATAAATATTTTAAAGCATTTAACAAATATTTTTTAACATTATTGCATTTAATATTTTAATTTTCACAAGCTGTTTTTAGCTGTATACAGTAATTACAACTGTTTTACCTTTTAACTATTTTGAACTATTATTCTGCATTTTAGACTCATTTTAAGCACAAAGTACGTGTATTATTTTATTTTATTTTTAATTTATTCATGTCTGAGTGTACCTTCACCACGTAGTTAAGACGTGTGTGTGGAAATTCCTGCGTTGTGACGGAACTTATGTGGACGTTTAAAATTGTACAACCAATCTCGCACCCTGTTGAGGCCCTGTTATAAAACATACAAACAGTATGAATAGTTAGTATGTTACTAACCTTGAAACTTATAACGATGTTTATTTTGATATTTGATCCAGATTACGTTACTCATGAAGTAGCGGCGCGCGCGCGACCAAGTGTAGCTGCACAGCTCCCCCTATTGGAGAACCACTACAATCACTACACAATTGTGTAGAATCACTACACAATTTCTCCAGCAGTCTGCTGTATGCTCTTCGGTCTTTTTGCAATGCGGGTTGGTTTGAACGAGCTGTAAAACGGGGACATTTCAGGGGACAGAACACCAAAAACCGGTCTGGTCACCCTATTTTTGAAACAGTTCTGACCAAGTCCAACTCCGCTCCACATTTGGATTGACAGCCGTCACAACCTACTAATGACCGTATTGACTTTCTTTTCAATCATTGGATAGGATTTAAAAAACGGCTGTTGGGATGTTACTTCTGTCGAAGCGCTGGTAGGTGAAAAACTACGCAGCAAAAATAATAAATTTAATGCTTTCTTAAAAAGTCAAAATAATGCATGCACGTTTTCTTAATATTATAATTAAAAACCAACAGACTGATGAAAATGCGGGACATTTTCTCAATATGCGACGTGCGGGACAAGGAGTCAAAGTGCTGTGCGGTACAACGCAAAGCGGGACGGTTGGTCACCCTACGTGAAACTAATAACAATACTATTATTCTATTTCACAAATATGTACAGTTAGTAATACAGTATTTTGTACTGTTGGCATGCATATGGAAATTTACTGATATTAAAGGGGTCATGACACAAGGAATCAAATTTTCTTTTGACAGAAGTAGTCATTGCTGCTGCTCTACCTTATTACCTTTGTAGCCCACCCAGCAGTGATGAGCAGTAGAGCTGTGGAATATAATAGTTTTTACGATGCATTGCGATATATTTTACAACTGGTTAAGATGAATAATATATCTTCTTCTTTTAAGGCAGTCATCCCATGTGATATATTGTGAATGTTTAACACTTCTCAAATATCCCACAGGATGAGCAGTTTGTGGTGCAGTACTGCCTTACTGCTTCCTGGCCTACTCTCAGCATAGCTGAGGAGATGTTAAGTTATACCTTGAACCGCTTCCCGTGCTGCCAGATCCAAACAGCCTTGGCTAAGCTCGCTACCTTCGCCAGCATGTACGGACCCAACAACTTTGAGTACGTTCATCAGGCCAGTGATTACACCAATCCATTGAACTTTTTCTCAGTTATTAAAATGTTTGACATGGCTTCTGTCCAACCTAAGCTCTTAGCACTTTTGATTTTATTCACTTCATATCCTACACATCCTTCTAAGATAATTGTGTTTTCTACCTCCATTACAGGGGCATCTCATGGATTGAGTTTTTGAACAGCACAGATTATCTTAAAGACATCTTTGCTTTTCTGAAAGAGGGGAATCTTAGTGGAGCACAATATTTGTGGCTGCGACACGAGGTAAAACTTGAAGTATGGTTTGTTCTGTTGCTTGAGTATTTGACCAGGAACCTTCCAATGGCTTGTGAATTTAGAATTTATTCGCCACAAGTATTTTATACTGGCCTTGAATCTGTATTTTACATTTTCTGTATCTGTATTTTAATTTTTACATGGTAATTATTAAGCCAGTTTTCCCTTTGTGTTTACAACAAAGCACAAATCATTGTTATATACTCTAGCCCAGTGGTTCTCAATCTTGTTCTTGGAGAGCAAGAGTGCTGTACTTTCTGGAACATTAGCATGATTGTGAATGTCTTATTGATTTTATGAAACAGTTCCATAAACTTCAAAATAACATTTTCAGTTACATTTTCAGCACATTATCGATTTTTTTTGTTTTTGCTTTTTGTCAACAAATTTCCCAGTGAAACCACAGCAGAACTGTTTTGCATCTCCGAGCAACTTTTTAACTAATCAGTTTAATGAATGATTCAATGACATTCAGTTAATCAGCCATTTGAACGAATCATTTAAATAACTCAATGGCGCAGCTCATTTATTTATACAGTGACTTGCTGCCACAGACTGGTGGTTTTAGTTTAGTCAATAATTTTATCCCTTTAAAATTCGGCCTTTGATCACCAAAATGACATATTTAAGTTTTTTTCCTGTGAAAAAAATTCTTCACGCCTTAAAATAACTTGAATGTAGCTCTACACCCTTGCTTCATTTAGTATACATATCTTTTTCATTTTGGTATTCATTTTGTTCCTCCATGTGGAGTTTCTACAATGAAAGACTTTTTGATTTTCTATACGTTTCTGATGGTATACTTTATTTTCTACTAATGTAAAAGTTGTTGCAGGTGCAAAAACCAGTGTTTTCTAGACTTTTTAAATCACTTTGTTTTGAATTCTTTTATCTATTTTTATTGTTTACTGTAACTTAGTAAAGTTGTTGATAAAGGTTTTGTTTTCCCGTGATAATGATTTTATGTTTTTTTATTTTTTATTTTATATTTTATGTTGGGGTTTTTTTCAGGGTGAGTTTTCCGGTGAATTTGATGAAGGCTGCCTGCATGCTCTGTTGGGCTCCATTTCATCAGATATCCCATCACAGGACCTATGTCTGTGGTTTAAGGGTGTTGTGGTCCCATTTGTATGGAGAGTGTTGCCCAAAGGACAGGTATGAGGGCAGTCAATACACTTGATTTTAAACCACACCATTTATTCATATTTTCTTGGTGACCAATTTTATGTGACTGATTCACAACACCAGTTATCGGGAATAATTTTTGCCCTGTAAGGTGGATAAGAAAAGGTTTTGTGTGTGTATTTCTTTTATGATGTATCACAATAAATAAGGTAATGAAATCCAGGCAAAATGTTTTAAAGCAATCTGTTCTTGCATAATCTTACTGTTATTTCAAGTTTTCTTTTTTTGGTTGAGGATGGAGCAGTGATTTTTAAAATTAACTAGTTAGTTGTGCTTCATATTATCACACCATTTATTTTTTAAATGTACACAGAAAATCCTCGCCAGGTGGTTGGAGCAGCGTGCAAGGAATCTGGAGTTAACTGAAAAGGTAGTTAACTTTGAAAAGTTTGAAATGTGTAATAGTACTTTTCGAAATAAATTCTAAATTTCTAAACACAACCTAGCAAATAATTAGACAGCCCATCTGTGACCCTTTCTGTTTCTAAAGTGTCATTTGCCGTTTTGACAGGCGTCGATAATCAGTGACATTGTCAAATCGGACTTTAAAAGATGTAAAAATGTGTCTTGATGCATTCTAAACATCAGATGACTCATGTAATACACAATAATTGAGCCATAACAAGAGTTTTAAACCAGCAAGGTAGTGTTTTAAAAGAACCTTTTTTTCTTTCTTTTTTTTTTTGATGGATTTATTCTACTGTATGAAGTTAAATACATGACCTAAGGCTTGTATTGGCATTACACAGTAAGTGACATTAACAAATTAAATGTATGATCCAAAATGTCATAACTGATGTATGTAGTCACAAAATCAGAGACCTTCCCCTCAACGAAATCCCTACTCCAGGTCACTGAAGATGCATGTTAATACCAGGTGAAATCTCAGTTGGTCTCAAATGCCACTTGAATTCTGATATTTTAGTGAAGCAGGTGCAAATGAGCCAAAGTAAATACAAAGACTCTCTTTCTCTCTTAGGTAGTTTGATTTATTTTATTAATATCATTTTTTCTTTTTCTTTTCTTTTTTTATAGAGTGACTGGCCTCATAATGGACTGGTTCTGGCTGAACTTGGCTTGCCTTCCCTCTGGAGGTCTATGGGTTTGGTAAATGTCAAGTTTGTCCCCAATTTTTAATCTTTTTGAAAGTATTGAGGATGTTATTCCTGGAAAGTCGCACGAGAAATCGTAGTACTGACCAGACCAATACATGTATCCTAAGATAAGAATTAAATTGTTTTTCAGACTGAAAACTGTGGAGCAGAAGAAGTGCAAAATCTGAGGTCACTGGTGGCAAACCTCCGACAGCTTTGTGACCTCTATTCCAAATATAACTGCCACCTCTCACTGTCTGACTATGAAAGGGTGAGTATAAAGTTTAGATGTTCTTATGTATCAGTGGCCATAAAAGTTTTGGACACTTAAGCCAAAGATAAAAAATAACAAATTTATTATTATTGGTTTCAAATTTAAAAACTGAAACCAATAATAATAACGAAAGAAAACCTATTGTTTTTGCCAGCAATTTGGCATGAAATTAAAAATCTTTTGTCTAATTTCATATTATAGGTCTTGTTTTGAACACTTCATCTGTGCATATGTTTTTATTTTTTATTTTTTTTGACCTCTAAATGTTTAAGAAAAATGTAAATACTGGACCTTCCAGTGAAAACGACAGACTTCTGTGGTGATGAGTGCAGAATTTCTCTAATCATTTATTCCGCTTAAACCCCGTCCCTGCAAGCTCGTGTTCACCTGCCTCCATTTTTGAGTGCAACTGCCACATCTCAACATCCAAATCAACAACCGATGGATAGGATCCAATTTTTTTCCCCTGATAATCTGTTACAATACAGATCCGTTGCTACTTCTGTTTCACTTAATGTAATAGACGTTGTAGCACTTTTTGATGCATTTGTACTGTATTGCTGCTTATTCTTTATAACCCCTGAAAGTGTCTGGGCATCAGACTGTAAGTCAAAGAGATCGAGAGAGAAAGAGAGAATTTGCATTTTCATTAGCCTGTCTGCTGTTATATGGGCAATATCACACTCACAGTCATGCAATATGGCTAAATGGTAAAGTCATTAAATAGTTCATTTAGTGAATGTATTAAGCTAGTTCCCCTCCCCACAGTTAAAATTCACTACAAGTCAAAAAGTTGTGATATTGCCAAAATAATGGCAGATGGGCTAAATGAAAATGCAAATTCACTCTCTGACAGTAGGTGGCACTTACTGAAAAGCAGAAATGCAGCAGTTACCCCTGTACTTAAACCATCCTGCCAAATATCAGATCTCTTTCACTTATAGTTTGATGCCCAGACAAATCCACTGTGTTGTTTCTAAATATAAACACAAGACAACATGCTAGTGTTCACAATACTAATACTAGTTTTTTTAAACTAGTGAAATTTCACAGTCCAGACATTTTCTTTTTTAGAACAGTTTCAGTTTTTGTTTTGTTAGTTTGACCCATTTAATTTTGTTTAATATATCTGTAAAATGTTTTATTTACCTTTTGATTATTCATGACACAAAAAATTGATAAAAAAACCTGTATGCAGAAATAAACCTCTCTTGTATGTAATGTGGCAGGGAAGCACACGTAGTATGGCCTTTCTGATGCTGGATAAGGTGCAGGCCCCGGAGCTGATTCCTGCAGTAATTGAGAGCAGCATTCAACCTTATGCTCTTGAGAATGGATTGGACCTGGACCAGACCCTCTTACACTATATCAAGGTCACCTTTATTTTTCAAAAGTTTGGAAAATTGTTGTTTACAGCATTATTTTTAGATCTACTCTCATTGCACCAAAGGTTTATAAAATATTTAAAAAATATTTTTTGGGGGGGTGAACTAACCCCATAAAATTATTCCCCAAAATAGTTTACTCACCCTGGGGCAGTCGTGGCCTAATGGATAGAGAGTCGGACTTATAACCCAAAAGGTCATGGGTTCGAGTCTCAGGTCCGGCAGGGATTGTCGGTGAGGGGAGTGAATGTCCAGCGCTCTCCCCACCCTCAATACCACGACTGAGGTGAGACCCTTGAGCAAGGCACCGTACCCCCAACCGCTCCCCGGGCGCCGCAGCAATGGCTGCCCACTGCTCCGGGTGTGTGTTCACGGTGTGTGTGTGCACTTGGATGGGTTAAATGCAGAGCACAAATTCCGAGTATGGGTCACCATACTTGGCCACATGTCACTTCACTTTCACTTCTTCACTTTCAGCTATCCTAGGTGTACATGACTTTCTTCTTTCAGTCAAACACAATCTGAGTTATATTAAAACATATCCTGGCTCCTCCAAGCTTTATAATTCAAATCAATATTTTGAAGCCCAAAAAAGCACATCTATTCATCATAAAAGTAATCCACACCTCCATGGGGTTAATAAAGGCCTTCTGAAGCGAAGCATTTTTGTAAGAAAACTAAAAACATTCACGAGAGAGTTCTGGAGTATAGGGCTGTGCAATTAATTGTGTTTTCGATTTCAATTTCGATTTTGGCTTCCAACAATGATGGAAACAAGATAATCGAGGTAAAACAATTACTATGCCGCTTCCTCTTTCACAGTGGTGTGCTTTCATTCCTCCCTAACCCAAACTTAACATCCAAATCAGCTGAATAAGAGAGTGATATAAAATGCAGTCTACTGTTGCTAAACTTGCTTGATATTAAACAGTGCTGTTAAAAGTGCATTAAGCCGCGAAAGAGACGCTGTTCCCTAGGCGGCCACCAAGCAAAGTATACAATGGGTGTCAGATACGTACCTAAACCGTCAAATAGCCTACACACAAATACAAATGCTTTTTTTGGTAAGTATCCTCATAAACGCATGCGGTTATGTCTTCAGTGAACACTGAGAAAGTGCGCGTGTGTAACAGTGGGCCTATATTGAGTCCGTGCAGCTCTTAAATGGAAAGCAACCAGCATTAATGACTGCTGCAGTCATTGTTAATTTAACAAAAGACAAAGATAAAATCACTCACTGCCCTTGAATGAATAACATTTTTAATTTTAAATAAGGATTAGTATATTTAATGTATACAGCAGTTATTTTACATTTGATTATTCAATTTCTGTTGGGTATTACTTTTCTGAATATCAGTTAGTACATCTTCCTGAAAACCTAAAGCACTGTTTATTTTATTTTTGTTCTGTTGTATTTTTTGTCAGTTTTGTTTGTAATTATTTTCTTTGTTCTTATTTTATTGTTGACTGTTTATTTGTCTTCTGTAGCTGTTTTGAGGACTTTTTACTTACATTAATTAACCTAGTATTAGTTTTTGCTGAAGTATGGATAATTGTGAAATTTCACTGACATTTTAAAATTACTCATATCATGAAATAAGACTTTGATCATATCACCCACTAATAATCGTGTAGGAGTAGCGCAAGCTTAGGAGAGAGTAGACTCCTCTTGTGGTTCAAACAAATAGGGCTGGGTAACAAACTCAAGCTTTGTGTCTTGTACATGGAAGTATAAAGAATAAAAATGTGTAAAAAATGAAAAGATTTTTGGCAAGTCCCCAATATGTTTGTATACAATATACAGTACATCAGGTGGTCTGTGAGTCTACATTTTGGGACCAGGCATTTTTGAATGATTTGTTATTATAAAATAATTTTGATTTATTGTGCTATCAATTTATGTTTTGATAGTTTTGATGTGTTTCAATTTTAGGACCTGCTAGACTGTTGCAGCTCTCAAATCACCTCTCTCTTCACTGAATGGGAGGCCAAAGCTGTGGCTGTACTACACTGTATGACAGATACTAATGTAAGATCTGTTCATACATCTAACATACAGTGTCCTGTTACACAGTATTACAGTGGATTTATATAAATGATTTATTAATTGACAATTAGTGATAAATTCTGGATGGTAGGGATCGGCAGATACTGCAGTGTCGATACTATTAATACTGGTGCTGTATAGAGAGGATTGTTCTCGCAAACATCGATAGTGTTTAACTAGTAATTTTATAAATTATTTAGTGAAAAAAAAAAATGGCAAAGATCTGGAAGTCATCTGGAGTTCTTTCTAATCTCACCATGGGAATGGTTCTTAACCGTTTTTAGACAAGCCGTCAAGGTACGCTGCCAAATTTAGCTGTTTCTGATAGCGGTAGGGCCCTATTATTTCCACGATGCAGAAAAGCGGACAGAATCACGGAATCCAGTCATAAAAATGGAATTTACCGTTTAAAGCCGAATGTCACTGAGATTTGTCAGTTTTTTGATGAATAAATAAAAAGTAGGTCACTACAGTTAAATCAAATTGCGATATATACTAGCGTCTGTGAATATTAAACCTCAAAATAGACTCTTTAAATATGAATCCTGCATGTTCTGTGTGTATGAATGTGGTTTCATTTACCACACACACATTGAAGCACGCCTGACCCTCGTGGTGTTTTCAGCCTTTGCCGCCTGACTATATGAGGACATGAATGCATGAACTTCATCTCCAGAGCTGCTTTGAGAGTCACTTCATGAGCATTTTACTGTTTTATTTGAGAAAAACTATCGTCATATCATAAACACAGAAACTCAAAGGTCTTCACAGCAACCCGGGAAAATAAATGTTCTTAACACTTAAAGAAATTGTGACAGAAACATATTACCGTTGTACAGTAGAATTTAGCTACGTCTCAATAGAATACTAATACTAATAACAACAACAATAATAATAAATTATTATTAAATCTTTATTTTTTTTTAAGGAATAATCACAACAACATTTTTTTTATTTTAACTGTAAAGCCCTGTTGTGCAGAACTTTGTTTGACAAAAAAAATAAATTAATTTAATGTGTTATGCCTTCATTTAATTGCCAGAACTCAGAATTTTTGAAAAAACAAGAACAAAACATCAAATAGAAATTAAATAAAAAAAAAATTTTGTTTTTATGAATTCAATTAATTATACATGTTTTTTTTAATTAAAATTTAATTAAATCATTAAAATGGAATCCAGAAAACTTGAAACAGAAAACAGAATTTCATAGGGCCCTACAGGGGCATATTCACTGTCAGTGTATATTATTTGTTCTAGGGAACTAGAGAACATGTTACAGCGAATTCTCTTTCTAACTGTTCTATTATGGCGACTGCTAGTTCATAAAGCGGTGGAGCAAGGGGAGAAAAATCCTTGCATCCATGTGCGTGGATAAATATCAGGGAAGCGGGACTCCCGCATCACTGTCGTGACTTGTGGTTATTGGTGCTTCCAGAATTGGTCACACCCGAGACGATTCCCATAGTGAGATACCTCACTCATGTTATCAGAGAACCGGGGTTACATGAGTAACCTACATTTTTTTATTTTTTATTTTTTATCACACTAAATAAAGACAAATCTAAATGTGACATTTTATCATAATTGGTTTATATGATGATTGTTTATTTTAAATCAATGATTTTTTTTAAATGTTCAATTATTAAAATTATTGCTTTGAAATGTAATTACTCATTTTGACTTAACTTTGTGTGTATGTTTATCTCATTACAACACACTATTTTGAAGCATTCATAATGGCAGCAACTAGAAGTCAGTAATGTTCGATGAAAGCTGCCAATTTCAGTGTGAAGGCATACTGTCAAATTTACTTTAACTTCCTGTTTTTTTTAACCAAAGTAGATTCTTTTGGCAAAAGATTGTCTTTTTAACACATTTTAGAAGGTGATGGATGCTGTGATTGAAATAATGTACAAGGCCGTGGTGCCCTGGAGTGACACCATCGAGAAACTTGTTCAGCAGCACTTGGAGAAGGAACATCCAAAGTGAGTATTGTGGTAAAACATAGGCTCTTTCGCATGACTTGTAAATGTTCCCCAATGCACCAAACTCACTATAGAGTGAGGCTTCAGTGTTCACTCTGGTGGCACATTGTAACAGCAGAAACAGAATAGGATTTCACAGTTTTCACTAAGTATGTTTACATACACTTTAAAAGTTTGATTTCAGTTTGACTAAAGTAATAATTTGACTTTTTGAAAATGTCATGTAAACGCTTTCGTCTGATCGATATCTTACTAGTCAGATTTTTGGGAAGACCTGAGTGATGCAGTTGTAGCTTGACTCCATCCAGAATGTATACATGTTAATTGGACTGTGTTGTGCACACACTGCGAAAGGTGTTACTTTCTTTGGTTTAATTACAACTGCTGATTTACAGTACAGACTCTGGGATTTTAATGATTCGGAAAAGATAAATCACTGTCTGACTAACTGAGATTTTGGTATAGAGATCTTTTGGGATCTAATGGAGCATTTGGACCCGCAAACAGTCCATCTGACGATAGACTTAACATTTGGATAAAATATTCCTGTTAGCAACAAATAGCTGCAGTTCATCAAATTCAGTTGGCACTTTTTGTAACTACATCAAATTCAGTTGGCACTATTTGTAAGTATTTTTGGTCACCCTTTAGTTTAGGCTCCAATTCTCACTATTAACTAACTATTAACTACAACTTTTGCCTCAATAAACTACTAATTACTGCTTATTAATAGTTCGTAGGTAGTTAAGTTTAGGTATTGGGTAAGATTAAGGGATGTAGTATATGGTCATGCAGAATAAATCTTTAATATGTGCTTTATAAGTACTAATAAACAGCCAATATCCTATTAATATACATATTAATAAACAACTATTTAATGGCTAATGGTAAACTAAAGTGTTACCGTATTTTTATACCCACAGACAGGAGTTGCTGAGAGAAGGTTACAGATTGATGGAAATAAAGAAGCTTCTCAGATGCTATGGCATCCGCACCTTAGCCCTCTCTAACACTCGTGATATCATGGTGAGTTTGTCTTCATTAACTTAAATGTCCTATTATGTGTGTTAATTTAACAATTTGGCTATTTCTTACTTTCTTAAAGATAAAAAGGTTTTGACCTTTGTATCAGCCTCCCTGTTCATGCAAGTACCTGATATTTCACTGTTGTTTGCTTTGCTAAGATGCTTGTGAGGCACATTCTGAAGCAGGACCTGCCCACCTCTCTCGAGGACTCACTGAAGTTAATTGAGGCATACAAACTAAACCCAGCAGAGATCCACCATATTCACTGCATCCAGCTTATACAGTGTAATAAGGTATTACTCCCACAGAATTGGCTGTTGTACTTAAGATTAGTAGAACAGTAGGGCTTGGTGGTATAGGTAACATGATGGACCCTCACATTTCTTCTTAGAGACTGAAACCATAAATGGGTACATTTTCTATAGTGGTGAATGATCGTGCATTTATGCCAAGCAATTGCTTACGATCTACTGTTGATGAATTGAAATATTTACTTTATTGTGTTTGTATTGTAATGTTTTACATGGTTCTAAGAGTGCATATTTTATATCCCTCATATTTGAGTGAGGAGCTGGAAGTAGTTAAGACAATTCAAAATAAGAGTCCCAGTGTGTTTCAGGTTTTTTTTTTTTTTTTTTTATAAAAAAAGTCTTGGATTATGCAGAAGATGTTTTGTTCTGGTTATAATTGGTGTTTAGGGTAACAAAATAAAGTGTATCTGGCATATACTTTAAAGGGTTAGTTCACCCAAAAATGAAATTTCTTTCATAAAGTACTCGCCTTCATGTCGTTACACACGTGCAAGCCCATCTTCGAAAGACAAATTAAGATATTTTTTATGAAATCTGAGAGGCGTTCTGACATAGAACCCGGAAGCGCTGCACTGTCTATACAATGTCAACTGCGTAGGAGACTGACAGGAAAGAGAAGAAATTGTTGAATAAAGTCATTATTTTTGTTTTATTTTTGCACACAAAAAGTATTCTCGTCACTTCATAACATAAAGGTTGAACCACTGTAGTCACATGGACTATTTTAACGATGTCTTTACTACTTTTCTTGACCTTGAATGTGGTAATTACGTTGCTTTCTCTTGGGGATCAGAAACCTCTCGGATTTCATCAAAAATATCTTAATTTGTGTTCCGAGGATGAACGAAGGTCTTACAGGTGTGGAATGACATGAGGGTGAGTAATTAATGACAGCATTTTCATTTTTGGGTGAAATAACCCTTTAATGTTTAGAATATACATAATACCATAATTATTAAATAAATAATGTTTGAAGCAGAAATATTTTTTCTAGTGTTCTTTGAAAAAATTAAATAATAAATGAAATCGTTTTGCTTGTAAATGTGTCCTCATATCCCTTTATTAAGGAAAAACAAATTAGGCTGCACAATTTATCTAAAATTACCTGAGGCTACTAATATCAGACCCGACCCGTGCCCGAGGCACTTTTCAAAGCTTTGGACCCGAACCTGCTTGGGTCTCTTGTCAGACCTCGGGTTTTTGAACTCGAAGTGGACCAATGAAGACCTCTAATGCATACCACCGCAATCTCCAAAAAATTAATTTTCAATATATTGTAAAAAAAATATATATATCTCCTGGCCCTAATCAGCTGTTACAATATGGAACTGTTAAGAAAGTAATTTTAATTAAGATCTAAATCAAGGTTGTCATCACGTTTGGATATTGTATTTACAGAGGGAGAAGTGCATTGCACTGCTGAAGAATCTGCCCCATTCTGAAGCAGAATTTGTGATTGAGCGAATGGCCTGTTGGGCAAGACTTGAACTTCAAGACAAGCGACACATTTCTGAAGAGGTCAGAATTTGTGTGAGAATTCTGGTGTGAAATGTGGTTCAGAAATGTGTGATGTGGTTATAAATAAGAAATTATATTTTGCATAGTCTAGAGTCTTGAATTGGTAATGTTTTAATGGGGGAAAAATTCTTAATACTAAAGTAGGATTAGCTTTCTATATGAAAGGTTTTTTTATTTTATTTATTTACTTATTTTTTGCATTGTTGTTATTGGACATGTTTTTGTGAGATTCATCCATATAAGCAAACATAGAGATATTCTGAATTTAATGTCTTTTCTTTCAATAGCAAAAGAAATTACAAATGCTCATATCACAGATTATGGTTGAAGCTTTAAAGTACCTGCAGAGCATTCAGACAGGTGAGTGCACAACCAATTCTTAAAGTATTAGTACTGGTATACTATGTCTAATAATAAGGTTTTAAAGCGATAGTTCACCCAAAAAGATTACCATTTGCACCCTTACCCTCCTTTGAACCCAAACCCAAGGGAAATGCCCAAATTAAAATATAGTTTATGAAGCCCTTGGACTAGAAGAATAACTGTGTCATGTCTCATTGTCTCATTTGTCTCATTTGAAAGATAGTTGGCAGTTTGTTTTATTAAGACTCAGAATTAGTCACAAAGAAAAATGGTTATAAAGGCTTAAATGTTACATTTTTATATAAAATAATGTTCATGAAATATTTTGGAGAAAAAAATAAATAAAATGAAATTGGCCTTGTTGCAGTCTAGAAACCCAGTACAAGTCTGACCATGTTTCATTTGAAATAAGCATCAGCTATTGAGCATAATCAATTTAATCCCAATTTTTTTTTTGATGAACTAAATTGATTGTTTTAGATGGTTAAGGTTTCCTGTCCTTTCTTCTTTGTAGATGATGCATTCAAGAAGACTGAATGTGAGAACAGTCTGAACATGTTCACAGCCATGTCTCATCTACAGGTCTTTATTTGTTCAAAATAGATTTTTAGGCATTTGATGCCATCTAAAGGTTCCACAACAAATGGGTATGTTTATTTTAAAATGCTTTAAAATGTTTTTTACTTTAGGAAGACTTTGACATCTTCTTAACACCAGAAGAATATGAGGATCCTGTAGTGAGACATAAGTTCAACCAGCAGCTCATCACTGCATATGAGAATGCACGAGCATGGCGGCGCTCAGGAAAACAACACCCTGACAAGGTTTCAAGTAGTCATCTGAATGGTAATGCTGCAGTAGCCAATGATCCAGATGGCAAAACGAAGACACTCTCTACTGAAGCTGGGCTACACCGGCTGGCCAGGCAGCTGCAAAAGACAGAGCAGGAACTTTGGGCAGACCTGGCGCTGAGAGCTTTGGATGCTGGAGATGTGGAGAAAGCCCTACAGATCCTAAGGTGAGAGAGGAAGGAAGAAGTGAGGGATGGGTGGGTATTGAAAGATCTAAATGCTGTGAAAATGTAAACCTCTCAATATAGACAAAGTTAGGCTCATATGATTTCATACCCCTCACAGAATGTGCAAGATGTACTTGTTTTGTCCTCTGCTAAACATGTAAATATCTTGTGTAGCTTCTGGCTTGCAGTACTAAATGAAAAAAAATTATATGTAAACAAAATAAGAAAAATGTACTCATTATCTGGTTCAAATGCTTGCACTAATGCATTGTGTTGCCTTCTTGAGCATCAGTGAATGTTCTCACCTTTTTTAATTAGCTGGTAGTCCCTCAGTTGTCATCGTGTGAAAACATGGATCTCCAAAATCATACAATCACTGTCGGAAAGGGTTAAAATATGCAGAAAATGCTAGAAAACCAAAAATGTGCAGGACCTGGAGAATTTGTGTAGCGTACATTACCACTGGCAATGAGCACTGCTAGAAACCAATACATCTTGAGTGCAAACACCTGAATTTGTTCAAACTAAACTCAGACTTACCTGCGACATTGTAATGGAGCCAAACTTAAACTTTCCTTGGACTTCTTGTGCTTTTTTTAAAGCTATGCAGAGTTTTTCATAAACACTTTTTGTTATACTGGTTTAAACTTTCTTCACATCCTGATAGCAATCAATAATAGAAGTGGTCTAAATATTTTAAAAAAAGAAAGAAAAAAAAGTAGATATATTTTCTGTAGTAGCATCAGGCAGGTAGGACATCCTGTCATTGTATTTGGACCGAATGCAATGATTGGATGAATATTTTATGGTCCTGTCAACATAATATGTACATATGTAATATGACATGTATTCGCATACTTCTATGCACCCTGCTCGCACAGACATCACACGTCATCAGTGTGTTCTATGAGGCTATGCAGAGTTGTAGACACAGTCACTGAGTCTTCTGAAGAGACACAACTGACATAACTGACATATGATGAACAGAATTTAATTCAGACTTTTATTCGCATATAAAATATCGTAAACAGCTCGCTCGAAAGCAAGCACATTTCGGCAAATGGACAATTTGATGAGAGAATATTCAAAATATCTTCATTTGTGTTAAGATGAACAAAAGTCTTGATTTTGAAATAACCTGAGGGTGAGTAAATGATGAAAGAATTTTCATTTTTGGGTGAACTATCAATTTAACATCTAATATTTTCTCTTATATCATTAATTTCACCTCATAGTGAGCTATACCAGCATCACTCCAACTGCAGTACAGGACGAGTTCTGTTCAGCACCGCGCAGCGCCTCTGCCAGATGTTGGAGGAAAACATCCCCATGGTTCTGCCTGAAAAGGTTAATCTCCCTGCTGTCATCCATGGGCTGGCCTGCCAGGCTATTACAGTCTGCCATAGTGGTACTGAAACACTTTCACCATTCATATTCTCTTAAACTGCATATCACTTGAGTTCTCAATCAGTCAGCTTTTTATTTACAGTGGGTACGGAAAGTATTCAGACCCCCTTAAATTTTTCACTCTTTGTTATATTGCAGCCATTTGCTAAAATCATTTGTTCATTTTTTTT
Organism: Anabarilius grahami; assembly: GCA_003731715.1. NCBI lineage: Eukaryota > Metazoa > Chordata > Actinopteri > Cypriniformes > Xenocyprididae > Anabarilius > Anabarilius grahami. Next base: position 2,465,115 of record RJVU01046259.1, on the reverse strand, counting down.
CCTCATTAATGTACACACAGCACCCCATATTTACAGAAAAACACAGAATTGTTGACATTTTTGCAGATTTATTAAAAAAGAAAAACTGAAATATCACATGGTCTTAAGTATTCAGACCCTTTGCTCAGTATTTAGTAGAAGCACCCTTTTGATCTAATACAGCCATGAGTCTTTTTGGGAAAGATGCAACAAGTTTTTCACACCTGGATTTGGGGATCCTCTGCCATTCCTCCTTGCAGATCCTCTCCAGTTCTGTCAGGTTGGATGGTAAACGTTGGTGGACAGCCATTTTTAGGTCTCTCCAGAGATGCTCAATTGGGTTTAAGTCAGGGCTCTGGCTGGGCCATTCAAGAACAGTCACGGAGTTGTTGTGAAGCCACTCCTTCATTATTTTAGCTGTGTGCTTAGGGTCATTGTCTTGTTGGAAAGTAAACCTTTGGCCCAGTCTGAGGTCCTGAGCACTCTGGAGAAGGTTTTCGTCCAGGATATCCCTGTACTTGGCCGCATTCATCTTTCCCTCGATTGCAACCAGTCGTCCTGTCCCTGCAGCTGAAAAACAGAGCTCTGAACACCAGAACGACACGACAAAGGAACAGTTTCTTCCCTCAAGCAATCCATCTCATGAACACTTGAAAATGAAACACGGAACACAACACTATTATACATTATTTACTTAAAACACTGGTTTATATTTCAAACTTGCACACATCATAACTGTACATGCAAATTGTCTATATTATATATTGTTTTTTGCTTTTGCACTTTGTCTATCTTGTATATTTGTATGTTATTCTTTATTCTTTATATTATCTTGTCTTGTCGCTGTCACTCTGTTGCACTGTGGAGCTTCTGTCACTTAAACAAATTCCTAGTATGTGTAAACATACCTGGCAATAAAGCTCTTTCTGATTCTGATTAATGAGGAAAAAAAATGAACTTAAATGATTTTAGCAAATGACTGCAATATAACAAAGAGTGAAAAATGTAAGGGGGTCTGAATACTTTTCGTACCCACTGTATATATGTCTTTAGTTTGTCCTTTACACTAACTTAAAAAATTACATGTATTTTCCCTTTCACAGACCTTTTGCTGGACTGTTTGGAGCTGTGTAAAAGCACCAGAAGTGCTGCAGATGTGTACAGACAATGTCAGATTGAAGATTTTGGATTTTTACCTAAGGTAAACTTGCTAAACTTTGTTTGTACATGTATACACACATGTGAGTGTTGACAGATCAGCGCCCCATTATATTCAATCAAGCTGTCATCACTGAAAGGCATGCCTTCAGTTGACAAATGCTGTCTTCAGCTGCAGTAATATTCAAGCCACTTTGTTTTCTCCATACACTTTTAAGAATATAGATATGACATTAAATGATATAGAATGACATCGCATTCTAAAGTATATTATACTTTATTAATATAAAGTTGGTCCCCACTTTGCAGCTATAATATCTTCCACTCTTCTGGGAAGTCTTTCCATAAGATTTGTAATGGTTTCTGTGGGAATTTTTGCCCATTCATCCAGTAGAACATTTGTGAGGTTTTTTCCCATTTATCCCAAAGGTGTTGGATGGGGTTGAGGTCAGGGCTCTGCACTGGCCAGTCAAGTTCTTCCACACCAAACACATCAAACCATGTCTTTTTGGACCTTGCTTTGTGCGCTGGGGCAGAGGGCCTTTTTTCCAACTGTTCCCACAAAGTTGGAAGCATAGCGTTGTCCAAAAAGTCTTGGTATGCTGAAGCATTAAGATTACCCTTCACTGTAATTAAAGGGACATGCCCAACCCCTGAAAAACAACCCCACACCATTATCCCTCCTCCACCAAACTTTACAGTTGGCACAGTGCAGTCAGGCAGGTAATGTTCTCCTGGCATCTGCCAATCCCAGAGTTGCCCATCAGACTGCCAAACAGAGAAGCGTGATTCGTCACTCTACAGAACGTGTTTCCACTGCTCCAGAGTCCAGTGGCAGTGTGCTTTACACCACTCTATCTAACGCTTGGCATTGTACTTGGTGATGTAAGGTTTTCATGCAGCTGCTCGGCCATGGAAACCCATTCCATGAAGCTCCCGCCGCATAGTTTTTGTGCTGATAGTAGCGCCAGTGGAAGTTTGGAACTCTGCAGCTATGGAATCAGCAAAGTGATGGCAACTTTTATGCACCATGCTCCTTAGCACTCGGTGACCTCGCTCTGTGACTTTACATGATCTTCTGCTTAATGGCTGTGTTGCTGCTGTTCCTAAACGCTTCAACTTTCTAATAATACCACTTACTCTTGACTGTGGTATATCTAGCAGGGATGAAATTTCATGAACTGACTTATTACATCCTAACACAGTATCATGCTTGAATTCACTGTCTTCAGAATGACCCTTTTTTCACAAATGTTTGTAAATGGAGACTGCATGGCTAGGTGCTCAATTTTATACACTTGTGGCTATGGGTCTGATTTAAAAACCTGATTTCAATAATTAAGAGGTGTGTCCCAATACTTTTATCCATATAGTGTTTGTATTCTTCTAAAAGGTTACAATGATTACAAATTATTTTGGCTTCTTTGATTTCATGAAAAATTCTCTGAACAGAGCAGTAACATTGTTAGCTGGCAATGTGACACATCTTGTAAGGGAAACAGTAGACTGTGGAAAGTTGCAAGTTCATTCCTGTGTGGTGCAACATTAATTTTTTAGATCTCAGAAGCATTAAACAGGGATGTGTAGACTTTTAATATGCCCACTGTATATATTTATTTTCAGGAATCTGCATTGAGTGGTGAAGAGGACACATACAGTGAATCCAATTTTCATGATGTCTTTAGTGAGGACTGCATTGTGCTAGATCCAGTCTCAGTGCTTCCACTCCAGTACAAAATCACCAGAAATTTGTTGCCACTATCAGGTAAGAGTATGCTGTTATTGGTGGAATTGCAAACTAGTGCCTTAATATGAATGATTATTTTTAAATTAGACCTTGGAATAATTAAACAAATTTTAATATGGAAATTGTTGAAGTGTAGGGCTGGAATTGACATTTGAAATTCAGAATTAAGAAACACTTTTTATTAATTCCTTTCTTTGTGACCTTGTATTAATTTGTTTCCATGATTTAACTAAAATGAAAGAACAGTTAGGTAAAATGTTTAAATATAGATCATTAGTTATATTTATATATTTAATATTTTATTTTATTTTAATATATTAAAAGAGAAAACNGAAAACATTATATTATATTATATTATATTATATTATATTATATTTTTATGAACAGATTGTATTTTAGGTTATGTTTGGAGGTTTTTGATGGAGGTTTTCAGAATTTTCATTTTTGGGTGAACTAATTCCTTGCCGTCAAACTATCATCCATCTGTCGTTCTTTATATTAAATGTAATTAAACCCGGATCATTTCACAAGAACACTGCTTTCACTGTTAGATTCTAGGAACACGTTTTGTTTATTGCTTCTTTCGTTGCTCTTTTTTTACAGATATATTACTTATATATTATACATTACTTTTTTAAAGCTATATTTAGTTAGTACAATATAACACAATTGTTTTTGGAATTATTTTATTAAGTACTTTATAATTAAATTGTATAATTAGAATCTTGGTGCCATCGCAGAGAGACACAAAATCACTTTCCAGTACATTTTCGTTCACTGCTCCTTGCTGTTGGAGTAATCTTCATTACCCTACCCGGACAGCCAGATCCCTGAAAATATTCAAGAGCCAGAAATGAAAACTCATCTCTTCTGTTAGCACTTAACTGCATCCTGCTGGGTAAAAAAAAACTAAAAAACGTATTAACTTTATGCTTTCAGTATTCCTTAATCTTTACTTGTACTATTCTGAACAATGTCTGAAACATTGTATTACTAACACTTCACGTGTTTATTGCCTCCTTAAGATACATTTTGTAATTTAATTTTTACCCTTGAATTGTAATCAAATCGAATCCATGAGGCCTATGCAAATTGTACATTTTGAGCCATATGTCTTGCCTTATTGTGCTTGTAAACATAAAACCTTGTCCTTTATTCTAGAATTGAGGCTTTATCCTTTTGGCTGTTCCTGCCTGTCATACTGCGCTCTCAAAGAAGGTAAGAGCATCTTATTATTGCCTTGACTAGTATACAGTGAGACTGTTCGTACTATTATTAATCTCAAGGTAAGGTCTTAAAGGACAAGTTTCTCATTTATTGATCATCAAATGTCCGCCAGCTGATGCAAAATGCGTCATCTGGCTGTCAAAAGTCTTGCTGACAAATAAATGGGGATATCTGGGAATAGGTAACATGGAGAAAGAGTACACAGTGTTCATTTGCATATACTTCTGACATTGTAACAATACAAAGCTAGTTGAAAATCGGCAAACATGCATGAGCAGAGAAGGACAGTCCAACTACTATCCATGAGTTTGGTTCCACACCAAATGCCAGTTTCCGCCACCAAGGTTCTCTTTGCTCGGACGCACCGCTTCACCTGCCGGCTTTTGTTCATCCTACTGGTCCCATATTAATCTCCCACAAAGATGCGGCCCCAAAACATTTTTTCCAGTCTGAACCCGTCCGGGTCCCATGGATTAGAGCCCAGTGACCAGCCACTCGCCTGTGAGATACTCTCCCAGGCCTGGCTTCAGGAGTGGGCTCAAGTATCAAAAATCTGGGCAAAGTCTCTTTCTTATTTTGACTGCATCATATGGGAAGCGGTAGAGCTACTCTATTATAAATAAGTTGTTGTTGGTAAATATTAGAATAGTATGCATTAAACTGTCTAAAAAACCCTTCACTTTCATGCTTTCATTATTTTTAGAGCACGTTCAATTCAATCACCAACTTTATTGGTGACAACATTAGCATCTTCCCTGTAGATTCTGTTGTTATCTGTTCAAGACTAGCAGCTTTAGGGGGCCAATGGAAAGGTTGTTTGTATTAAACAGTATGGTGCTAGTTGTTTAAGTGTTGTACTTGTCTAGGGTTTAAAAGTGTATAGTATGAAGTCTCACAACATACCTGAATATACATTGAAAAAACCCAGGATTATATTATTCCAAGACTAAATGAACAGTTTCAAGTGTGAACAACCCAAATGTGTAAAGGCTGTGGAATATAAAGAACTGTGGTTTATTATATTTAAAAAGCAAAAAATAGTTTTAAAGTTTTATTGTATTGTGTAAGGCAGATTAAAATAAAATGTCCTTATGGATTTATTCTTGAGAATTCTGTCCATTTTCACAGGCACTGATTTGGTTGGGCCTTTACTCAATCCCATGGCCTCTATGCTGCAAATGCTACAGGAGTGCAGTCAGCTTGAACTGGCTCTGCGACTTTTGATGGAGTCTTACGGCAGTATATATCTGCACTTTGTTTCTAACAACATGGACATCTCATTAAGCAAAAGGGTGAGAATACTGTAAAATTGTTCAGTTAAAAAGGACCTATTATGCTTTTTTACATTTTCAACTTTCTTTAGTCTGTAATATTGGTGTTTGAGCATGAAAAAAGTCTAAAAAGTTACAAATCACAAAGACCAATTCAATGGGAGTTATTCTCTATATCAGTGCACACTGTTTCTGAAGTCCCAGAAATGCCTTGATTATACTCTTGAGTTTTCTTCTGGGAAAGAACATGCCACATTATTTCTCATTTAAATAATTCCCGCCCAAGTCATACGCAAAAAAAAAGGGGGAAAGGCCTTTTTGAGTTGTGTTAGTAGTGTGTTGAAACTCGCAGTCATGGTAAGGGGCCTGACATTTACGGAACACGCTTGAAGTGGTTGACCAAGCACAACACACTGGTCCAGCCGACCAATCAGAGAACATTGCGCATTTTGGAAGGAGATTCTTCATAGAGACAGGAACTAAACCGAGCAATACTGACAGACTGGGAAGAGAGGTGCTTCAACAATGTAAAATACGTGAAAAAAAGTGTTTTGAAAATTCAAGCATGAAAACCTATTTTAGTAGACCCCAAAAACAAAATCAAGTATTTGTATAAAAGGGCATAATATGGCCTCTTTAAATATAATGCAAATGAAAGGTTTTTTTTTTGTTTTTGTTTTTGTTTTTTGATGATTATGGTGTATTTCTCATTTCCAGCTTCAGTCTAACAACCGCATGGCCAGAGACAGACAGACTCTTGACAGGATAGAGAAAACTGTTCTTTCGTCTGTCACGGTGGTCGTGGTCTCCTTGTTACAAAAGGTGTGCAAAGACACTTAAGATGCACAATTATATTCCTTCTATTAAATGATGTAGTTCAGTCAATTCATTAACTCTAATGGAGTTGTGTTACAGGTGCTCAACTGGAGAGTGGTCGACTCTGATTTGGCCATTGGACTTTGTACCATTTTGTCCAAGGCAACGGTCCTGGATATTTTGTGGAAGATGATCACCAGTGCCTGGCAAAATTATGACAAGATTAAGGTCAGACTCAAATTTGGTTTGTGACACCAGCTTTCATTTGTTAGTCGTGCTTGCTAGGTAGAAACTTCTGTCAAAAACATAAAATCTTACCAACCCCACGCTTTTGAATGGTAGTGTATATTTGATAAAAAATGTAGTTTATGATGACTACTTTTTCAGTTATTTTACTATAATTAAGGTGTTCAAATGTATTATATTAATATTCACAATTATTTTATTTTTGGGTGAATATTTTGAATGAAATACCAAGAGCATAAAAAGCATATATACATTTCCACAGACTGTTCTGAGCACTTTAATCATATTTACAGATGGTGCCAGTATAAAACACAGCAGTAATTCGGTGCTGGTAAACATTAATGTAATTTAGGCAATAATGACAATGATAGCAAATAATGATATGTTTAAGATGCTCTCAAGGGTCTACTTAATCTTCAGCCTCCTCCTCCTGATCAAAAAATTTCCTTAAAATGTTTGTTTCAGGAGTAGAGTAATTTTCAACAATCCACTGCAAACCAGTGTTAATTTCGTTGACTAAATATTTTCGTCATTATTTTCGTCACGAATATATTTTTGCTGACGAAAACGAAACGAAAACTAAAAAAGAAGTCACTGATGAAGACTAAAACTATGACTAAATTGATTGACATTATCGTCAACGAATAAAGGACGAGACGAAAATAGACTGTGACGAAAATCCAATCAGCAGACGGGAGAGATGCGAGGAATGAACAAAAGAACCAATCGGCAAAACGGAACAGGCGAGACTGCATGAGAAGAGAACCAATCAGAGCCTGACTTATTGAGACGTGAAGAAGGTATTCAGTCTTTGACTGAGCTCGCGCAAAGACTATAGAATAACACAAGACGTGTCACTCGTATTGTTTTGAATGGGAGAAAGTGTAACGCGCAATATGGCGGAATAAGTCCCGCCTTCTAAATAAGAGCCAATCGCCGACTGGTAAAGTCATCGCGTCACTGCAACGGCCGTTAGATGTTGCTGCATAAAAGCTTTTGAATTGAAATAAAGACACAGTTGTGTTGAAATAAAGTTGAATTTGTGTTTTATATATTGTGGTTAAGTTTGTTTCCTATACCAGCGGTAAAAAATTGTCTAGTAAATCTGTTATTGATTTTAGTCTTATTTTAGTCGACTAAAATACCAAGCAATTTTAGTCGACTAAAATAAGACTAAAATTAAAACAAATCAGATGACTAAAACTTGACTAAAACTAAAAAGAATTATAGTCAAAAGACTAAGACTAAAACTAAATTAAAATTTCTTGTCAAAATTAACACTGCTGCAAACTCACATTCATGTCTAGCTTCATTCTGTTTCAGAATCCAGAAAATTTTTGATTATTACTAATTAAATTAAGCCCTTCACTAAATTTTTTTCCAATATTGTTTGCAACAATTGCATGGCCAAGCATCATTCATATTTTCCTCAGAAAATGTAAAAATATACTTGAATAATATTATTATAAAATGTATTTATTTATTTATAGGTTGTTGCTATGGTGGGAGCCCATCTAAGTTTTTTGTATAAGGATGAAGAGGAGAGAGGAAAGTTTCTGTCTGTCATCACTGATGCAGAGTGGGGCATTCAGCTTGGCAAACTTGGGGTCAGTGCCGAACTTATGCATTATTAGTATTTCATCATATAGCTCATTCAAGACAAAAGCATGTATTTGTTGGGACTGTTTGAAAAAAACTTCCTTTGACATTTGTTCTTAGGTTTCCATCCAGTCTGTGTTTAGGCATTGCGCAGAGACAAAGAGAAACTTGATTCCTACACTTGTGAAAAACAAAAACATCACTCCTGACATCATACTGCATTACTGCAGGCAAGTCAGCTATTCACTATTTTGCTTCATTTATAATGGGTTGTAAAACACACATTTGGCAAGGTTTCTAAGATTATTGTAAGGTAGCAAATAAGGTAGGATAAAAATTATTTTTTTGGTGAAGTTGATGTGCCATTTTCTATGATCTGTGCATGTTTCATGAAGTTATAAGCGAAAACGTCATGTGAAAGCTACATTTGATTTTACTAAGCTATGTGCCTGTGGAGTTTTATGTGCCGTAACTCCGTAAGTAATATCTCGTGATTGACGCAATGAATTATGCTGAAATTTGGAATCATTTTAATCGCAAGAATCTGCTGTAAATAATGAATGTGCCATTTTCGGAGCATGTTTCATGTAGTTACGAGCGAAAACATGACATAAATGCCGCATCCATATATTATTTACATATGGGTCTTGCTTCACATACAGAAACATGCTTGTTGTATTCTACTCCGTGAGACCTGTCAAATTACATATGACACATGACTACCTAAGCTGTATGATGTTTTTGACATTACAGTATATATTACAAAAAACAAGGATGAAAATGCACAAGTGAACTTGACCTTGCTAGTCAGAATGTGTAACTCCAGTCAAAGTGACGGACACTTATTTGTAGTGGAAATGCCTCTGATAATAATAAAAACCTTGAAATAATAATAGAATGTTGCTGTCAAATGAGTGCGATTGAGCTGGTTGTAGTCATCAATAGGCAAGTAAACTATTTTTAAACACAAACAATGTGCTAAATGCTAAAGGAAAACCAACTATAGCTAATATATGTATATATAAAATATATGTATATACTAGCTATATAGCTATGTATTGTATACATCTCAAACCAGAAGCAGTTTTTGTATTTAAAAAATAAAAATAAAAATGTAGGCTGCTTTGGAAAGAGGTAGATAAAAAATACCTGTAATCTAAGACTTATTTCAAACAGACAAAAAAAAATCAGCTGCACTTTTTTTAAAGTATGTGTACTTCCAGTGTACTTACCAAAGGAAGTACTGGGTAATCTAAGATAACTTTGTAGGTTAAGGTTAGGTTTAGGGGTAGGTTCAGGGTTAGTACGTAGTTATTACCTGGTATAAGTCCATAGTAAGTACATAAGAATTCACCCATACATTTTCTGCTTTGTTTTTTTCCTTACAGTGTAATGTAATGTTTTTTTCTGCAGCACATTTGGATTGGACAGCCATTCTGCTATCAATCTGTACATAACCACTCTACTACTGCAAGAAGATAGATGGTATGAGATGGAGATTGAAGAAGGTGATGCCAAAGGTACCCTGCGGGGTGAAGAGTTACTGCTAGGAAAAGATGACAAGCTAGAAAGTGCTCTACAGATTGTTCCTCAGCTCGGCTCTGCCAAAGACCTCGTAATCAGTCTCAACACAGCCTTGACCAAGGTCTTGTACTGCATTTTTAATGAAAAATAGTCCATAGAAAATATTTCATAAGTTGTTTGTAATATTTTATGGGGTACAGAACACTGAAAAAAGGCATTGACTAATGTGTAATTTGAAAATGCATTTGTAACATTTGATTACTCATATGCCATTTTGGTGTATTACAGTAGAGATTAATCTAATGGTGTATAGTTTGTACTAATGTGAATGCAATCTTTACAGCTAAATCCTTACAACTATGAGTGGATAGAAAGAGTCCTCAAAACTATTCAGATGGCTGATGAGAGCACAAACCTTCTACCTCTTGGTCAGGTCAGTGAAATACCAAGATGGAGTACATATTACCAAACAAGATGAAAAAACAGATTGCTATTTTATTTGGTTTAGGAATAAGTTTCATTGTAACATCTTTATGATTTATTGTTTAGATGGTTGGATTACTCCAGCATTTAAAGTCACATAGACGAATCTCTCCCCCCACTGACTTGGAGAGCTCATACCTTTTGGAGAACGGTCTTGAACCCACTGCTCTAGCTAACACCCGCCTGCCTTTTCATCTGCTATTCCAGACCAACCACGCCTTCTGGAAAATTGTCTGTGTGTATCAGTTTGTTGACTCTTTGCAACCTTGTTCAATGTACCATAACTTTCCAGATTTACCTTATTGTGTTTTCAATTTTTCCTAATTTTTGTTTTACTCTGATGTTTTCCTCTTGTACCCACAGCTCCTGAAATTAGTGAGGACACTTTACCCACGCTGCTCTTCATCTGTAAATTACTGAAGGTAACATAACATACATGTTGAAGGCGCTAAGATCACTGTCCTTATTATTCCTGTTGTTAGTTTTTTTCTTCTTCTTCTTTTTTATTTTGCATGTCAATTAATTATTATTATCATTATTTTTTTTTTAGTGACAGCACACAACATAACACAGTTTGCATCTACAGCGCTAATAAAACAAGGGTTTTGAAGTGCCCCTTTCACACAGAGATTCTGGGAAATTTCTGTAAAAGTCGTTCCGCAACTGTTCTAGGAGTCCATGATATCGTTCATTCACACTGCCAGAGTACTCTTTCCTGTACTCTCTGTTTTCATTCACACACCCCGGTCAGTCAGTAAAGCCAAAATGACATGACATAATGCCACATCTAATGTACTCACCAGGAAGCCTCTTGTAAACAATTGCACTGTGTATAGTACCTCTAAGCTCAT
>RJVU01046259.1:2443046-2454142 GCA_003731715.1 Anabarilius grahami | reverse complement strand
CATGAAAATTGTTTAGATTTAACATAGGTTAATATATATTAATCTCTACACATACTTTATTATTTATGTGACATGGATAAATATCAAAATTCAACAGCATTTATTTAAAATTTCCTTCTCTAACCTTTCTTCCCTTCTGATTGGTCCAATTTTGTTTTGAGATCTCTTACCCATAGCAAGTTACTGTGGTGAAGAACACTGGTAAAAGCCAACCCACTTTCATGCTAACTACAAACCCAGGGTTGATGCAAACTTTTATCTAAAAGTTGACAGGCTAGCCAGCTGAACCTGATTCATGGTACAGGCCACAGGCCAACCTAAACTGTTAATTCATTACCTCTGAATAGAAAATCTGGTGATTTCTTTTAAAATGAGTTAGGAATGATCATTAACCCTTCATTCTAGAATGGTTTCACCCATACTGTGACAAAATGATCTGTACTTAACACAAAAATATTTTAGCTTTTCTTCAAACACAGAAATAGAGCATAAGAAGTGTCAAATGTGGTTAAAATCATAAGATACTTTTTCATTGTTTATTTAAGTATGCTGTCCTGGGATTTTTACTATGCCCCTCTGATCATCACACTCACCCCCACAAAAAAAAAGAAATCCTGGATGCACCACTGATCAGATTTGGCTCTGGTTTGTGTTCATACATTAGGTTCTCTGGCAATTTTCTGGAATCAAAGCTTAGTGTGAACAGAATTTATGCCAGCCACGCACTAGCTAATGGAGACCGGAGGCAAATCTGTGCTCACTCATGTGAGTGATGGTCGCTCGGTTTGAATTACTAATTAAGTCACTAGTTATTAAGACACAGTCTAAGTGAAGTGACAATGCATCACCAATGTCCGAGATATCTAGACCTGTCAGCAATCCAAGTCCTGAAATGTGTTTTTACTGGAACTGATGCCGGTGACAACAGAAACATTTCTTTGAGGCAATTATTAGGGTATTACTGCGGTTTTAAAAGCATTTACCAGACAAATTCACAAGAGCAAGAGTTATGTGAATTAACCAAAACTAAACAAAAATGGCCACTTTTACAGGTGACACATTTTTCATTCTTTTTTTCTGTTTTGCTTTTTATCCAGGTTAATCTGGATAAGCTGTATGTTTTAGCTGTGAACTATGTGTTCAAGAAGAATCTTTTGCCTTTATTAATGGATCCGTCTAAGAAAATCCAGCATCTTGGTCCCAGCAAAGAGTTGTCCAGTGTGACTCAGAGTATCTTTAAACATGCACTATGCATTCAGAATCTGGAACTTGCTGCAGCCACAATCCATAAAATTGCTCAGGACCTTCCTGCAGGTGAGTCAGGTGGTATGACAGCATTTTTAAAAAAAATATAAATAAAGCCTGTCTTGTTCAGGTTGCTCTTTTACATATCCGGTACAATGAAAGTAGTGGTGTCAAGATCCAAAAATGGCCAAAAAGTAAGATGAAAGTAGTTCATGTTACTCATATATTATATTGCGAGTCTTCTGAAGTAATACAATAGCTTTGAGTGAGTAAAAACAAAGTGTAAGTTGTTATTCACAAAATGTGTTTTCCGTGATGGCATACGTTGGTGCCTGATGATGCTGTAGTGGACTTGAACAAAGGAATCATAATAAAAAAAAAGGTTGGACAGTGCTGTGCATCACATTTGATTTTTAACCTTTTCGTTATTGTTGTTATTTGATTCCAGGTGCAGAAAAGACTGATTTCTTAAAGTTCAGCTTGGAACTTGTACATAAGTTGCTGAAGTCTGATACTCTGGAGGTAAGTTGGCTTCTCAAAGAAAATATAAATATTGTTTTGAGGACAAACAATGTAAAACCATGTTTCGCAAGTTCATCATATATATCTTTTTATAAGCTGTCTTGAAAAATAGATAAACATGAACATGAAACATGGCTCAGCTTTTAAAACAGTCCATTTGTTGTCCAAGTGAAGACAGTACTTGATTCCCCCATTTACATTTAACATCTGTCTTGGCTGATTTGATCAGAAATGGTCAGTTGAGATCACATTAATACACCTGGTATTAATGCATTTTCAGTAGCCTCTTGTGATGAGATTTTGTCGAGTGTCTAGTGAATAGTTCTTCTCTGGTGCAGACCATCAGAGGCTTCCACAAGATCTGAGCAAATATAATATATGCTGCTGAATCATATGCATTCATTCAGCTGTTTCATTGTGTTCTATATGATTTTAAATGGCTGGAATAAGAGCACCAACACACACACGCAAGCAAAGAAAAGGATAATCGGTAAATGATGGAAAAATGCACTTATCTTTGCACCTCAAATTCATTCATAAATTGAAACTTAGGTAACACTTTATTTTAAGGTGACGTAATTAAATGTTACTATATGTACTTACTATAGTAATAACAGTAAATTATGCATAATTACAAGTAACTAACCCTAAACCAAACCCTAACTGTAACTATATAGTAAATACATGTAGTTAATTAATATTTCTCTGTACTTATTTGAGTAAGTACAATTTAACTATTTCACCTTAAAATAAAGTGTAACTAAAACTCAACAGGTATAAAGTATAATCCCTAACAAATAAACAAACAAACTGTTAATGAGAAGACCGGCACTGGACTGTTGCAGGTTGGAAATGTATTTTCCACATTTGGAAAGGAAAATGTGTATTAATGGGAACATTTCTGCAAAAGATAATTGTTAATGCTGAAAACATGATTCATTGTTTTAATCAACAGCCCTAAAATGTAATAATAATAACTCTGCCCTTGACTAAATGTGTGTTATGTAGGTGCATTAAATGCTGTTACAGTCTGCCGTGCCTCTATCAAAAATGAACTGGGAACCTGTGGTTGCCCAATACTGTTTAAAATTCTCTTATAGGGATACCCAAACATAAAAAAATGGTATTTACTCACCCTTGTCATTCCGAAACTGTGAGACTTACTTTATCCTGTGGAACCATTTAGAACTGTCCATGCTAGCTAGCTGACTAGTTGAAATTCATGCAAAGCAGAAGCTGGACCTTCTATTCTGTTTACAGAAATAACATAAACACGCAGGAATGATTGACATAATTTCCCCATTTTTACCTGACAGCTCAAAATTTAGTTTATTATTTTATATTGGCATACTGCTGGCAGGTATTTGTCGAATGAGCAGGGATGTATTTACCACCATGGCTTTGCATTTTGGTTGACTATACTGTTTTTTTTGTTTTTTGTTTTTTTTATAGTGCAGTGACATCTTATATGTCAAAAGATGAAGGAAAATTTAATTTCTGAATTCATGATTCCTTTAGATTTATTAGGAAGGACTTGATGTTGTTAACCACATTTATTTCATAAATCTCTGTCTGTCCAAATCCTTCATTACTCTATCCCACTCTCTTCTTGTTTGCATCTTTTGCCAGGAAAATTTGCAGGCTCGAGGTGAGGCACTCATCTCTAAACTGCAGTTGCAATATCAGCGCTCGGCCACAGAGAACGCTCTCCTTTCGTCTCAGCTCAGCTCCCCAGAGCTCCTCAAACTCACAGGCATGCCTGGTCGCCTTATTGTAGCTCTCTTTGAGCATAGCTCAGTGGTGGACCGTATGAAAAACCCTTCTGGGATGACTTACCCTGGTAAGGTCAAGTAGTATAGTATATCTGTGCTATAAGAATTGCTTTAATCAGTTGATCTTGCATTATTTGCTGTAGTTTGCACTTTTTTCCCCCTTATTTTTACTTTTTTCTATTAAAAAATGGTAACCTAGGGGGTTACTATAGCAGTATTGGCTAATGTTAGTTATTCTATTATTTTCAGAGGTTGCCCTACAAATAAATACAAGTATTTCACAAGTAGGTTTAAATAAGTACATTATGTTACTAGATATTACCTTTTTAATACTGACAATCACTGACAACACAAAATAATGTGTTTGTATACACATGCTACAGTTTAACAGTCTAGAGTCAGAAATTAATACTTTTATTCAGCAGGAACACATTTAATTGATCAAAAGTGACAGTAAACACTTAAACATTGTTACAAAAAAACTAAATAAATAATCCATTTATCAGAGAATCCTGAAAAATGTACACAAACAAAAAAAATGTTTAGATGCCCAACTGTTTTCAACATTGATAATAAGTAATGTCTTTAATCTTGAGCAGTAAATTAGCATATTAGAATGATTTCCGAAGGATCATATAACTTCAATATGATCAATAACTTTTTTCGATGAAAAATAACAATATTATGGTAGAGTGCAAAAAAATCCATCTTCCAAACTTTACCCAAATATACTTTGATAAACATATACGAATTATTCATATTTTTTAGAGCTGTAGTGACAGATTTGGCAAAAAATAGCATACATGTCACATCATATCTGCACACAGAGGAAAAATAGCTCCAACTATGGGTGGTGTGAAACTGAAAATTTTTACAATTTAAAAATGTACCATTCAAATCGGCAAACCTCTGGGAAATCACCGGTTTAAAAAATATTTTAATTTTTTTTGTCTTTTCACTTAAGATGTCCTGTGTCCATGTGTACAATCCACATTTAAACTGTTCTTCTGCAAGATGCATGCAGTTTTATTTTTTAACCGCTAGAGGGCCAAAGGTTACATAGTATAGCTTTAAAAACATTATTTTAAAGATGCAGCCTTGTTGAGCATAAGAAACTTCTTTCAAAAACATTATAAAATCTTAACAACCCCAACATTTATTTTGAATGGTAGTGCATGCATGTGTGCTTATGTATGTATCTATGTATGTATTTATGTTTGTATGTATATATAGTAGGGGTGTAATGGTACATGTATTCTTCCCTAACCGTCATTGTACGGACGTCACGGTTCGGTGTATGCAGTCAGACGACCAAAACAGTCAGCGACAGTCGATCCACACTCCAATCCAGAAGGGGGCACACGCGGTAATGCAACGCTGTTTGCTAAATGCCACGAGATAAAAGCGCAGAAGAAGAAGAACAGATGATCTATGCATAGATATGTTTATGCGTAATCTGTCAACCAGTTTCAACCGCGGAAAGACATCAATTAAACAGCTTGAGAATAATATTTCATGTAGCATTACATTTACCTCAGGCAAGTCATTTAGTGTCCACAGTATGTTAGTTCACTAGAGAAATGAACTGTTGAGGGGAGCGTTTTTCTCAAAAAATATGCACTATATAATATTAGCTTATATATTTATTATATTTACTTTACCTGTTAGTAATGTCGTAATTATTTTAATGTTTAAATAAATTTGTCATGAAAACAATTTATGACAGTAACTGTGTAAATGATCATATTTCAGAATTGAATTGTAGTAGAAAAATAAATAAAAATAAATTTTATAATTAGATTTAGAAGTTAATGCAAAAACCTGCCTTATGTGCAATTTACGTGTTTTTTTTATTATTATTATTTGAGTGTTGATTATTATATAGCAATTGAATTTAATAGTGTGGGCTCTGTTTTAAATTGTAACCTTTAATATTATAGTAATGTGCAAGAAAGGGCTCTCTGTAGTTTACAGCTGAGATATTTTTTTTTTGTCCTTAAAAAAATGTTAATTATAATTGAATTAATTTAAAGAGAGGGACACAATTTGTTCAATAAACCACTGTTTAATCAAAAAGAAGAAAAAAACAAAACAAAACAATTTTATTTTTAGTTTTCTCCCTCCTGCTGTACCAAACCCAATACTGAGGTACGTACTGAACCGTCATGTTTGCATACCGTCACACCCCTAATATATAGACGTTTCTATATATAGATAGAGAGAGGGACATTTCAATATGGATTTGGCCCCCTTTTTTCTTTAACTGGACAGACATTCACAGCGTGGCAAAGGATATTGCCTCCATCAACAGTGTTGATCTTCAGAAGATCCGGAACATTCTTTTGGAGAAGTGGTTGTGCCAAACAGGGCAGTCTAATGGCAAGGTATGTATAATATTTCACACACTGCAAATTCTGCAGTCTTTTGAAAGACAAACACAATTATTTGCTATAGTAGTAAAGCAAATCCCCTCTGTAGCTTGATTATATCTGCGCATGTAAACATACTTCGTATAACGATGCATTATTAGACAAAGCTTAAACTCATACCTCCTTTGCTGTAGGACATAATTCAGCAGGACTACGTGGCAGATATAAATTATGACCCTGATCTCATGAGGTACTAATTCAGAATGTAAAAATTTAAGTGTTTTATTATTTTGCCATATAATATGATGTAACATTACCAAGTGGATTAAACATGTTTCTATAACATGTTTGGAAGTCTTGTTGAAGTTTTTCCTCTCTCTCTTTCCTGGTTTATTTTCCTGTCCTTCTCTTTATACGGCAGAGTTGTTTATTTGCTGCAGATGCACCCCATGGATATAAGTGCTCGTTTGCTCAGTCCCATCTTGACAGCACAAACCTGGGTGAGTAGGACTTTTCACCCTCAACAGAAGCCTGGGGCGTCAGGCCCTGTTCTAGGATTGTGTGACTTAGGGGGGGATTTGCAGCCACCATAGTTTACATCATTGCAAGGTGTGAGAAAGGGTGCAGAATGATTGAATGTAAGTCTTTGGGTACACACGATTCAGTTCATGATTCTTAGGTTTTCAAAAGCAAAATAAAATTGTTCGATTCTTATAGACGATCAAAACTTCTAAATAAATAAATGTGAATGATAAATAAATATGTATTTTGCATAAAATAAATTATAAATGCATAAACAAATTGAATGAGGAAATTATATTAAATTTTTTCATACAATTTAGGCATGCATTAATTCACTAATATATTCATTAAATTAGTAATAATAAAAATGTATTGTAAATGGAAAACAAAAGTAAATGGAACTCATTTGTATTTGTGATTTAGAACTAGATTATGAAATTCAGTTGTTTTTGTGACTGGTTATGATCTACTATTGATGGATTATAACAATGATTACTTTGTTGTTTATATAACATGTTGAAAATGTTTATACGAGTGCATGTTTATATTTGCATACAAACGAATACAAAACACATCATGGTAACACACATGACACTAATGCAATAAACATTTATTTAACATAATAAAATGTGTCATAAACCCTTATGTACATAACTAATAACAAAAGACTGAGAAGAAACATAACTATTTAAATGAAAAAAAAAATGAAAAAAACAACAAATGTTGAGTGTCACTCTGAGAATTATGGGGATATCAATTTATCAGTTTTTCCACTATAATTTATAAGATGACTTGTTCTTTTTCCACTTACAAAAACTGTACATCTAACAGTTGTTTTTTGTAAACTTACATTAAATGATCTGTTAGATCTATAAATATAAAATAGTTAAAAGTTATAGAACTTTCTACTTTTTTGCTGTAGCATTTTGCTAAAAATAGAAGCAAACTTGAATATGCAAAACAATATCTTTGTCACCAAGATAACTTTATATCCAAGACATGCATTGAAAATGTTTTGTCAGATTGCAAGAATGACTTGTGATAGAATTTGAAACAACATTTTGAATGTTTTGAAAATAAAGAAATCAGTAATGTGTTACACATTATACATCATTTACTTACCTGTCATAAAGTTATTAGTGGAATTTATGTTTGCTGGGAAAGTAAAAGTCTGAAATGCTTAACATTTGTTCTTCTTTTCAGCCCCTGGGAGGATCAGGCCTTCGTTTGACCTTTGAACATCGTAGTCGTGCTTTGATCTGTCTCACTCACTTAGCAGATGCTGCCACTTTGGAGGCACTTTCCAACCAGCCAAGTAGCAAAATCAAGTGAGCAGCATCAAGAATATTCTGTTAATTATAATTTTCTTTCACTTGTTTGTGTGCAGTTTTAATAAGAATAGAACTGTAACCATTTTATATGTCCAAGTGTTAATGCAAAAAACTTTTTTGCCATTTATTTAAATCAAGTTTGATGAATTTGCAGCATTAATGAGCATGTATTGATGTTTTCACAGATATTATTTGAAGTGTTACATGTACATTGCCCAGATGGAGGCCCTGAACATTCCCTATACCTTGGAAATGTTAATCAGCAGCCCGAAAGAAGGCATGATCAAGGGTTTATGGAAGAACCACAACAACGAACCTCAGGTAGATATTGCAACTAATATTGAAACTCCTTATTTCAACAGTCAAGTTCTGTTGGTTCTTACTACAGTTTTATAAAAAAGTGTGGGATGATGAGAAGTGGTGGGGGAATTCAAAAGTTTGGTATCAGTAAGATTTTTGTTTGTTTTTGTGTGGTTCTTTTTAAGAAATTAATACTTCTATTCATCAAGGATGCATCAAATTGATCAATTATAATGTTACAGAAGATTTCTATTTCAAATAAATGCTGTTTTTATAACTTTCTATTTACCAAAAAACCCTGGAAAAAATGTATTCCACAGAAATATATAACAGTTTTCAACATTGATCATAGAAATTTAAAAATGATGCTTGAGCACCAAAATACATTCAAATAGAAATCACATTCTGAAATCAACTGAACATTCATCTTGGTGTGAACAGCCATGCAGTGCTTGAGCATTTAAAGATGTTTATACTTTCTCCTATCAAAGTTAATGAGCAGAGAAAACCATTTATAGTTTATAAACACTGTGGCACTGCTCTTTTTGAATGTCTCAAGTTGTTGGACATTGTAAGACATGTAAAACTTAAAAAAACAAATGTGACTCTTTTTTTCCTCACAATCCCACTAAAACACAATCTACATACATTTTTCAGTAAGGCATGTCATGTTGCTATTTCTTTCCAGGCTGTCCGTCTTGTGGCCGATCTTTGTTTGGAGTACGAGGTTTATGATTTGCAGCTGTGGAACAGTGTCTTGCAAAAACTTATGTCTTTCAATATGGTAAGTCACATGTACATTACTATCATTTTAAAGCCGTTGTAGTCATTAGTTAGTCATTTTGTGTACTTATGCACAAACACTGCTTCCTGAAACAATGGGAATGATGGAAAATTACAACTGATTGATATTTGTAAAACCTAAGAAAATTGGGCCTGTCTTTATTTAGATTAGTCATACTTTTTTACTGGGTTTGAACAGTGTACCTGAAGCTGGCTGGATTTAAAGGGTTAGTTCATCCAAAAATGAAAATTTTCATCATTTACTCACCCTTATGTTGTTCCAAACCTGTATGAGTTTTTCTTCTGTTAAACACAGAAGAGGATATTTTGAAGAATGTTGGTAACCAGACAGTTGACGGTAGCCATTGGCTTCCATAGTAGGAAAAAATACTATAGAAGTTAATTGCTACCATTAACTGTCTGGTTACCAACATTCTTCTTTTGTGTTCAACAGAAGAAAGAAACTCATACAGGTTTGGAGCAACATAAGGGTGAGTAAATGATGACAGAATTGTCATTTTTGGGTGAACTATCCCTTCAACACATTCATGTGTTTGTTTAGTTGGATGGTACATTGCTGCCTCCTTGTGTTCATTGCTGTTGTCTGTTCAGAAAATGTTTCTTCTTTTTCTTCTATAGACAAGCTACTTGCAGAAGGTTCTTGAAGCTCTCATAGCAGTGCCCAGCCTTTTAGAGGTGATCATTTTCCTAACCTTTGTTTTTATTTAGATCAGGGGTGTCAGACTCATTTTAAGGCAAGGGCCAAACTAAAATATTATTTATTGTGGGCCACAACATGCTCAACACAATGACAATAGAACCAAATTTAAATACAAATAACAGCATATTTTATTGTATTGGAAACTATATTTCGTCATTTGTAAATGTAAAGTGGTCTGTCGTCTTGGTACAAGTCTTGCAGCAGCATTTAGTGCAAACTGTGAGATAGAGAGAGCTGACTAATGGCTCGCAGTAGTCCAGAAAGAATGAAATAAAAGCATGTATAACTTTCACAAACCTTAGAGATAGCAGATTTTAGTTTTAAGAGTGTTATTTGAACTGAAAGCCAACACACTGTCTGAGACAGTCTACCCAAGNAGATATATATATATATATATATATATTTTAAATCATTCTCACCCTCAATCCATCCCAGATGTTATATCACTTACTTTCTTCAGATGAACACACAGATTTTTTTTGAAATATAATGCATCTTTGTAAGTCCACATAATGCAAGTGAATGGCTCCCCAAATGTTGATGCTCTAAAAAGCACAGTCATCATGATGCTAATCCATCTGAACCAAGTGGATGAATCAATGTCTTCTGAAGTGAAACAATGTGGGTGTGACGTAATATAAGTGTGTTGTGAAGCTAACTTCTTGCATGAGCCATAGCTTCTAATGCTTGCATCACTTCAGAACAAGTTTCACAATGTGTTTACTTTTACCTCAAGCCACATGTAATACTTGTTTCATATTCAAAGATGTTACCCAATCATAGCACTGGGCCTTATATTGAAGCCTTAAAGGAAATACACCCTTTTAAGTGAAATATTTAAATCAGAGGGCTAAAATGGCCTTTTTATTTTTAAATTATCACAGATTTTGAAAAAAAAAAAATTCAACATTGTAATTACACCTCAGGAAACATAAAATAGAAAAAATGCAAAGTCATGACCCCTTTAAATCATTGCTGAATTGGACTCCTCCATGGGTAGTTTCATTGACATTTATGATTTAGGTCAATTTAACACACAACTACCTTATTTTCCCCCTCCCTGCAGGGGCAAAGTCTTTCCAGAATATGGCGGAGTGTGATTCAAGCCCCTTTCTTGACAGGTAAAAAGGGACATACATTAAAATTTTCAACATCACAGAAAAATTTCTATTACTTAAATGCTTTTAACTGTTTGTCTGTATGATCATTTTACAGCTTCTCTTCCTCTCAGCCCTCGACAGCATGACGTTATGTATAAAACATTTGTCCTGCTTCTAAAGTAAGTCTTCAGTCCAAGGGACAGTTTGATCAAAACAGAAAGTATGAGTATAGGGTGTGGCTAATGTATTGTAAGCAATAGTTATTAGTGAAGTTGATTATATGGATTAAGGGATTTTTTTTTTCCATTTATGAGTTCCTGTTAATTAAAATTAATGATCAAAAAAATTTAATAAAATGAAAATTCATTATTTAAATGAATTAAATACATTTATTAAACGTTATTTCATTAATTAAAATGAAAACTTGTGTG
>RJVU01046259.1:2425754-2442983 GCA_003731715.1 Anabarilius grahami | reverse complement strand
TATAAAAGTCAACATTAAACAGACAGCTCCAGGGCTTTCATAAAAAAACTCCAGATTGTACTTTCACATTTTTGTATCTCTGCCCACGGATTATCACTGAATTTTTATTGTACTTTCTCTACTCATATTGTAATAATGGAATACTATGGCAATAGCTTTCTTACCTGTACGTGACGGCGTTTGGATTCGGGGGGTTGGACAGAAGGTGCTCCCCGTTCCTCTTCTTCCTATTTAACTGACAGAATGGCAGTTTCTTTCAAATTTTCCCGTTTGGCCTAAAACACTGTTCGTTGTCATCCAGTTTGAAATGTTGACTACAAACACAGAGGTTTTTCATATTTTCAGTCCTAGCCTTCTCTCTGTATTTACGATTCTTTGCTGCCATTAGCCACTGCCTAAAACACTCTGGATCCTTCACTAGAAACTAAAAATAACCCCACTAAATGTTTATTCTTTGAATTCTTGCATTAAAAAAAATGCAAGTCGACACCATTATGACTAAAAGTTTGCAAAGAAGTATTTCCTACTAAAGCAAGGCAGTATTTGGCTGTGGTCAAGCCTATCTATAGCAGACTGGTGTAAGTGGCCTTGGATGGCAACATGTATAGGCAGGCAAGTTTTACTGAAAGCCCATTTTGCCACTGTGAAGTACCGCTTTAACACATAACAAACCATATGTTATAAGAACAAGAACTTATACAGGGGCATTTTTTGCACCCATATCTTGAATTTTTTGGGGCAAAATGGGCAAACCCCCATTAATTTCCTTCCTGCTTTCCGTTATTGTTGAGGTGATCATGTAAATCTGCTCTGCCAGTGTTACTTTGTCACTGTCTGTAAATTCCATTTGAAAACTAAAAATATGGCAATTTTATTTTTTATTTTTTTGCTGGAAAACTTGCAGTTTAATAATTGTAAAATTATTCAATTATTTAAAGATTAGAAATTATTCAAATATAGTGGATAAACAAGCCATTGTCTTACTTTTCAATTTATAAGCGCATACTCTCGCTCTGCCACTCCACAGAGACACTTGCACAGTACTTTGTCAACACTGTCCCGCTGTGTCCCTTTATATTTTCTCAAATATATCCATTTCTGTTTTTGTTTTTTAGATGTCCATTTTTATTCACTTTGGATCTGGTTGCCATTGCCAAGCGGTTTTCTCAATTCAATCTGCAGGCCTTCTCTTTGGGCACACTCTTGCTCATACCTTGTGCCAAAAAGAAGGAACCACAAATTCAGGTAGGTTCACATTCACTATAGGGGATGATGGGCCAGGGTAATAGTGGCATCCTACCCCTTCTTCTCCTATAGTGGGAAGCTCCACTCCACTGACACAGTCTTCACTGCTATTGTTTGTCGTTCCCGAAAGTCACTCTTCATTTGCATAAAGTTAAACATTTCTCAACTTTGTCGTGTCACTGGACACGCTAATATCCTGTCGCCAATGATCACTGTCACTAGTGTCTATGGCGTATTAAAAAGTGCATTTTTGATCATCTGTTATGAGAATAGTTTTGCAAATGTACCATTTGCTTTTGAAAATAGTACATGTAAGAAAGTACGTGTAACTACGTCACCTTAAAATGACGTGATTTAAAAAAAATTTAATCTGTGATCTGAATACTGAGTTTGATTTTCAGTTTGTACTAAAACTTATTTTTTTGTGTGTTTTATACATTAGAGCTTCCTGTTGTCCTGCAACCCTACCCTCATTCTGGATCAGATAGAGGAAAGCATGACCACCGGAGAGTTAGCTGGCATTCCTTCACAGGTTATTCCTTCTCTTATTGTTACACAAATCTTTTCTCAGTCCTTGATTAGTTGTATATTTTAATTCATTTTTATTTACTGTAGATCAGAGACACAGTGTTCACATTCCTTTGTCGAAATGGCAAGTCCCAGACGTTGATGAAGACCAAACACTTCACTTATTTGAAGAGGCACTTGATCTCAAAGGCTCACCCTGAAGTAGTGCACGAGCTGCTGAACTGCCTTGTGGGGCAGAATGGGTTAGTTGATCCTACATGGAATTTCATACATTTCCCTCTGATTCACTTCATCAGTTTGTAAAGTTAAACAGCATTTTTTTTTTTTTGTACTGGTGAAGCTGTTCTACATAACAGAGTTACAAGGAATAATATACAGTCAGCCAGTCAGTATTGCAAAATAAACCCTGGCAGAGTGATCGGGAAGTATAAAGACGAACACTGCAACAATGTTACAGTAATATTAATACTGAAGTTCTCTGATGTCAGAGAGAATTTTCTCTCAGCTTATGAGGATCATTTGCTCTTTTAGAGTAACAGTCTTTAGTATATTATACATTTTTAGCATCCTCTTTCCCTTTTGCTTTATACATTTCTTTGTAATAAACTTTAAATCAGGGGTCGGCAACCTATGGCATGTGGAGGGATAATCACTGGCATGAGACAATAAAGAGGTGTATTTATTACATTTAAATAAATTTCTCGAACTTGCATACAAATGTACTGTACATTTTGAGGTCAATTTCATATCTGACAAACCATGTGCTTCTGTGATTGCGTGCCATAGGTTTTCTAACCCCTGCTTTAAGGTATTAAGGTATTATTTTACCTTTATTATTACATTTATTTATAACTTATGCTAGACTTTTTTTTTTTCTAACTGATTAACAGTTTATCAGAATTTAATTGTTCACATGACGATACAGTTTTGGGAAAGTCAATACATAATCAGTATTTATATTTGACTTGATGTGTGTCAGTGTCATTTGGTTTTAGTAACAATCAAGATGTAATATGTAAAAATATATGAAATGCAAAATTAGTGCATTAGCGCATTTGATTTTTTTTTTTTTTTTTCAGTTTAACGCGTTAAAAATATTTAATGCAGCATCCGTTTTTTCCATCATAATGTGGCTAGCGTTACATTATATGATCACGCTCTTCATGAAATTGCTTTTAAACCATTCAAGCTCCACAAGACAATTGAGAACGAGCTGTATGTGAATGTCGTGTCTGTGTGACACAAACACACACAACTCGTGTGTACAGAAAGACGCGCGCCAGTATCCAGTTCTCTTTCGCGCTTGAACAAACAATAACACACACAATTATGCCAAAATGCCCGTTTTGTCGAGTGTCCTCATAAGAGCAGTCTTAAATGAGTTAAATAACGACTTTAATGAACTTAAAGAGTTGTGAGAAAATGAGATCCGCATCATGTTTGGCAGCGGCAACTCTTAAAGTGACAGCAGCTTAATAAACCAGTTTCTGTGATGTTTGTCATTAATGTTAATCAAAGAACAAAGGTAACAGAGACAACTGTAGCTTTAATAAGGATTAATCTATATTTAATTTATTACATTTACATTTATGCATTTGGCAGACGCTTTTATCCAAAGCGACTTACATTGCATTATACTATACATTTGTATCTGAGTATGTGCAATCCCTGGGATCGAACCCATGACCTTGGCATTGCTAGTGCCATGCTCTAACCACTGAGCTACAGGAAAGCTTATATAATTTATAATTTATGCAGTGAAGAATGTAAAGTGTTTGATAGCTTTATTCAATTTCTGTATATGGAAAGGAAGGAAGGCGATGGGTAGATATGACATTTATTATTATTGGTTTGTGTGAAGATTGTTTTAAGTTCACTTATTTTTTTTAAGCCTAATAAATGTTGAAATTGATAGCTTTTACTTATACTGTAATATTGAATGTCTATAATTAATGCTTTTTAAAAAATCAATTTCATAGAGACATCAGTACCAGTATTAATATCAGTGATACTGGCCTTCATTCATAAAAAGATGCCATTAAACAAATATTTAAAATATACTGTATTTAAGTTATTTCTACATTAATTTGTAGAGTAACTGTTAATTAACTAATTATTACATTAATTACAGAAAAAAAAAGTGTGATTAATTTTTTTAATCGATTGACAGCACTAATACAAATGCATCTATTTTTTATATCCACTGTAACTCGTGTAATTACAAGCAACTTGCCGTTTTATGCTTCAAATGCTAGAAGTCCAGAAGTTACAATTTTGATTAGATAGGTGTTCCTAATCTTTGTAAGTAAAACAATTTAATTTGTGTTTCTAACACAAAGTTATAAAAGAATTGTCTTTCACTGTCCTTTTTTCCCTCTGAATAGTGAAGAGGAAGCAATTTCCTTTGCCCAAGAATATCTGAAGTACAGAGAGATGAAAGGAGGACAAACAGCACCTGTGAGCAACACTCTCTCTGATCCTGTCAGGGTAAAGCCTCTTAAAATATTTATTATTATTATTATTTTTTAAATGTATTTGCTTTTCATTTGTAATTAATGTTTATTGTGGTTGAATATAATCTGCTAAGGTTCTCATTTAATTAATTTTTGTATCCTTTTTCCTTCAGGAATTTTTGGAAAAGGCACTTGAATCTAGGGGTACTCAAACGTCAGCATGAGATTAAAAATCATTTGTAATCTGTGGGCAGTAATACAGTACTTTCACTCATTGCAAGACTGCGCAAGTAAAATGTTATCTGCTTGCTTATTTTACGTTTGTATATTGTTACTTAATAGTATTTCAGTACTCATGTTTTGTGAATATTAACACCATTGTGTATGTAGACATCTGATTTACAAATAAAAATTACTATTACATTTTTTCAATAATGTGGAACTGTTAATGTAGCAAGGACCAAGCTTGGACCATGTAGCTCATCGCGTATCACTGTCGTGGCTGGTTTGGACCAGAGCCGTTGAAAACAGAGTGCCGACACTCCCATAGACTACCATAGGAAATGAAGAATGCGGAAGTAATGCATCATTGGGCAACCAATAGTTCCAAACACTGCATTAAACCCCATTAATTTCAGTGTTTCTCAAGCATACTTGCTGGTAAGTTGATGAAATGACTGCATTTTTGACATTGCTCATGAATAGTCAATAGAGGTGTTATATGATTTAGTGCATGTTTATCATTAGATAATAGATAGCTAGACTCTAATTACAGTTTGTTAACGTGAGCAGCAATTACCATAACCAGATGCCAGTTGTTATATTTTTAACAGTTGTTCGATAGAATACTGAGGAATGTAAGATGCACAACACCACTCCACACTCCCTGTGACTAATAATTGTGAAAACTTTCTCTCCATTTAATTTCCCAGAAACAAATGTCTTGTAATCTTTTGAGAATGTCCAAGAAAGATCTCATTCTGTTGATTCCAACCTTCTCTGAAAGAAGCATATAAACTGTACACTGCTGCTTTAGTGGTACTTTGAACTTTATTCTATCAGTTCCTTATATTCCCATAAAGACGTGTATACACCTGAATCTAATATATCTTTCAGTTCTATTGAGGAGATGGAATTGCAGGCCGACTTCAATTACACATGAAGATTTTGTTGAATGAAAGAGAACATTACAGTTTGCTTACTGGATTAACATCGCATTTTTTTGATGACATTTAATTTTGCTTTATCTTAGGATAACATGGGTAGGTTTAAGGGTGAAAATTATCCCATGATTTACTCACCCTCAAGCCAACTTAGGTGTACAAGACTATCTTCTTTCAGACGTGATGTAAGACTTAGGATGTAGGAGCATCGTAAACTTAGATGCCTCTTGTGGTTCAAACAAATAGGGCTGTGCAACAATCCTCCAACATTTCTCTTAAAATTTCTCGTTTTAGACTTATAATTTGTGACCGGTGTTTTGTTTTGCTCTATCCTCTGTGCTTCCACGTTTGTCATTACATCATACGTCGGGTCAGGGGTTACTCTTCCACCGCAAATCAATGCGTTCAGCCTTCTGCCGGAAGCTAGTTATTTTACTTTATAAAGTTTTAAATGTGGATATCTTTCTTACAAAAACCCATTGCTTTGCTTCAGAAGGCCTTTATTAACCCCCTGGAGCCGTATGGATCACTACCATTATTACCATTACCATTATTGTGTTAGTCTGAAAGAAGATAGTCATATACACCTAGGATGGCTTGAGGGTGAGTGAATCATAGGATAATTTTCATTTCTGGGTGAACTATCCCTTTAAGGCGTAAGGGAAGGGTCAACACTGTAATTATAGATATAATTACAGAAATTAACTTAAATGCAGGTAGTTTTTTAAATATAAGAACAATTTAAAAACATGTATGTAGGCTATATAATAAATGCATAATATCATGGCTAACTTAAATGTTATTACATAAAGGGTAAGTTCACCCAGAAATGAAAATGATGTCATTTATTACTCACCCTCATGTCGTTCTACACCCGTAAGACCTTTGTTCATCTTCGGAACTCAAATGAAGATATTGTTGATGAAATCCTATGGCTCAGTGAGGCCTCTATTGAGAGCAAAGCCATTCAAACTCTCAAGGTCCATAAAGGTATTAAAAATATATTTGAAACAGTTCATGTGATTTCAGTGGTTCTATCTTAATATTATAAAGCGACAAAGGAACTTTTTGTGCGCCAAAAAAAACAAACTTTTTTTTTTTTACAATATCCATATGGGCTGATTTCAAAACACTGCTTCGGAGCTTTACGAATCGAATCATTGAATCGGAGCGCCAAAGTCACATGATTTCGGCAGTTTAGCCGTTTGGAGATCCGAATCACTAATTCGAAACAAAAGATTAATAAAGCTCAGAAGCTTCATGAAGCAGTGTTTTGAAATCGGCCCATATAGATATTGTTGAAAATTCTTTATTTTATTGTAAGCCATTTATATATTCCGCAATTTACACTCAAAAAAATAAATAAAATGATAATCAGCATTTGTTTACGCACAGATTTACAGTTCAATTACATGACAAAATTCTAAAGAGTGAATCAATGTATGTGGGCCTGTTTGTCATCGGATAAGAAAAGAGATGCCACTGTGAGTAGGAGGGAAAGTTATTTTGATTGAAGATTATCAGGGCACATGATTTTAAGAAAATATATAATGATGTGCATGGATAAATCACTAATATTCCATAAAAAAAGGAATTGCTAATTCAGATTTTTATGGTGATTTTAAAGCTCTTCTTAGCTTTTTGCCAGCTCTGACTAGTATTTTCCTGGTCCTAACTTTTTGGAAGTAGCCCAGCATACTTTTTTTGCAATAAATGTTATGACTTTGATGATAAACTCTTATTTTCCTTATTAATATTGACTTTCTGATAATTCATAAACCAGACCTGTACAGGAACCCTAATATCTTCTAAACAGGAACAGCTGAATGTAAGTTTCACACTGGTGCTCTGTACTGTATATAACGCGTATGAGGTAGAGGTGGCACCTCTGACAAATCATCACATTATATATGTGAACTCTTGTGTGACCAAATGTGAATTTAGGCGTTATTAAAACGCGCAATTATTACTCCTCCCACAGCAATGCTGTAGTACGACTCAAACCGGCAAGCCTCGAAGCCAGAACAGGTTTTTCCTCCATGTCCTACTTAGCGTCACGGTGTTCCTGATAACACGCGAGAAAATAAAGCTCACACTGGATTGTCAAACGACGGATACTTGGAGCGTAACACGACAGGGAACTATTGGTTAACCACAAAAACCCGAGAGCTCTATAAAGGATGAATTCAATACGACAGGTGCCTTCGCGGGTTAAAAGCAAAAGGACGGAAACGGTTTTAGGAGCTGAGAGAGAGCATTTCGA
Organism: Anabarilius grahami; assembly: GCA_003731715.1. Lineage (NCBI taxonomy): Eukaryota > Metazoa > Chordata > Actinopteri > Cypriniformes > Xenocyprididae > Anabarilius > Anabarilius grahami. Next base: position 2,435,331 of record RJVU01046259.1, on the reverse strand, counting down.
AAAACAGCAGGTATGGCAACCTCTGAACAGCTGATATCTTGTTACGATGCTAATGGTTAGCGTTCTCATGTGGATATAGTGCTAGCATTGACTACATTTTACGACATAATATGATGCACACTCAAACCAGCAGAATACATTGTGGATGCACGATTACAAACACAGCTTGCGTAGGCACTTCTCATCTACACTATTGCAGAAATGGCGTATTTCCAGAAATATCGGCCGTTAAAACGTACAGGTGTACTTTTTTTCTTTTTTTTTTAACGATTCTCGCTTTGTGATACACTTGCTAAAATGAAACGATAGGTTTTCAAACAACTGACAAGACCAGTTTGTGTCTGACATAATGTCATCCGGGGACTCGGTGAACCTGTCCATCAACTACGTTACTGTACCTGCAAAATGATCAGAACGCCAGATCCAGCACGTGATCTTAACATGTTATTCTGTTGGCAATGATTATTGTTCGTTCTTGACTACTTCATGGACTCTCTGACAGACTTATATGATTTGTGATGCATATGCCCTGTCAGAGTACAAATAAGTGGGGCGACGTAAATTGTATATCAAAGTAAAATGCAATAGTGTGTAGTGAACATTGGATTTATGCCATAGATTGTTCTTTGTAGTTTCTTTAGATTTAGCAAACTACCGTCACATCTTTCTCTATTCTTTGCATATATATATATATATAATCTCACACACACAAATCACATCGATAATAATCATACACTGATTAAAAAGTTTAAATGGACAGACTGATGTTTATCTTCCTAGTAAAAAAAACAAAAAAATTTGAATGCCTGGTAATATATTGCAGTATTAGGCCTACACTCTAAAAAATGCTGGGTTAAAAACAACCCAAGTTGGGTTGAAAATGGACAAAACCAGCGATTGGGTTGTTTTAACTCTGCGGCTGGGTTAAATGTTTGCCCAACCTGCTGGGTAGTTTTATTTAACCCAAATATTGTTTAAAAATTACTGTATTTCTTGCTTAAAATGAACCCAAAATATGTTGGAAATTAATATGTTTAATAAACAAACATTTATTAATACTTTTTTGAATAATATTTAAACAATAAACATTTATTAAATTGCTTATTAATAAATGCTCATCTTTTTGATTATTATTGTTGCCTCTAGTAATTATGAGTCTGATTTTTAATTTCCAACCTATTTTGGGTTCATTTTAAGCCAGACATATAGTAATTTGTAAACAATTGTTGGGTTAAATAAAACTACCCAGCAGGTTGGGCAAACATTTAACCCAGCCGCAGGGTTAAAACAACCCAATCGCTGGGTTTGTCCATTTTCAACCCAACTTGGGTTGTTTTTAACCCAGCACTATATTCATAATTAGGAACCTTTAAAGGGAATTAAACAGAAAACTTAGAATAAAATGTATGATTCACTCACTGATTATTTATTTTTTTGCATATTGAGAAGGAAAAAAAAAAAATCTTATGTTCTGGCTGTTAAATATCAAACTCTTGAGGTCACGAAAGTTTATCTCTGTCTAGTCTGTATTACTCAACCTTTGCTTGCCAAATATATATGGTTAGGTTTTTTTTTAAGGTCTATTGTAAGTGGCTTGACAAGTTCTTCCTGTTTCATTATCTTTTCTTTTTCACCTCTGTCAATACTAATCTGTATTCAATAGCATTTCGGTTGTCAGTTTTCCCAGTCACTAGCATTTTGAACAGTTCCACAAAATAAGTTGAATGATATATATTTCTATCATGGAAGTAATTGTGTAAGTTTATAAGCAAATTTAAAATAAATGCAATAGTAATGATACTTTTCACATTACCAAAGAAATCATGTGATGTTAAAAGGCTGCATTTTTCCTTTAGTTATGCAGGCCCAACAACCTGGTTTTGCAGGTTCTTCTTCTACCCTTTTGGTTTGTACTCCACACATAGAGTTGTTGCTGGTTGAAAATGGTGAGGAACTGTCAGTACTGAGTGAGATATCAGTTAATGGTTACACTTTATTTTGATGGTCCACTTTAGACATTTAGGCATTTACAACTACATATCAACTAACTCTCATTAGAGTATTAGTAGACTGAATTAGACTGTTAGGTTAGGGTAAGTAGTTGATATGTAGTTGTAAAGTTACTTATAGTCAGTAGAATGTTTGTTGGTGGAGCATCAAAATAAAGTGTTTAGCAGATATTAAGCAGACAGTCTACTAATACTGTAATGACCAGTAGTTGACATGTAGTTGCAAAGTTACTTTATAGTTAGTAGAATGTGGGCCATTGGAATAAAGTGTTACCCAGTTAATTAGTAGGTTTGTGATTTAAATATCTTACAAAAAAAGAAAATTAAGCCATTAAATATTTTAAAAACACTTTTGTGCTTCCAGTAAGGTATATAATTTAAAGGGATAGTTCACCCCAAATTATTATAACGTGTATAACTTTTTGTCTTTCATGTTGCACAAAAATAGATGTTATGCAGAATGGGCCTTGGTGATCACACAATGAGGTGTTAGCCTCAGTCACCATCCACTTTTATTGCAACTTTTGTCATTCTGTCTAACATCTCCTTGTGTAATCACCAAGCCCCTTTGTTCAAAAGAATTGTGATTATCGGATTGGCTCAAATCTTGAAAATGGGTTGTTCAAAAGAAAATAAAAAGCTTCTGAGATCGGATTAGATCACGTAATCCAATCTTGGTTCTGATCTGGATCAAACCCTCAGTATGTGTTATTTAAAACACTTTAGTAAAATTGGAATACTTTTGTTCCAAAAATCTGGATTATCCTGATCCCAGCAGAAGGGATTAATGTAAGGTACAAAATTTAAAACTTGGAAAAAACTGTATTATGTAGTAAATGTACAAATGTATATTTTGCACTTCATTTGTTCAAATTTAACAGTAGGCTATTATTAAGCATTGCAGTATAGTAAGTAAAGTTAAAAACAATTTAGATTTTGGGGGGGGGGGTGTTAACAGACCTTTCATTTTTAATGGAACTGTTCATTTAAATGCTCACACAAAACATCAGGAACATTCTCACACAAAAGATCTATGTTCTTTTCTCACTGACTGGTCAAATACGCCACATAGTTCAGTCTGTTTACTTTCCAGCCCTGTGTGTTTTGCGTCAGTCCGCTGTAAGCTCTCGCGTGAGTTGGGTCGCCCTGTGTTGACAAATGTTTCCAAGCAACCTAGTGTCTTTGTGTTATCTCTCTGTAAAGAGAGTATTCAGAGGTGGTGAATATATGTCAGCCTATCGTAGGGATGTCCTTGCACGAGTCAGTGTAGGGGCATCCGGCATAAAACGTATGCCAAATAAATATGTGGATGATCCGTTGTGGTGTCCTCTAGTGGGAGCAGCCAAAAGAGAGAGGAGAGCGATGTCCTTGCTTCAGGAGTGTACATGCAGAGGAAGTTACCTTGAAAGAACAGGGTGTATTGTACACTGCTGAGCTAATGATAACACATTTGTTTGGCTTAAAGTATTATTGTGTCATTAATATTTTAGCAATGCTGCTGAAGAGTATATTCACACACAAGCCCTTAAACAGAACAACAAACAGTAACTGTGACAACATTGTCAGGCTGTTTTATAATGGCTTTGGATGTGGCTAAATAAAAAAGCAGTTGAAATGAAAATGTAGGAAAATCTGTATGAAGTCGTCTGTCATGTCATGTTTTGGCAGTGTTCTTGAACCTCAGTTTCACATAGTCGTCCTTTTTATAAAGTAGGTTATAGAATGCCATTCTATTCACTGAGAGCAGGAAGGGCAAACCCAGATCTGGCTCAGGTTTCCTTCAGTGTTCAGTGACTTGGCCTGTTCTTACTATCTATTTGGTGACACAAAAAGACAGTTGGCAAAATGAGAAGCATGTGAAAAAGTCTTCCAGGGATGTCCTGTTTTTAAAATTGATTTTTTCTTTGTTAATGGGCAAATGGAGTTAAATTTCATGCTCTGGAATTGTTTCATGTAAAATGTAGTAACCCCTTCCTTTTTTGTTCCATGTTTTCCATTTTAATGGTTAAATTAAATTAAAGAGGCCATGTTACGCCCTTTTACAAAGTCTTGATTTAGTTTTTTGGGGTCTACTAGAATAGGTTTTCATTAGGGGTGTGACGAGACGGGTATCTCACGAGACGAGACACGAGATTGAGTTCACGAGACGAGATTTTTACACACTATTTTTAAGAAATCCTCAATGGTGAAATACATGACTAGAAAAAATATTCTGCAGGTGTATTTGAAATGTTTTAACTAATCATCTTGTAATGAATGTCATTTCAGTTCTACTTTCTGAGTATGAATTATCATATGCAGTAAAAGAAACAATACTCAAGTACTGTAAAAAATTTTGCCACTTACTCAACTGACTGACTTCTCTCCTGTATGATTTCAGTCTCTTCAGACCTTGCTGTACATGATTTATGAGCTTCTACAACTTTTGACCTCCTAACTGAACTCCTTTCCACAAACTGATCATAGAAATAAAACAGTATAAATAAAAATGGTAACACTTTACAATAAGGTCTCATTTATTAACATTAATGTATTAACCAACATCAACTAACAATGAGCATATATTTGCTACAGTATTTATAAATCTTTGTTTATGTTAGTTGATAAAAATAGTAATTCATTGTTAGTTCATGATAGTTCACAGTGCATTAACTAATTTTAACAAATGAAACCTTATTGTTTGTGCTTAATAAGATTAAGAGAAAACTGTTATTCGCTTTTATGGTAACACTTTACAATAAGTGCAACCATAATCGCATTCTCTCAATATTCAAAGTTCAAATAAGACCAAATTTTTCTTTGATACAGAGCTAAGAGATGGTTACAACTACACTGCCCAGCCTAAAATAGCTTTCATATTGAGAGATATCTGTATTCATCAGGGAGCCGCTTTCAAATGCGGGGTATTGAAATCGCGTTTGAATGTGCGCTCGCGTTTACTTTCACTTTCACGATAGCACGTACTCTGTGAATATGAAGCGGTGGCGACCGTTATCCAACTGAATTAAATGTTTTTTATTTAAATACAAAGCAAGACGACAGTGGAGGCGTAATGTAAACGTAGCGGTGACATATTCTTTCCTAATCATCCTAACCACTCTGTCATGCAATATCACGAGACTACTTCGCCTCGACGAGAAATCTCGTCACATTTCAGTCTCGCGAGATCTCGTGACACCCCTAGTTTTCATGCTTGAATTTTTCACATATTTTCTATTGTTGCAGCACCTCTCTTCCTAGGCTGCATTCCACTCCAATTGTAGACATGCACTCGCAAACTTCCCTAAGCACTTCCCCTCGGGGGAATCCCTGCTGCCAATTTTAAGTGCTCTCTATTTTGTGAGGTGGACGAGGGAAGTTTATATGGACAGACCCTCGTCCCCTTGTTTTTGACTGAGGGAGCGAGTCTACTTTGATGTACACTTCAAGCAGCTCTGTATCCCACAATTCAACTTGATTGTGACGTCACAGCAGATCACGCTCAACTGAAGTGTATGATGTATTAATTATTTTGAGATTCAATCGCATAATACTTTTCGCCACCTTATGTTCACAGTCAAAGTTTATACTATTGATATTTTTTCATTTGTGTAATTTTATTTTTCTCCAACAGCTCATACCTATAGGATTTTATATATTTTCTCCAACAACTTATAAGCATATAGAATGGTGCATAAAACAAATTCAAGTACAAAAGGGGTTTAAATAATAAATCAGCTCCATAGTGAATTCCAAGTGATCAAGGGCTTCGTACATGTAATTTAAACCTTATGCATGAGTTCTGCCAGTAGTGGCACTCGTGCAGCGTAAGCAATGACGCACATCCGAGTCCACGAGATGGAGGTAAGTTATCGAGTGAAGGGCATAAACATTTGGAGTGAAACACAGCCCTAGTCTGTCAGTAACACTTTAAGTTCCTCTGTCTATGTAGCCCCTCCTTCTGAAAAGCACAGTGTGCTCTGATTGGTCGGCTAGACCAGTGTGTGGTGATTGTTATCATGGCCCTTACCATAACCGCGAGTTTCAAAACACTACTGATGCAACTCAACCCCTTTTTAGGGGAGAATTCTCTTGGAATTGCTCCGTTTATTTATTGTTTGTATGCCATGAGGTAGGAATTATTTAAATGAGGAACATTGTGACGTGTTCCTTCCCGGAAGAAAATCAAGACTTCAGTCGAGGCATTTCTGGGAGTTCAGAAACAGTGCTTACTGTGCTTACACTTGTAACTTTGCAGAACTTTTTCATACACTAAATAAAGTTTAAAATGCAAAAAAAGCATGACGACCTTGATATACTTTGTTTTTTTTACGCAAACGCATAGCCTTGCAAAGTATACTTGACGTATGCGTGCACAGGTGTTCGACGCATGCACAGTTTCAGCAATCTCTCGCCACGAGTTACAACCCATGTATATATTTGTATTCTTTCATGCTAGAGTTGTACAATTGAGGGTACTTTTTAACCTTTCGCACAATCTGTGGTCTATATAGGCCTCCATTGTCGCTGTAGCTTGCATACGTTCCGGTCTGTTCTGTTTATGCACGTTTTCTTCGACTACCTTGTGAATCGACACCCCCAGGGCACGGTTGCCACCTTGCGAATAAGCTAATAAGCTAATTCAAAGAAGAACACACGGTTAAAAATCTGACAGTGCGCGCACTCTTCTGATGACGAAATTCACATCACACGCACTGTACACTGACCCTCGCGTATTCATAAAACTTAATATTCATAATTCATAAAATTTAATTTAATTAGTATTTTAAATCCATTCAAATGAAAATGTAACAATTAATTTACAATGAACATTTTACAATAGTAATATATTCCTATCAACATTTCTTCAAGTTAACCAGACTTTCGCAAAGACTGTTGAATTAAACATTATGTTTGAAGCACTGTCAGTGATCTCTTTAAAGGAATTGCCTGCTTAGTTTGTCAGTGGATCTTCATAGAGTCGGTGTTAGTGGCCTTCTCATGTTGTGGTTAGTGACTTTCCTTGGTTTTAGATTTCTTTTATGCCTGTAGGGGTATGGCATTTAGTCAATTACAGTAATTGTTTTTTGTTTTTTTGCTGGTACCTTGGATGTTTTAGGCCTGTCGTGGACTCCTAGAGCTTTTCATATTCTTCATTCCATTTACATTGGGGGGTGATAGAATAGGGATGCGGTGGTTTGATGATAAACCACGATAAAATATGGTAACATTAGTAATAGACTTTTTTCTTGCATTTGAGAGTTTATATGTCACAGTTCAGACTTTATAACTTCAAATCATGAGATTTAAACTAGCAATTGCAAGAAACACAGATATTTACACGTACGAATATCCATATCTGCAATAGATATTACCAGATGATTTTCACAGCATTTAGTTTGTCATTAATGTGATAATTTTTCATATGGATATAATATTGGATATTGAGTTATACATAAAACCACAAACCAACATGTTCTCACCTCAGGGATCAAGGATATTCCATTTCATTTGGAATTTTTAGCTTGATGGTTTTTATAGCCATAGGCTGCACAATTCTGTGACGTTTAAAATTCATTGATTTGTTCGTGTCAGTGATGAACAGCGTCATGTTAACCATTCCAAGATGGCGGACACATGGACATGTCTGGAGCGGTCGAATGTGGTATCTACGTATACACGTATACGTATAACTATGGTAAAACCTGTCAGTTTAAACCAGTGTGACGAGATGGCGTATTGATTCCATACCACCAACTCTTTACTTGAGTGTTTCTGCCAGCTTTCTGTAGCGCAGCTGTTGGTCTTCCTGTGAAAGCAACTCAGCGTCTAGCATCCAGACACAATATCAAAACTGATATAGCTAAACAAATTTCTGATTTCAGCTGCTCTTGATTAATTAAAAACAATCTTCTGCTGGTTGTTGTTTTTTTTATATATATATATATATATATATTATTTGACATTTCCATTATCTTGCAGTGATAACAGTCCTCCACTATCTTTTCTGCTTGTGGCCAGATGTCAAGAGCTTAAATCCTCCAAATGGAGCTTTTCTCTTAAAATGATCAATTTTCTGCCCTGGATTTGTTTGCAGTGTTTAGCCATTTCAAAGATAAAAATGGATAAAAGGAATAAAAGAAAGAAAGAAAGAAAAATAAACACAACGATTATCTGCCAGGGTTACATTCTTGTGTTGTCATTCATGTGCCTGTGTTTCTTGTGTTTCCTATCAGTTTAGTCTTGTTAATTCCCTTGGTTAGGTTCCTTGTTAGTTACACCTGTGTCTCATTTAGTTCCCTTAAGTATATATACTCCCTGTTTTGTTCAGGGGGTATTCCAGAAAACAAGGTTAACATACCGTCACATATACCCTGAACTCTCGGTTGATTAACCCAAACCTTGCTTACTCGAGGTATGCTGGTTCCAAAAACAAGTCCAGGAGTAAGTTCAGCCAACCCAGAGTATGTTCCCAGTTAACAAACACGACATTCTCAACAGAGCGACGAATCGATGATTCGCCATGGAGACAGCTGATGAGAAAAAGCGCACCATTCTACTTCTATTACTTAAATATACTACTCCATTCTACAACTATTTGGTGGTTGTGCAATCATTTTTCAGTCTTTTCATTTAATAAGTCATATTTATTTACTAAGAAAAATAATTGTTTGTTTGATGCTAATTATTGAATAAGATATCACATATGTGTTTTATAACAGAAATTATAGCATAGAAAATGTCCTGTTATAAAATAAGAAAAAAAGCAGATCCATGTGTGAGATGACAATAAAATGAATACATAAACTTTTAGCTAAACATTACTGCTTTATAATAGAGCTTTATATTTTATATATATATATATATATATGTGTATGTAATGTATATGTAACTATATAACAAATGTAGTTACATTAATATAACTATATTAATTATATAACATGCATCTGTGCATCTGAATACCTCTTCAGCAAACAAACCCTGGAACATAATATGTTCAGAGAGTAAGTTGCTATGGCTACTTACATACCCAGAAAGGTACCTTAGTTTTTTGGATCCAAAAGTTGTGGTTATTCGCTTCCTTGCTCTCCAAACATACCCAGGTATGTCACATAACCTGCTTTCTGGAATACCACCCAGTTCTTGGTCTGTCATCATCTTAGTATATGTGCGAAGTGTAAGTTGTTACTCTCCTGAGAATCAGTGTCTTCTATTTGTTGGTCATTCATGTTGGATTGCCACACAGCTGTGACAGTGTTGTTCTTTGCAGTCTGTCTGTATGCATTTGCATTTGTGAAGCGATCTAGATCTGTGGTTTGTCTCATTTGCAACTGAATTGCTTCGCTTAAAATATCTGTGAAGACAAAGCACTCACCATGCATTAGCAGAAGTCATATTACTGGTATTGTTCAATTTATTCTCATCAATATTGTAATGAATACGATTTTTTTGTGTAAAGTAAAGTACACACGAAATGTGAAATGGCCTTTTATTGCATTACCACTTTTGATAATTATGCAATAAAAGTAAGTATAATATCATATAATACAAAATTAAATATATAAACGTTTTTATATATATATATATAT
>RJVU01046259.1:2360761-2425710 GCA_003731715.1 Anabarilius grahami | reverse complement strand
AATCATAAATATGATTTCTATTCACATGGCTTCTTGCTCCCTGGGAAACTAATAATATTAATAATAATGATATATCTTAATGAAATTTGGGATTCACCATCCTTTTTTAATAATAATAATAATAATTAGGGCTGTCCCCGACTAGTCGCACGTTTATGATATTAATTTAATTACTTAAATAGATACTGGGGATGTGGCATCAGAAAATAGATTCAGGGCTGAGAAAAAAATATTATACAGTATGTAACATTGTTCTACATTACAGAGAAATACAATACCATAATAATGTAAATTAAAATATAAATTAAGCGCTCAAGCACATACAAAGCTTGGTCAACTAAGCCTTTTCTTGTTGATTTGGTCGACTATTACACCGTGTCTACACTGGACGTGACCATTGACACATCGCATCGATGTGCGACTGGTTCACACCAGTGTTGCCAAGTCTGCAGTTTTCAGGAATTTGGCTACTTTAAACTGCTGCCGCAGGGTTTTTTTTAGTATGTGGGTTGAAGTGACTCCACCCTAGAATTCGATTTTTACACCCTGGAACATATTTTTTTATCGGGGAACCCCCCGGAACATGATTGGGCTAGTTTTGACCATGATTGGGCAGGTTTTGAATAGCAATTGGGCTGGTATTGTTACACAAACCTGGCAACCCTGGTTCACATGATTAGCCAACCATGCTGAGAATTCCGGGCCGAGAATGGTTTTAACCATGCTGTTCCGAGCCGGATCCAAGCTCAAGTGGAAATATAACTAGAATCGTTTGGCCCGACGGTGGAAAGCCTTCTCTTGTTACCATATATATATAATATAATTATTCATCATCAATAGCCATTTTCATTAAATGTTATGAAACTAGGATAATTTCACATGAACACTGCTTTTTCTCCAGTGTATACATGTATGCATACTTTATAAAATACTTATTTTTTTTTTACAGTCACAAAGTTATAGGTTTTTAATCAAATGTAGCACCTACTCGGTATGCGATTTTAGACAGAGAATAAGCCCTGCAGAAAGTGACCCTCCAGGAACAAAATTGACTAGCCCTGAGTTTTACCATAGAGGAAAGGATCCCCCAAAACAGGGTCTGCTATGAAAGTTAGCCAATAGGCAGACCATCTGTCTAAGATTGTGTGCCAGCGTTTGGCACCTCACCAACCCAATTCCTCGGGCTGACATGCTTTGTTCTGCACAATCTGCTCTTTGTGCTGTCCGTTGCCTTCATTTTGTTCTCCCAGTTTTGGGGCTGACCAGCACAATCTCACTTGCACATTAATGAGCCACAGACCAACATTCAAAGGAATGCACATTGAATTCTGTGCCTCTGTTTTGTGCTTTTGTAAAAACATCTTCCAAAAGTGACATTAAGTTTTCAAAGTTTTATTTCTGTCCTATCCGATCTGAGAAAGCATTCACTGCTAAACATGCAAGAAAATGTATAATGTAATTATATTTATAATATGTCCATAATTCATTCATATTTTTACATTATTATTTTTTTTTCATTTTCAAGTATGTAACACTTGTATAATAATTATTATTTAATTAATGTAATGAAGATAATTGTTAGTAGTAGTATCATGTAGGAGACATGGCTGCACATTATTAGTAATCCAGTGATAAAGAGTGGTTATTTTATTAAGAGCGGTAAAGATTTTCCTTAACATTTGCAGCTTTAAATTGTACCTTTTGCCATATAAAGGTGTATCTAGTGTAAAATTGCATCCGTAAATTGGATTATATGTAATTTTGGTGGTGGGTATGTTAAGAAGACATTGTTTTCTGCTGTGCCACAGCATGTTATTTGACACCTGATCCCAGAACAAAATATGTGTTCACAACATGTTGGAATTACTTGTAGAACTTGTAATTACAGCTTGTAATCTCTACCACTACAACTTATACCATATAGCGCTGCAATGTGATGAAACTCTCAAAATGGCAGCAGCTTCAGCAGTAAAAAGTGGTTATGCAGTTATCTACACTCTAAAAAATGCTGGGTTAAAAACAACCCAAGTTGGGTTGAAAATGGACAAACCCAGCGATTGGGTTGTTTTGACCCAGCGGTTGGGTTAAATGTTTGCCCAACGTGCTGGGTAGTTTTATTTAACCCAAATATTGTTTAAAAATTACTGTACGGCTGGCTTAAAATGAACCCAAAATAGGTTGGAAATTAAAAATCAGACACATAATTACTAGAGGCAACATTAATAATCAAAAGATGAGCATTTATGAATAAGCAATTTAATAAATGTTTATTGTTTAAGTATTATTCAAATGTTTGTTTATTAAACATATTAATAAATATTAATTTAACATATTATAGGTTCATTTTAAGCAAGAAATAAAGTAATTTTTAAACAATTTTTGGGTTAAATAAAACTACCCAGCAGGTTTGGCAAACATTTAACCCAACCGCTGGGTTAAAACAACCCAATCGCTGGGTTTGTCCATTTTCAACCGAACTTGGGTTGTTTTTAACCCAGCATTTTTTAGAGTGTAGTAATACTAGGCTATTTCTGTTTAATAATTCCTATAATTGATTATTGTTAAATAAGGAATAATTGACAACAGGCCATTGAATTATTAGAAAATAATGCCCGAGGTGTTAATGCGAAGCAGAGTGGCCGTTACACCTCAGGTATGCATTATTATCTAATAATTCAATGAACTGGAGTCAATTATTCCTTATTTAACAACGGTTATCACACCTCAAGACATTGTTCAGATTTTGTATTTCAAGACATTTGTCAGGGTTTTTGTCCTTAAAATGCTTGTGTGTAGGACTAATTTCTTACGCGTCTCATCCCACGCCTCTGTTGCTAATTCCAAAACGTCATTGTAGAGCTAGTAACAGAGGCTTGAGTCATTGATAGCAGAATAATACTGTTATTAATGTAGTTATTAGAAAGAGAGAGAGAGAGAGAGATTTGGCATATGTGAATTACCTGTGTTTGGCAGCAACTACTACTACAATCCACTAATACCGAAACTGAAAGTTGATCTGCTTCAAGAACAGCACTGTTATATCTGCTAGTGAGAAATGTAATGTAGCTTAGAAGTTAATAAAATCATCAGAGCAGCGCTGACAACACTGTCACACTGTGTGTGTCCGTTTTCCGTGTACTGTATGTTCAGTGGGAGTGAGAGCAGGAGCAAGAGATTATGTGCTTTCCATACATAAAAAAGTGTAATTTTCTGGCAACAAACATGGAAATAATTTGTCGTTTTTATCCTATTGTTTACTATTTTTATTTGCTTGGTCAGAGTCATTGTGGGTTTTGGTTCCTTTGCTGTTGTAGGCTGTAAGGACCTTTTGAAATAACTGAAATCATTTGGCGAAGTGAAATGGACATGTAATGCGGTCAAGACTTACCTGGAACTACTTTAGCCGTGCGTTTCCCTGAAAATAATTGCACACCTTAGAAAGTTTGTCAACCAATCAGATTCTAGCATTCAACAGCCCTGTAGTATAATGTCTTAATTATGTAAGATTAATCTGAAAATAAACAAAAATCATAGAATAGGCCTACAGTTGAATGAAGCTAGCTCAGAGTTGGGTAACTACTGTCTTAAGGTAAGTAAACTTAAAGTTTATTAGCAATGCATTTGCATAAATGTTACTTGTATTGGGGTTTTGTCTATTGATTACTCAAACTACACATTCTGGTGCTAATATTTATGTTTAATTATTTTTTTTACAGAAAAGAAAACAAGGCTGTGAGGGATGGAAGTGCAGTGCGTTCAATGAATTGAACTGTTGTTTAACAGCTGAACCCGATTGTTCAGCTGACGACTTTCCAAAAAAGTAGACAAACAGTTTTGAATGTTGTTAGTTGTGAAAATTACATGATCTAGGACGTTTATAGGCCTACAGTGCGTGCCATTGTTAAGATGTTAGGCTAAGTCTGTCTCTCACAGCCTCGTTTCATCCCCCCTAAATTCAATATGGAGTCTAACCTGACTAAGTTCTGTATGAGCAATCAAGGAACCTGTGCTAACCAAACAAATGCCATTAAAATGAATGGGGATGCTAATAGAAGAAGGCTCTTTTAGAGTTTAGTGTCTTAGAGCTCCTTGGCAGGAACCAGTGTCAGAGTGTTTTAGTGCTAGATCTATTATTATTAGATGTTCAGTCCACATAAGCAGAAGAAAGCATGTTCGGGAAACATTGATGGAGCCAAGCATCATGAAAATTAAACTGTTCTGAATAAGAACATACTAAAATTGAGTTTTTGTTTTTCTATGGAGCCTTCACATAATGACAAGATAACCATGCCTAATGTTTTTAATTTACCTTTTTTTTATTTTTGTGACAGGGAGACAGTTTGAATGGACATGAGGATGAATAAATAATGACATATTTAAAATTTTTGGGTTACCTATTCCTTTAACAAACAAACCAAAAAAAAGGTCTGTATTCAATCTCAAGTGACAATGCTTAAAAAAACTTGCATAGTAATTGTATGTTTCTCTTTCCTTTCCTATTTAGCTCAGCAGTATCAGCAAGGCCATCAATTCCACAGAGACGCCACTGAAGGAGAAACATGCACGCAGTATCCTTAATTCAGACATCTTATTATTGTTGTTTATTCAACCAGGTAGGTCAACTGAACCCTTCGTAAGAGGATAAGAATTAGTACTGCAGTCAGGTCTGAAGTTCTGTGTTAGTTAATATAGGTTTATAATAATATACATATAATATATAATATAAGTGTTGAAAAGCCATATTGTCAAACATTGCTGCTGGATAATGCTGTTAATTAATTCCTTACATTTATATAGCGCTTTTCTGGGTACTCAAAGCGCTTTTACATACGGAAGGGGGAATCTCCTCAAACACCACCAATGCCTAAATGCTTAATGCTTGTCATCATTGTCTGGATGAAGACCAGGGGCCAGTTGCATAAACATAGCCATTATTTTAAGACGTTGTCTTAAGATCTAGTATGACCCACTAGCAGTTAGTTAAGGGGGATTCAGTCGTACTTTTTGATATCAAATTAGGCCATTCTATATTTTTATGTAACTGATTTAAAAAAGTTATGAACAGTCCTAAAGAAAAAAAAATTGATAGTTTGGCATCAAGAAAATTGGCACCAGTTATACTCTGTATGGGGAATGATACTGGTTTTATTCCAGTTTACAGGGGAAAACATGAATGAATCTTACTTGACAACCGCAGTTCCTGTATCAAAATCCTAACGCAGTGGTTCCCAAAGTTTTTACAGTCACGTACCCCCTGAGGCATTTGACATCCTTTTGCGTACCCCCTTTCTTCCACTTTGACTGCAATCAAATCCTTTCCATTTAGGGACAATATTTGCCCCCTAAATAGTTTTTCAGGTGCATTTTTTACCTTTATGAACGCAAAGTTTTTCTCACCCTATTAAATGTAAACCCCATTTTCCTGTTTTTAATCTAGAGGTGTCATTTTGATTAGAAATACATGATCGCATTTAATGTTATTGTGAGTTGGGTTAGAATTAAACGAAAGGCAAAACCATGCACTTGTTTGTGTACCCCTCTGTCACCTTGCGTACCCCAGTTTGGAAACCACTGCCCTAACGAATAGAATAGCCTTAATTAATTATCAAAGTCACCTAAAGTGCAATAATATAGTTGCCTAAAGGGCATCATACATGGTACGCAGCAAGCTTTTCTTGCAATTTTGCAAATTCTCATGTGTACAGGACCAGGTACTTTTCATATAGTAGTTAATGTGTAGAGAAATTACCTCATAGCACCATCTAGCATCCAATCAGCACTAATAATCAGTTTGAACATTTATACCATACTGGTGTGAAAGTTATGAAATTGTGGCAAGTCTAGATATCAGTCTTTAAACATTATTATTAGCAGCACTAACTTACAAAATGTGACACCAATTGTGCTGGAGATCTTTTCCTTAAAGGCATGAACAGGAATTATTTTGGGAACCCACAGAGAGAAGGGGGCCTATACCTTCTGGTCATATGCCGTCGGTCTGCCATTGCCAAGCAGCGCCATCCTTAGCTGGAAGTTCTGCCATGTATTACACAAAATCTTGCGTGACGGTCACCGAAATGTAAGCATGCTTCCATTTGAATTTCATTGTAATTATCTGTTCAAATACACTTTTAGTAATCTATTTTTGTTTGTCTTTCTCAACAATCATTTTTCATTTTCTCATAAAGATGTCACATGTTTTAAAAGTCATACATTTAACCATATAATAACTATATAACTAAAATGTTATATTTAATTTATTGATTTTAATTATTAGGTCTCTCAAGTGATTAAAATGTTTAATCTAATTACATGATGTGCCGATTAATTAATCTAATTAATCGCAAAACAATCACACATCAAATTTGGATGAGTAATTACCCCAAAAGATCATTTCAATGAGAAATGCATCAAATAGACATTACAAAATAGCTTTAGAAATAAGTATTTTTTTGGTTTTCAAAAAATCTGCTGTTATGTTCTGAAAAAGAAAGTCAATTTTATTTGTGGGCAAACTATCCCCAAAATATGAAATCATTTTTTTTTTATGAAATGATACTCCAAATTAAAAACTAAAACAGCCAGTAGGTGTTGTAAATGTCTAAATGAGTAAGTCATTCATTCATTTGATTCATTCAAATGACTGATTCATTTGAGGAATTAAGGTAATAGTAGTGTTCGTCTTGAAGCGGTGCTGCGCAGATCGATCGGTGTATGACAATCCCTCTTGTGGTACTTTGATGTCATACACCGATCGATCACTTCAAGTCCAACAGACCTAATGGCTCTCTTTATGAATGAGCCATTTAATCATTGGTTCACCCGATTGATTCGCTCAAAACATGGATTTTTTCAGAAACAAAACACCACTGTGTGTAGCTCAGAGATGCACAAAAGTTCTGCTCTTTATAGGTAATAATTTTGTTGGAAAAATGTAGCAAAAACAGACAATACTGTGTGTAAAATATATCACGATATTAACTTCTTATTTTTTGCAAAATCGATACCTCATTTGCACTCGTGCTATTCAGGATATAAACAGCGCTCGTGTGATTATTGCGTAACAAATGAGAACCGCTATATATACATGAGACAAACAAAGGACCTTAACAAGATAATTAACAAGACACAGGTGAGGAAAATGATTACTAATTACACATACTGGTGAAAATTAGGTCACAGGGAAACTAACCAAAAGTAAAATAAGAAAAACAAACTCAAACCATGACAGTGTTAAATTGACAGCCCTATTAATAATGTTTGCTGGCCAAAACATTGGTTATATATTTAGGTTGCAGTATACAGTATATAACAAGAAAAATTAAAAATGACATTTTATGTCAACAAAGTTGCTGACCCCGATGTACAAAACTTCTTACCTTACCTATTCAAATGCTTACCTTGTGCTTGGTTGTACAAATAAGAAGCGTTATCCATGTTAAAGTGTTTTTCTTTAAATAAAGATGATGTTAAAGTACAACATGCCCCATCCGACACACATGATCACATAGTTTTCCTTTGCTTACATAGATTGCTGGTTTACTATGAGAAATAAGAGTCGTCCAACTTAACAGCTTTTCATCATCAGCTGCCTACTCTTGTCTATATTCAAAAGGCAAAATATTTAGCATCCCAAACCAGCCTAATGTCTTTTGTTCTTGGAGCAGACTGTATTGTTCATTGTCTTATTTATTCTTACCAGACCTTACAAGACTGCATGAGACATTACAGCAACATTGCTGAGACAGGGTTACTCTGGGTAAGTCAATGTTTATTTATCCCTTTATTATTTATTAATCCCTGATTTCAACATTCAGAAAAAAAAGAAACTTGTGAAAATTTTTAATGATTTATTGTTACTAATTTCCATCTTCAGAGTAACACACGGGACAGACATGGGTATGGACAGCTGGTTTCTCTACATTCCAAACTTCTCTGCACCAAGATTGAGTTTCACACAAAGGTAAATTTTGATATATTCACATTGAGCCCGAAATATATTTTCCACATTTGACAGCCGTTATTTTAGGTCAGTGGTTCTTAACCTTTTTTGACTTTAAGTCTCTTATTTTTCCGTGACAATATTCAAAGGCCTTCCAACCCGATCTCAATAGAAAATCTAATTATTTAGGTGAAGATTTAGTATGAATTTGTACAAAAATGTATGTTTTTTTGTTTGTTTTGTTTTTTTAAGTGCACCCACAAGCAAATCATACAGAATGTACAAATTCATATAAATTAGCCACCAATTTGTCAGAACTTAAAATAGTAATGAATTGCCATGAGAGTGTGTTGGGCCCTTCTATATAAGCTGATATGTACCTCAGGGACTTTTGTTGCAATTAAATTAAAAAATATGATGCCAATTTAATGTTGTACGTATGTATTTTAGGTGGGGGGTTTTTTTTAGCATTAGGAGCCAAGCACCTAAGGTCCCTGGCTAAAAATTTAGATTTTGATTTTTTTTTCCGGTGAAGGAAAAAGGCAAAATATTAAATGCCATGCATGAATATTTACAAAATAATCCACTATTTTGTAGGAGGAGGTCAAAATGCCTTTTTTTTTTCTTTTTTTTTTTTACTTGAGGTTTAGAGCCACATTACAGGAGGTAGAAAATGACTTCAAAAAGATCGCAGCATCATTATTTTACTTTTACACAGAGATAAGTTTGCTCAGTCAAATCGGTCGACTTTAGCAATCCTTGTTACATTAAATGCCAATGGTGACAGTTCAAAAATGGGGAAAAGCACCCCTCTTTTTATTTTATTTTTTGTTTTGTTGTTCCCTCATGAACATGCCAGGGAAGGGTGTCTTGATATGAGCCAAATGTAAAAGCTCATGTTAATAACTTGAAAACAGAATTTGTACCTATCCCAATTTTACCAAGTAGCACTTTGGATTCCAGTGTGAACATAAGGATAAGTTTCTCTGTGCTCTCTTTGCAGCATTCTGAAATTCCAGCCAGTCTAGAGGCCTCAGATGAACTCCTGGAGCGTACAGCGGGAACAGACATCAATAATGTGTACGTGGAATTCCATTTACTCTATTTTTATTTCTTCTGTATTATATCTTGCCAGCAATATCTTTTCAGACTTTGCACTATAGGACCCCTACATTAGGTCTCCAATTATTATTGGTACTCATTTATTAATAATGATTCTTATTATAAATGTTGAAAACAGTCATGATACATTTTTTTCAGGATTCTTTGAGAAATAGAAAGTTCATATGAGGTTCTTCTACTGCTTACTGCTGGCCTAAGAAGTGAAAGCACTTTACTAGATAAAACGACAAGCTTCTTCTGTTCACTCCCAAACACATTTTAGATGGTTTTTTAAAAGAGAAACATTATGCTTTATTGACAGGTTTGGACACTTAAGACCCAAGAGCAAAGTTAGTTAACAGAATCTTTATTGAACGATAGTGTCCAACAAAAATAAATACTTAAATAAAAAAATATATAAAAAAACCTCTTCAGTTAAACATGTTTTAAAACATTCTGGCTAATGTAGAGGTGCACCAGTTAGTTTTGAGAGATTTTGAGGCCTGTGATGGAATGTCCCACATGGCTAACATAATGATGTCAGCCATGTGGGACATTCTATCCAGATGAAGAGTGTATAGCTAAAAAAATTGCTTACTCTTTTTTTTAATATTTGACACCAACAAAATCTTTAAAATCTTTCATCTTAGCTTAGGATTTTTTTTTCTTCTAATTCTTCTTCCTCTTCTTCTTTTTTTTCTTTCTTTTTTTTTTTGGAGTAGTTTGACCAACACTGATTATTTGTTTGAATCTGATAGAAAATACAATTTAAAAAAAAAAGCAGTTATCACAAATTAGATTTTTGCTTTGTCATTATGGGGTTTGAAGTATATATATTGTGAAAAAGCCTGCAACATAATAAAATGTGGAAAAATAAAAAGATCGGAATACTGAAAGCACTATATCTGTAACTCATATATTTAGCACCAAAACTTATGCCAGTATGTACAAAGTAAAGTTTGATTTTAGTCGTACTAAAGCAATAATGTTGTTTACTATGCCTAGCAATTAATCATGTATATTTGGACAGACAGATTGTAGCAGATTGTACAAGACTGTAGCTGGACTACACAATCAGCTGTAGTTTGATTATTATTGTGCCTGTATATGTATTTAGTGTGTGATCTTATAATTGCCACTGTCACCCGCCACTTTATTAGGTACGCCTCTTCAACTGCTTGTTAACGCAAATATCTAATCAGCCAGTCACATGTCAGCAAGTCAATGCATTTAGGCATGCAGACATGGTCAAGACGATCTGCTGAAGTTCAGAATGAGCATCAGAATGTGGAAGAAAGGTGATTTAATTGACTTTGAATGTGGAATGGTTGTTGGTGCCAGATGGGCTGGTCTGAGTATTTCAGAAACTGCTGATCTACTGGGATTTTCATGCACGACCATCTCTAGGGTTTTCAGAGAATGGTCTGATTTTTCATTTCTGTGGGTGAAAATGCCTTGTTGATTCCAGAGGTCAGAGGAGAATGGCCAGACTGGTTCAAGCTAATAGAAAGGCAACAATAACTCAAATAACTCGTTACAATCGAGGTTCAGAAGAGCATCTCTGAACACACAACACATCGAACCTTGAAGCAGATGAGCTACAGCAGCAGAAGATACACCTGGTGTCACTCCTGTCAGCTAAGAACAGGAAACTATAATTCACAGAGTCACCCAAATTGGACAATAGAAGGTTGAAAAATCTTTGCCTGGTTTGATGAGCCTCTATTTCTGCTGCAACATTCAGATGATGGGGTCAGAATTCAACATGAGAGCATGGATCCATCCTGCCTTGTATCAGTAGTTCAGGCTGCTGCTGGTGGTGTAATGGTGTGGGGGAGTATTGTTGCTGACCATTTCCATCCCTTTATGACCACAGTGTACACATCTTCTGATGGCTACTGTCAGCAGTATAACGCACCATCTCACAAAGCTCTAAACATCTCAAACTCATTTCTTGAACAAGACAATGAGTTCACTATACTCAAATGGCCTCCACAGTCACTAGATCTCAGTCCAATAGAGCAGCTTTGGGATGTGGTGGAACAGGAGATTTGCATCATGGATGGGTAGCCCACAAATCTGCATGATTTGCGTGATGCGATCATGTCAATATGGACCAAAATCTCTGAGGACTGCTTCCAGCACCTTGTTGAACCTATGCCTCGAAGAATTAAGGCAGTTCTGAAGGCAAAAGGGGGTCCAACCTGGTACTAGCAAGGTTTACCTTATAAAGTGGCCGGTGAGTGTATGTTGCCTTACTTTAAGATGTTAACTTCTAAAAGGGTTTCTCTCTGCTTCCTGCTCCAGGTTCCAGCTCACAGTAGAGGTGTTTGATTACATGGACGCAGAGCTTCGATTAGCAGAAGCTGGTGAGTGTTCAGTTTATGGTGTTGTCTCTCATTTCATATCCACAAGATGGCTTCCGTCAACAGCCAACCATGTACTCTACCCTCCCATTATTTCACAACTCCTTTCAACCACAATTTCAGAAACCTCAATCTCATTGTACATGTACATTAACAATAAAGAGATTAAATTCTGAATAGAATTCAGTGTTTTCAGAAATCCAACCTCAAATCATCCAAGGACAATGAGGTTTAATGAACATGTTTTGTTTACATATCCTGTTATTATATAGAAATGCAGTGATTAGGAAGTGGCAACTCCTTGCCTGATAATGTCCACA
Organism: Anabarilius grahami; assembly: GCA_003731715.1. NCBI lineage: Eukaryota > Metazoa > Chordata > Actinopteri > Cypriniformes > Xenocyprididae > Anabarilius > Anabarilius grahami. The sequence continues at coordinate 2,413,981 of RJVU01046259.1, read as the reverse complement.
TCTAATCTCATCCTGCTTAGCCATATATACTCATGTGTGAACAGGACCTTTTAAAAAATACCGGTAATTGAGTTCTGTTGTAACATTACCAGCAAATTACTGGTGTCATGCTGTGTGTGAACAAAGAACAGTATTAGCATGTACACTGTCAGTACACGCTGACATATCAAGTTTTTTTGGGGCCAATCATAAAGCTCTGTCAGAGCTGTTTACGGTAAGTTTCGCTGCTTTTAATTGTTTTTCAATGGAAACGTGCTAGATGGATGTCTGAGCGTTGTGCCGCGTCTCGCATCTCCATCAGTGCTGTGGTTTTGTAGTCATTGTGTACTATAGTAACTGCAATAATATAATAATTATTATGTGTATCGTGTTTTTAAGAGCAAAACTGTGTTTGTGATCATCTCCTTGAGTCTTTACACCTGTCACTCAGAATTTAAAAAAAATTAAAAATGGTTCAAATTGGACAGATGGTGAAACTAAAGCACTTCTCATCCAAGTGGATGAGGAAAACGGCTCAGCGTTTAAAGGTCATGTCTGATGATTGACATCACAGAGATTACCAGTATTTTGGTACTGATGTGTGAAGGGTATCAAACGTTGCTTGTGTGAACAGCCCATCGGTGTTGTACCATAATCTTACTCCCTGTGAAATTTGAACTCCCCTGCTTCTGATTGGTTCATTCAGTGAGGAGACTGCTACCTGAGTGGTCCCTATCAGATATTGAGTCAGGAGTCAGATTTTGATACCACACAGAAAAAGTAATGCTGGTAATTTGCCTGTGTGAAAGGGACTATCATACATAATCATACATAATATGTAACATGTATAAAATCATAAAAAAGAATATATCTAAATATAATATTTGAAATAATGATTTTAAGAAAAACCTTTTGTATATTATTTTGTTTCATGATTTGTTAGTTCAAAGTTGTTTCCTATTGTGTCTTTAAGACATTAAGTCGTGATTTTCTGTAAAGATGCTTTGAAACAATACTTGAATACTTGTTTGTTTTTTGTTTTGCATTTTGAAAATGGTATAAACGTTTTAATAAGCATGAAAGCATATAAAACCGACATATATATATATAAAAGTTTTATTTCTGATAACTTGGCATGTGCATTTTAAATCCCTAAACATTTCTGTTTATTGCAGTCTCCTACTTTTTGGTTTTGATTATGTCATGGAAGTTACTATCTTCTGTGTTTGACATGTATGAAAAAACCTGCATAATCTGGTGCTAGGTTATTTTACTCTGTATTCTTTGTATTCGTAGTGCTCCGCCAGCTCAACATGTCCATTGCTATCTCCACACTGACGTCAGGCCAGTGTAAACTTGCACCGCTCATCCAAGTCATCCAGGACTGCAGTCACCTGTATCACTACACCGTCAAACTGCTCTTCAAACTGCACGCCTGTAAGAGCTTGAGTGCTACGCATGTTTTCACATTCATAGGACCAATTTCAAAATTTGTAATATGTAAATCAAAATCAGAACCAGCTAATCACAATGTGACTTTAACATTAATGCATTTCTAACAAATGCTGAAATTGCAACATAATTGCACACTTCTGGAGCTGGTTGTTGATACTCTGGTTCTTTTTTTTTTTTCGCTGACAGGTTTACCAGCAGACACACTCCAGGGACATCGTGAACGCTTCCATGAACAGTTCCAGAGGTACATTGTCTTTTTCATATTAGATTAATTCTATATTCTACATTCTATATTCACCATATGATTCACCAAAAATGCTTGGGTTTTTAAGTGTACAACATTTTATATTAACATAGCAGCGTGCATTTCCATGTCTTTAATCACTGGGAAAAGTATTTTCAGGAAATGGGAAAGAAAATGTTACATGTGGCTAAAATCATGGTTGATTTAAACAGCTGTCACTTCAAATACACCCAAAAGATGTTATTTCTGTGATCGTTTACTCGCCCTCATGTTGTTTTGAACCTGTATGACTTTCCTCCTTCTGTGAAACACAAAAGAAGCAATTCTGAAGGTTTGTCACTCTTTTCTGTGCAATTACAATGAATGAGGACAAAAGCTTTCAAACTGCAAAAGGGTGCAAAATCACCATAAAAGTGTCTAAAATGTATAAATGTATAAAATGCTATATTCCCAAGTATTCTGAAGTCATATGATAGCTTTCTGTAAGAAACAGCCTGGATTTTGTGATGTTATTCACAGTAAATCTTGACATCCACCTTAGCTCTCCTTTTCATGCCTATGCAACAATAAGAACAATCAATCAATCAATCAATCAATCAATTAACAAAACACACACACACACAAACACACACACACACACATACATATTAATATACAGTCAAACCAAAAATTATTCAGACATTTTTGATATATTTTTTCTAGTGGGTGCAGGACACTATAGTTCATTTATGTAAGTGAGGATAGCAAAATAAAGTAAACTGTGACATATTATACCCAAACATTCTTCATACAGCGGACTACCAGTAAAATTGATAATTTAGAACCAAAAATTATTCAGACACTTTGACCTGACCATGTTTTGCTTAAGTGTTATCTGACATAATTAAGATATTTTTTTTCTGACACAGTTTAAATTTGAGATCTTGTCATATTTTACTACCATTTTTTTTTTTTAACTATAGTGAATAAACTGTATTAATGAATGAAATGTTCAAGGTGTCTGAATAAATTTTGGTTTGACTGCACATAGATACATGCATACATACATACACCTACATACATAAAAAAACACCTTAAACCTTCAGGTACAGATACAGTAATAGCCTCTTTAATTGTTTATAAACTCTCATTATCATAAAAGAGTTATCATCAATGTTTTCTAAAAAGTGATAAAACCATTTCCATATGGACCAGAATATACAAAGAGAGTCTGATCTTTTTGCGCAGAAGATTTTCAGTGAATAATGATTTACATTTTTCATACAAAGAATGGCTTCAGAATAATTATGTAGTGCACAAGTTGTATGGACAACATTTATGATCAAGTTTTTATAGTCATTTTTGAAATTAATTTTTGAAGCAAATTTGAATGAAATAGGTGGATTCAAACTATATCCGCTATCCTTGCTGTCCACGCCACTGCTTTTGTTAATGAATGGGTTTCTTTTGTAATTTTGCCTGGCTCAATCAGACAGTGGTGGGCAAAGGTGGGTGGAATAAGAAAATGATAGCTACATTTTTATTTATTTTATTTATTTAATTTGTGATCAACTGTTTAAACCAAATCAACCCAACAAATTATGAAAAAGACTGTATCTACTTGTAACACATTTTCCTTGATAGAGTGATATATTTACATAATATGTTTACATATTGCCTCAAGGATTTTTAAAGTACCACATGGAGATGGATTTTCTTATGTACAGTTTATATGATTATTAATTATCATTATGATGATGATTATATTTTTCAGCCTCAAAACATTCCTCAATAAAGCACGAGACATGCTATACTTCAAGAGGCTCATCCAAATACCTAGACTGCCTGATGTGAGGAAACTATCTTTGAATTCCGTTTATCTTATTAACACATATGGATCATACTTACAAATACATCCTTATTCCGTATCAGCATTATGATTCTGATAATGTATTTTCAAAACCCTTTTTTATTTAAGACTCCACCCAACTTTCTTCGGGCCTCTGCTCTGGCAGAGCATGTTAAACCCATGGTTGTCATCCCAGATGAAGAGGAGCTTGAGGAGCCGGAAGAGGATGAACCCGAGCCTCTGATAGACGTTAGCGAAGCGCAGACTAGCATGGCATCTCAGCCACAGGTACTTGCAAGAGGAAACCAATGAGCCATGATGATACAGATAGATTGTTGAGTAAAAAACAGTTGCAAGAGTTGTAAAGCTCTTTAATTGTGCTGGCACACAGATGTTTTTGTGTAACGTCAAAGTTGGGTGCTTTATAGAAAATGTAGCATGACCCTTTCTTGAATTTCTTGGCTCCTATTTATTCAAATTCTTAAATGTGTCCTGTTTTGTTTTTTAAGAGTGATATATTTGACCAGGCCTTTGGACCACCTAATAATGGATTTGATGATAGGTAGGTTATTCTTGATAATCATACCATAAATAATTAGTTTTTTGTGGGGAATTGTGAAAGAGACATTTTGTGATAGTTGTGGAAAGTTTATTTTAAAGACATTCTGTATGTCTACAATATGTACCTGTACTGTACTCTGTACTTTTTCTGTAACACAGAGACCTCCAAATCGAACAACTGAAACGAGACATTGAATTGCTGCAAGCTGAGCTTGAGAAGATCAAAGGAGAGGTGAGACATGGTCCATATTATCTTCAAGTATTTAAACCTTTGAAATTGGAATTCAGTTTTTGAGATGAAACAAGACTCCAGACTAACATCTGAGAACAGTGGCACCTAGACTTGCCTCGATATCATCATTTTCAAACCAGTACGGTACTATGTGTAAATGGCCCCTTTGGTGCAGTTCAAATCTCCTTCAAATTTTGAATATATGTTATTTAGATAAATTATAATGAATTGTGAAATAATGCTAATGTTATTCAGAAAATTTGAGGGCTCTATTTTCGTACCTGTTAGGTGTGAAACAGAGGAGACCGAAGCACTGTAGGATCCATGTGCAAATCGGTTTAATGGGGCAAGACAGAGTCGGAAAACAAGCGAGGGTCAAAATCAAAACAAAAGATAGCCCATACAATAGACCAAACCATAAGGCGAGAAACACCAATAAACCGGCCGGGGTCAGGCAAAGAGTAATCCAAAAATAATATGAAAATAATTACAGAATAGGCAATTCTGGTTTCATAATCCTCAATATCACCACATAACAAATTAATCAATCCAATCTACAGTTTATACTATATTGCAAATCTCAACTGCTTGATTATTTATATCATTACAAAATGTCAAATATATTTTTGCCCAGCTCCAGTCTACTAAATGCAACTATAAGCCATGAAGATATTATAGGGTTAGTTCACCCAAAAATGAAATCTCTGTCATTAAATACTCACCCTCATGTCGTTCCACACCTGTAAGACCTTCATTCATCTTCTGAACACAAATTAAGATATTTTTGATGAAATCCAAGGTTTTTTTATCCTCCATTGAAAGCAATGATATTACCACATTCAAGGTCCAGAGAAGTAGTAAAGACATCGTTAAACTAGTCCACATGACTGCAGTGGTTCAACCTTAATGTTATGAAGCAACGAGAATACTTTTTGTGTGCAAAAACAAAACAGAAATAATGACTTTATTCAACAATTTTTCCTCTTCCCTGTCAGTCTGTTATGCAGTTGGCACAGTGCTGCGTTTCCGTATGTTTACGCTCAATATTGGCCGGCTCCTGCGTCAGCATCACACGCATGCCTCGTGCTGCTCACGTGAAGAGGCATCGGCCAATACTGAGCCACCATTCGGACGTAGAACCTGGAAGCTGCAACGAATATAGCGTAGCAGAGGAGAGACAGGGAGAGACGAATTTGTCTCGGTTGAATGTCTATTTTTGTTTTGTTTTTGCGCACAAAAGTATTCTCGTCCCTTCATAACATTGAGGTTGAACCACTGTAGTCACGTTGACTATTTTAACAATGTTTTTACTACTTTTCTAGACATTGAATGTGGTAATTTCGTTGCTTTCAATGGAGGATAAAAAAAACCTCTCGGATTTCATCAAAATATCTTAATTTGTGTTATGAAGATGAACGAAGGTCTTACAGGTATGGAACAAAATTCCATAAATTTAATTTTTCGGTGAACTAAACCTTTAATTCATTATAACGGAGTGTCTATTTACACCAAGTGCAAATAGCCTACCATGTTGGCAGAGGCTATTTACACTAACTCCGCCCACCATTGTCTGAATGAGCCAAACAAAATTGCAAAATAAACCCATCTGATAACAGGAGCAGTTACATGGAGGGTAAGGCAAGGCTGCATTAGCTTTTAAGGCAATCAACCTGAGTTCGAATCCTCATTTATTTAAATTCATTCTTCTCCCTTTTCTCATTGCTTATTAACTCAGAGGCCATTTATTTTGAATAAAATTAAGAAAATATTTTAAAATTGCTTAACAGGTATTTAATTGTGGGAAAAAGTGTTTAACTGGAAGGGTTAGGTGTAGGGGAGGGCTTTAGGGACAAGTAAGATCCCAATAAATGTGGAATGTGGAAGTGACATGTGAAGGCCAAGTATGGTAACCCATACTCAGAATTTGTCCTCTGTATTTAACCCATCCAAGTGCCGGTATTGAGATATGCTATTTGTTACCAGTCTGAATCTCTAACCATTAGGCCACGACTGCCTCGTTACACTGAAGTACAAATAGTATCTACATGTACATGCACTAAGTATACATAGCATCTAACAACAATTTACTTTTTGTGCAAAGAAAATACTATTTTCACTTAGTGCAAATAGCCTCTGCCTAAAACTGACTTGACTTTTGCTTCCTTTTTGAAGCTTGAGAGCAAGCCACTATCCTCTGCCAGTGTACTGGAAAAAGTAACTGGAACATTCATCAAATGTTGTGCACTGGAATATGTGCTATAATCTCACCGTTGTGTTTTTTTTGTTTTTTTTTTCTGTCCCTTTTGCCCTACTATACCACCTTTGCCCTGTGCTCAGGCTCAACGCTATATCACACAGCTTAAGTCGCAGATCAACAGTCTTGAGGCAGAACTGGAGGAGCAGCGTATGCAGAAGCAGCGCACCCTGGTGGAGAATGAGCAACTACGCATGGAGCTAGAGGCCATTCGCCGTCGCAACACTGAACATGAGAGCATTCAGATGAACTTTGTTGAGGCAGAAAGTGAGTTAGTAAGAAAGTGAGCACAATAAGATTCCTAAACAAAAATGTGGCAACTGATGCTGATGACTTTCTCATATATAGAAAGATCCCAAGCAACAGAGCAGCGTTATAATAAACTGAAGGAAAAGCATGCTGAACTGGTTGCCAACCATGCTGAACTCCTCCGAAAGGTATGACAAAGAATGCAGTGTTTTTATATGTGTGTGTATATGCGATAACACAGATATTATTTATCTTAGTTTGCATTTGTTTCAAATAAATTGATTATTCAGTTTTCTGAAAATCTGAAAAAAATCAACTGGTATATGCCTGTATTAAATAGAATTCGTGCACATTTGTATATGTACATGTTTAAAGGATATGCAGTTGTGAATGTGTCCTTCATCTCTTTTTAGAGTGCAGATACAGTAAAGATGCTGTCAGCCACACAACAGACTCAAGAGGAAATTGAACGAACTAAGCAACAGTTAGCCTTTGAGGTAGATAGAGTCAAACAAGAATCAGACATGAAGGTAAGTGTGCACACAAATCTTCCTTCACTTGAACTGTAACAGCCCCCAAGGACTGATTGTAACACTTCATCTTGTTGCTTTAGTTTGAAGAACAAAGGTTTGATACGGACAGGCTGAGGAGGGAGCTTGAAGCGAAGAATGCAGAGATCCAAAAAGTCAAGAGTTCATTACAGACCTCTGAGAAGGTATAGTATCTAGTATTAATATAACTTTCAGGATACATTTCCTTAGCTCTGTTCCACTACACATAACCATAATCACGGACAGGTTAGCATTTCACTCACACGTATACACAGACTTGTGTTTGAATCATATTGGCATTCTGTTTAAAGTTAATTATGTGCCATTAATGTTTTGTTGAATTCAGTATTTTGTAATTTTATCTCTCTCAATCTGTAACTCTGTATAAATTAATCAGATTACTGTAAGTTTTATTAGAGTACATGCTACAATTTTTCAGCTATCTGTGAGCTCGTCCTGTATGTATTCTGCACCCGGTCTGGTGAAGGTTTTGTTGCCACCAAAGCTAGGTTACCTACTTAAGGTTGCTTCCACTTTATTCTGATCTCAGGTTGTGGTGGTGCAGTCGTTCTCTTCCCCACCCTTTGCGGGAGAATAAGAGACTACTCAGACTTTGACCTGTTAGAGTGTTATAGATTTACGATGACTACATATGCCAGTGGCATAAATCTGATCTATTGGTTGTTTGCTTTATTGGCTGCAACAAGGGTGTTGCTGATTTAGTTTTAGTCATAGTCCTTAAATAAAATGACATTTAGTTTTAGTCATATTTTAGTCATCTGAATTTTCTAGTAAAGTTTTAGTCGACTAAATATCATGCAATTTTATTTGACTAAATCTACAGTAGATTTAGTCAACTAAAATCTAATGGGTTTAGTTCAATTGTAATGCATTAATTAAATTTCTCTAAAATTTCCAAACCCATTGTATATACTCCTGGAGAAAACATCTATTAACCTGCTAATATGAATGATATTAAAATTTGAACATGCAATATAAATATAAAATGTATCTTAAAATAAAAATAAAATCACTTCTCCTAAATAAGAACATATGGACTTCTTTTCAATGAATGAAATATGCATTCTTTATAACAACTTGCATACAACATTGTTCCTTCAAGCATACATATTTATTTGTATAATTTAAATATAATTAATCTTTACTAAAGCTACTAAAGAGTGATTTTATCTGTCTTTTGTTGTTTGATTAATATTAAGGGAACGGATGGCAGCAGGTTTATTAGGCTAATATCACTTTAAGACCGAATGCTGGGATCCAGTACACTGATGCACATCTGATACAACTGTTTACATTTTCTTAAGACATAACAGACTGTGTTTATGTGAATACTCTTAAAAAATTGACATTTTGACATAATGTTGTGTGTATTTGTCCGTTCAGGTGCGAAAAGACGCGAAAGAGAACTCGCTTCAGTACTCGTACGCTGTCTGAGAAACGGCTTTCTGTGTGCACGGATGCGTGCTTCGAGTGTGTGCACACAGTAAACCGTATCCAATAAAGTTCCCTTTTGTGTTGTCACACTTTTTCAGATTTATTTATTTTTTAATGTTTTATGAGACATGCAGCAAGTGTATGCCAACTTATGTCCCACCGGGTAGATCAGTATGTTACAATTCAAAAGTGTGCATCTATCACAAAGGACATAAGTGCTGACTAGATCTCTTATCAAATCTTCCCTCCTTAACATTTTAGTCACGTTTTTATTAGTTTACTAAAATGTCAATAGATTTTCATCATACTGTAGTTTTTGTCATTCAGAGCTGGTTTTTATTTTTGTCAAATTTTCGTCTGTGAAAAAATGTAATTGACAAAAATAATGACAAATTATTCATCATTGGCTACAAGCAGTGTTCATTTCAATCAGCAATAGGGGTGTATACACTCATGATGGGGTTGTAAAGCAGGACATTTGTAGAAAGTTTGTAGAAAGAGAGATGGCTGAGATATTACCAAAAAGGTGTCATGAGTAAGTTAGTTTCTTTGTGTTTTGGTTTGGTTCTGTTCTGTTCCTGTTTGCCTGTGTTCCCAATCCTTGTTTGTTTCTGTGGTTACTAATTATGTTATGCACCTGTCTCTAGTTCTCTTGAATAGCCTCCTTGTGTATTAAAGCCCTGAGTTTCCCTTGTCTAGTGTTAACATTGTGTTAGTGCTTTGTTTTCCCTGGTGTTCATTAAAAGTCAGTGTCATCGTCTTCTCGCGTTCTCCCTTGGATTACTACAGCTAACTCACAACAAGTGGAAAAAGTCAGAAGAATAGTGTTCCTTTGGTACTGTAGTCAGTGTTCTTCCTAAAAATCTGAGAATTGATGTTGTGGGTGCATCCTTTTAAGTCACTGGCACTTAGAGGACAAGGCTCGCACCATCAGTCAATGCCATTATAACTGCCATTATTCTATACAGGCTTCAGATAATCGTCACACCTGGAGGGTGTTCCCATAGTATCAGTTACTGAATCAGGGTCTCATTCACTACTAGAGAATCAGGGTTACACATGTAACCGAGATGTTTCAGAGCATTTGTTGAATGAGATTGGATTACTTTTTCAGTTTTTTTTTTTTTGTGTGTCCAGTACATTGGCATAGCAAAAAAACTAACTATTTATGCTGTAAATTCTTTCTAAAAATTCAATATTTTTTATTTGCTGTGTTTCTTTCAGACAGGAGAACAGCTGAACAGCTCCATGACTGCCCTTCTGGCAGAAAAGGATAGGCTAACACAGTCTATGAGTAAGAAAGAGGCCGAGCTATCCTCCCTGAAGAACGAAGCTCAGCTGAAAGAGTGTACTCTACAGCAGGAGCGAGACAGGACCATCAAGGAGCTCGGAGAACTACAAAGCAAACTCAAAGAGAAGGTAAGGTTATGGATTATACTGATGGAGAAGACTTGGATTGATCTATATTGTGCCAAATTCACTGCTTTTTTTTTTTTATTTAATTTTTTTTATCCAAGTCATAGTTTATATTGTATAGAGCACAACATGAACTGCTAGTGACCGCCCACTCAGAACACCTTAGCAACCCAGAATACCATTGAAACCACTTTTTTCTTTTTTTTTATGATTAAAAATCAACCAACCAACCAAAAAAAAAAAAAAGTATTCTGAGTTAAAATTTTAACTGCTTACTTGTGCTCGAAACAGATTAGTTCGGAAAGGGAGAAATACATTTTACCGTGGGCTTTTGCTTACATTGTGCCATATCTACACTATTTTGGTGAAGAGGGTAATACCCACTCTACAACTGCAAAACTGAAAAAGACACAAAGCAATTATGATGGAGAAACGTTCCAGAAATCAAAATAAGCCTGCAGGACATCTGACCATCTCACTCGCAGTTCACACTTTTATACAGTTTTAACCAACGATCTCATTTGATCCGTTTGTCTTCTTGGAATCTCCCCAGTACTCCTGAACACTTTCGCCAGTTACTTCAAAAGCTACTTGCTATAAGTGCAGCTGCCAACTGCAAGCAACTTCAGTTAAAATCCCATTCTTTCCCGTGTGACTTCTCTCACAGACATGTAGGCCATGAGGCCTTCAAAACACATCTGGCTTTTATAGTATTCAAACTACTTCTACAATTGTTTTCTATAGTATAAATAAAATATTTCCTCACAATCATTAAACAAAGGAGAAAGACTGTGTGTCTTTGTTTATCTGACAATCTTTCTGTAACTGTCTATCCTAGAACACCTTAATATTACCCATATAATCTTATCAACTGCCTAGAAATACCCTGCCTAGCAATTAGGGGTGCACCAATACCATTTTTCCTTTTCCTGACAATAGGCAAAATTAATCGAAAGCTATTGCCATTTTATTGCTGTCCTGAAACTTTTTGAGTAACTTCAAGACATGACGCTGATGACACATATCAGATATGCCAAAGCGTTGCAGTCATACAGGCTGTGTCCGAAATCGCATACTCTCTTGAGTAGGTACTTAGTTTGAATAAGAAATTACTTCACAACCACCAAAAAAGTATGTTCTATAATATATAATGTTATATAATATTATTATGAATGTGTGTAGTATGAATGTAATCCTGAATTTAATTTAGTCCATTATCATGTGACCTACCAGCGTCAGATGCATCGCTTCACTGCCATTCACAAATCCTCTCCCTTGGCCTCATGGGATAGTAAAGTGTCCATAGTATGCACACTTAAGAATTAAGTAGTAGGTCATTTGGTAACTTTTGGCCTACTCTTTTATGAGCACTGTGAATTCGGACATACTACTTTTGTCACATACTCTTTTTGCCTACTATTTAGTTGTGAAGTATATGATTTCGGATGCAACCACAGCCTCAGAATGGCGGACATGTTTCTCAAGATACACGACTGTCATCATGAACTATGATGACAAGTTAGACAAAAACACTGCCTGCAAATTTTGAATAGTCAGACCCAACGTTTCTTTAGTCAGAGCCAATTTAATGTTTTGTTGTATTATAATGTCACCAAGTTACACATTCCAAGTTTCATAAAAATACGTCAGTGCTTTTGTAAATAACAGTATTTTACTGCAAAATTCAAAATGGCCAGCACCCAAAATGGTTGACATGGGAAAATGATGTATTGATCAGTTTGGTAAAGTGTGCTGCACGGAATCTATCTCAAGATTTTTTTATCAAACTATTTGGAGGTTATAAGCAAGAAATATAATCATTACAGATACATGTGCTGTTACAGCCAACGCCAGTACGTGAATATGATATTTTCTCCACATTTGTTTTGCAGTATTAAATGTAACAATTTTAATGAAAATCCAATATTAAAATTCCTGAAAATTGACATCCCCTATTTTGGGGTCACTGTAGCTTTATACACATACAGCAGCACGGTGCTAAGCTAACTTTTGTGCAATGTGTTTGTAGTTGAGTCATGAGGAGCAGCTGCAGCAGAAGTTGTTGGATGAGCAGTTCACACTGCTGCAGGCGACAGTCACTGAGGCTGAGAACATCATTCAGGACGCTGTCGCTACACTAGACGACCCTCTGCACATCAGCTGTTCCAGCTCCCCAGGTACTGCCACTCATCCCAATAAAACTTTTTTATCAAACAATTATTAACTTTTTTATGATCTGCATGATTTTAATAAAACATCCTCAAATTGACTGTCACTAGATTACCTCATTAGCCGAGCAGAGGCCACGCTCGGCTCCATTGATAAGGTGCAGACGGGCCACTCTGAGTATGTGAAGCGTATGAGGGGTACGTTCTGTCTCTCACTCCCTCTCCATTTTGTTTGTGTATATGTTTGCATATTCTTTATTGATGCTTGTATGTTATTTCCTGTTTACTGTTTTTGGTTCAGATGCTGGGGGTCTGGTTAGGGCTCTTACTAAGTTTTCTCATCTTGCTGCTGACACAATAACCAATGGAAGTGCGACGGCACACATGGCCCCGACTGACCAAGCTGACCGTAAGAGCACACACTTATAAAGCTGGCACTTTGTGGAAAACACTTACATATGCACAAACCCACAGCTGTGTTACCATGGATTATGGTTTTATGTGCAGATTTACTGTCAAAAACATGTTCAGGTGACATTTTGCTCCAAAATCAAAAGAAATGTATTATATTATATTATATTATATATTAAAGAATACAACTAACTTTTATTATTTATTATTCATAATTAATGTTAGAGAAAATTATGCCTATTTTTAACATTAAGAGGATGTTATTTCATGACAATTAAGCATATCCTCAAAACTCATTACTGTATTGCAATAATTATGTAATTTCATTTATTGTAATGTGAAAATAATATTTTATTTAAATTTTATTAGGGCTTGCTGATGCAATCATAAATGAAGGTATCATATATCATATAATTAATATCAAGGTTTCAGGTTATTGTCTCAATTTTTTAATTTGTTTATACCTTCATTCACATAATTTCCCTTGCATTTGCTGTCATTATGGATTTATTATGTCATTGTAAGGCATTGAGATGTATGGAATCATTCCAGATGTCATGATGTGTATCATATTGTAAGGTAGTTGACCTTTTTGCCTTATTTTATTGATTGTAAGTAATGTAGACTTAAAGGGATAGTTCACTCAAAAATGAAAATGTTGTCATCATTTACTCACCCTCAAGTCAAACCTTTGTGAGTTTCTTTCTTCTGCTGAACACAAAAGAAGATATTTGGAAGAATGTTGGTAACCATAGAGTTGATGGGCCCCATTGACTTCCATTGTATGGCGAGAGAAAAATACTATGGAAGTCAATGGAGCCCATCAACTGGTTACCAACACTCTTCAAAATATCTTCTTTTGTGGTCAGCAGAAGAAAGAAATTCATACAGGTTTGGAACAACTTGAGGGTGAGTAAATGATGACAGAATGTTCATTTTTTGGGGTGAACCATCCCTTTAAAAGTAGGTTTGAAAGAGATAGAGTTGGACTTTAGATGACAGAGGTCAGACTCAAAATGGTCCCCATGAGCCAAAAGCTCTTAGATACTAGTGGGGTAAAATGTGAACCTGGACATATTTTCATGAGATTTCCTCTTGTAGAACTGCCTAAGGTGTAAATTTGTGTCAGCGGATGTATCTGCGTGTTTATTTATAGGTTTGACAGAGCACTGTAAGAGTTGTGCCACCCAGAGCCTGCAGTATCTTAGGAATCTCAAGTCAAAAGCATCTCTAAAGGGGGCTGATCCTACCTCGATTCAAGCTGCGGTGCAGAAGATTCTTAGAATAGCACAGGTGAGAAGTTGCAAAGCAAACACTCAAGCTCCATTCCAAAATAAAGTGCGCTGCTTTGCTGTCTGCTGTCTAAATAGGCAGCTACTTTCGGCATAATTCTTACTGAAATGAAATGCTCTACATAGGCAGCAGTTTCTTAAAGGTTGATCATTTGACATATAAGAGGTCTTTGTACCATTAACACATCCTGTAAATTTCATAGCTTAAAACATCCTTCTCATTATAAACAAAGCTTTTATTTAATCAAGCTCCAAAAATGACTCGTTTGGATATTGTGGGATTTGTTACATCAGATGGGCAAATACATTTACATATGACTTCCTGCAGAGCAAGACATCAACGAATAGTTTTACATCATCGCACCATAGGACCCGCCCACCGGTCGCTTAACGTCTGACATTTACCTACACTGGATGTGAGCGTTGCACTGCGTCAAAAGCTAATAGAACCCATTATAATCACCGATGCTGTCTACACTGGATACAGTATAAGAGATGCGTGTTAAGTTTCTGACATGAACAGGGGCCATTTACACAAATATTGAGATCTATATCACCCAACCCAGTACACAGTATTTTATATACATATTTAAATGCTCATACAATTAATGTCTCAATCATTCTTTTACTCCAACCTCTATATCTTGCATTATTTTCTTTTACTTTTTCAGGATCTGAGGCCAAAAGGACTAGATGTTGGTAAGGACGAGCTGGGCGACATGGTGGATAAAGAAATGGCTGCTACCTCTGCTGCTATTGAGGAGGCTGTTAGGAGAATAGATGTGAGTAAAAATAACCACAGACATGTTATTGGTTTATAGATTCGTGAAGTGTTATGTTAGTACTTGTGTTGACACTGGGTCACAGAGGTGCATATTCAGTTCATATTCACATTAATTTTAAGGCTTTGTTATTGAGGCATTGAGGGTATTTGTATAGTATAGTATATCTTTTGCTTTTGTTTTGATCTTGATTTTAATTGTTTGGCTCTATAGGAAATGATGAGTAAGACCAGGAAGGATGCAACAGGAGTCCAACTGGAGGTCAATGAAAGGTCTGTGATTTTTATGTCTGTAACCAGTTGATACAGTAACTCATTTAATATGCAGAATGTTTTCATTTATATGCATTTTCTCTCTTCATATTTTTCTTCAAGAATCCTAAATGACTGCACTGACCTTATGAAGGTAAGATAAGAACATATGGAATCATAGATGCTTGAATTTAATATTTGGTGTTCTATTTACATCAGTAGATATGGGGGGAATGCCAATGCGCATAAGTTCTAAAAATGCTCTCAATTGAGGCAGATCTTTTTTTTTTATCCGATAAGAAGATCCACATAAACTACTACGGAAACACATTTACAGAATAAATCCCTCGATGCACAACAAAAACTCACATGACTTTGCTTCAGCAGAGGATGTGATTGGATAGCTGGACTAACCAGCAGATCAGTTTCACTGCACAGCATCTTAAATGTTCGTTTCCCAGGAATTGACGATTTTGTTCTCTTGAACATATGGGATGGAAACGATGCTTGTCGTTTTGTGTATAAATGTTTTATGCGATTATTCCAATTTTGCGCATGAGTGAAATTCTCAACTTTGAATGGAAACATAGCTAGGGATGTGTTTATTCAGTGAATAAAACTTGTTCTCTCTGTTGTGTACTTTGTTTTAAGGTGTCCTTGTTACTGTGTATTACACAAATAAGTACTGAGTAATATTAATTAACCATGTGCTTACTATAGGTTTGGTGTTTGTAAATATGCATGCTTTACTGTTATTACAGTAGTAAGTACATGTAACATGTAAAACAAGGACACTGTAAAATAATTGTTACTGAGTATCTTTTATATATTATTTGAATGTTAAAATCCTGCAGGCAATTCGTCTTCTGGTGTTGGCATCCACAGACCTGCAAAAGGAGATTGTGGAGAGTGGAAGGGTAAAGTGTTGTTAAAATGATTATTATTATTATCCTTGCCGTTATTGTTTTATCCTTATGTTGTCCTTGGTGATTTAAATTGCACTTTAAAGTTAGTTTCAGTCTGTATTATCAAATAGAGCTCCATCTAAGTTTTAAAACCTTAAAATATTAAGTCTCTTTCTGATATCATGCATTTTATGTGTAATTTCTAAAGAAAAATCTTTGGTTTTATTTATTTGGTATTTATCTTTCTAGGGCGCAGCTTCGGTGAAAGAGTTTTATGCTCGTAACTCTCGCTGGACAGAGGGTCTTATTTCTGCCTCCAAAGCTGTGGGATGGGGTGCAACACAGATGGTGTATGTATTTTTGCTACATGTTCGAGAGCTATGATATGATATAAATTTATATGATAAATTTTCTTTGTTTGTTAATGAATGTGTGCTTTCCCTTTCCAACAGTGATTCTGCTGATAAAGTGGTGTTGCAAACTGGGAAGTATGAGGAGTTGATCGTCTGCTCTCACGAGATCGCTGCTAGTACTGCACAGCTTGTTGCAGCCTCCAAGGTTACACTTTTATATCATAATATCATATATAAATATATAGGGCAAAGAATCAAAAGCAATCAGAAAAAAATGAACGCTGCATTAACTGCTTAATAATTATCTAATGCATTCAAAAGTGTCTTAATATTTTAATCACATAATTTTTTTTTTAAAAGATTCTTAATTTAACCAGAATTGTGCAGCTCTAATGCACATTTATTACATTATGCTTTTGCGTTATATTACCCTGGCATTAAATTATACACAAAAAGTAAACACTGCTGCGATAGGGTGCTGTTGCAGAGGGAGAGACTAAATTGTAAAATCCATCTCTCATTTTTCCTCTTGTGCATAGTCATGGAAACGCAATAGTGTGTTTTGCAAATGGGAACACAATATTTATTATAATTATTTTCTGTGGTCTCCAATATGCCTCAAAAGAAATTTGTCCAGCATTTCAAACCCAGAAATGTAAAAAGGGTCCATAATAGTGTTATCTGTGTTGTCTTGACCATTTTGTTGCAGTCTGGAGCCCTGCACAAACTATTGTATTTCATATTTTGTCAAATTTGCTTTGTTTTATCTCTGTTTTGTCAATTGTTTTTTATCATTTTATTATTATCTGAATGTTTTGAGGCACTGCCTCACATCTTTGCCTTTTTATCTACAGGTGAAAGCTGACCGCGGCAGTAAGAAGCTCGGCGTTCTTCAGCAGGCCTCGCGTCATGTTAATGAGATGGCTGCTAACGTGGTGGCGTCCACCAAGACCGGGCTGGAACAGATCGAGGATAAGGGTAAGTGTGATGTTACAGGGCTTTTGGGTCATGGTTCCTCCTGCCTCTCTTCAATAAAAAATATATAGTGATTCTATGACATTGATTTATTCACACAATAATTTTTTTCTTCTCTTGCACATAAAGACACCATGGACTTCTCTGGCATGTCTCTAATTAAGCTCAAAAAAGAAGAAATGGAGTCACAGGTTTGTTTTAACAAGCTTTTTTTCCCACATGCTTAATGAAATTGTAAAGATGATGTTTATGTGCATATATGACTTGACATACTTTTTTTATAAGGGAGTAGTGTTGGGGAACAAAAGTTATCCTAATGTGCTGATATGATCATACTTATTGATTCTAGTAAGCACTCTAGCTGCGGCATTTTATACCAGCTGATCCACCAATTTGATGACTTGATGACATTTTTTTTCCCGATGTCTAGGCGATTTGCTATGCCTCTCTTAATGAGCTCTTTAGGACAGGAAACCCAAGCTCTGTATGTGTTATGTTTGGTAAACCTACACCCTAATCAATCTGACCCGTTAAACATGAAGTCAGTGATCCGAAATGCACCGCATTAAAGTAAATCTAATGCATCACCTTATCTGATGTCAGGGGAGTTTTGGATGGCTTCTGCATAGCACGTCACAAGTCTGTAATGAGGATTGTATCAGCAGGGGATGATGATAGTAGTCAGACAGCCAGAGGTCAGCTTCAGTAGATCAGTCCACACACAGCGTTAATCTAGGGATGAAGCAAGAACAAGGTCAGTAACAGGCAGAGATTGTTAGGAGGGAGCAGCCCGAAACAGCAAACAAATAAAAATGGGGCAATCTCACTCATAGATAGAGTATTACACAAGATCAAAGCCAGGCATGATAAACCAAAGAGTGATGGAGCTCTAGTGAGCATCACTGGGCAGAGAGATGGCATGAGCCACACAAGACTGAACAGACCGAGAGCCCGACAGGGAAACAGAGACCAGCTGAGAACACGCAAAACACTCTGACACCAAAGAGCTGCAGAGCAGTCTAGATGAGAGCAAATTATAGAGCAAGCCTCTTTGTTGGGAGATAAAAAAGAGCAGGATGGACAGCTTACACAACCTAGTTCTGACAGCACAGCTATTATACAAGGTGAAAAGCAGAGGACCCTAGGACTAAGCCTTGTGGCACTGAACTTTTGATTGACATGACACTTTATTTACTGAAACAGTGATAGTGGTCGGTCAGATAGATTTAAACCAAGCTATTGCCATGCTTTGTCAAGCCAACATTATGATAATGAATAGCATTAAAGTCCCCATAAAGTGGCTAGATAAGCACAGATTTCCTTGATGTGTTGATGTAATTTTGATCGAAACATGAAGTCATATAATATAGAATGCCAAGGTCACGGGTTTGATTCTCTTATGTGATTTAGTATACACCACTAAGTTGACCTCCAGCTGCTTCAGGTATTCAGTGTCAATTTAACAGTCTTATGCGGTTTATTGTAATGTCTGATCTGCAATGCTATGCCAGCCCACAGTGTGGTGGTTAATAAATTCTGGTGTCCAAGCAATCATGTTATTCTGTATTTTGAAACTGAAATTAATTGAATGTAAATGAAAGGCTAAAACTGAAATAGAGAGAAGAGGTGTTTGAATTAACCCTTTAAACCTGAAGTGTACCGTTGGCGTACCCCCCACCGTGAAAAAATTAATAACATAAAATAGGTATCATTTTAAAGCCTAGAGGCATTTTAAAACTTTTTCAACTCTTAATGAGTGCTGAGTAGTCCCTCTAAAACGGAGTAGGCCACCCGTGGGCACCACCTAGCTACGAAAAGAATAACATTTTTCAAAACTACTGCCTTGATCAATACAAAATAGGTGTCATTTGAAGGCTTAGAGTCTGAAATTTACAATGCATGTAAGCCAATTTGATTAACTCCTAAGTAGTGCCGAGTTATAATAAAATAATATACGGATGTGGCAGTTATGTCATGTTTTCGCTCGTAACTTCAGGAAACATGCTCCGATCATGGAAAATGCACATTATTTTTTACAGCAGATTCTCCTGATTAAAATGAGTCCAAAATCAACAATCTATTATCGATCACGAGATATTCCTTACGGAGTTACGACACATTAAACTCCACAGGCGCACATAGCTTAGTAAAATCAAATGTAGCTTTCACATGACGTTTTCACTTGTAACTTCATGAAACATGCACAGATCGTAGAAAATGGCACATCATTATTAACAGTGGATGCTCCCGATTGAAAAGAGTCCAAAATTAATAATCTCTTGGGTCGATCACAAGATATTCCTCATGGAGGAACCATTTTAAAAATGCCTTGCAGGTGTCAAGGGATAAACAAAAAGGCTACATTGGTTCCAAAATGCTGTAACTTTTGATAACTTTATCACCACAAAATTTGATCCAGATGCAGCACACGTGAAGGGACCTCACCCAAAAAAAATTTTTTTTAATTATTTTCTTCCTGAGTTATTGCATATCAAATAAGAAAGATATGTAAAATTATAATAAATAATTGTTTGTCTTTTATCAGCAGTTTCTCAGCATGAGACTGTCCAAATGTAATGATTTTTTTGTTTTTTTCTAAAAATGTTAAATGTTTTCTATCAAACAATGCCTACCTTTTGACACTCCTTGCTGTAGTTTTGGAATTATGAGTCTTTACTTTTGTGTGTCAAAAAAACAACTCTAAAAATGCCTTCAGGGCTTAAAGGGTTAAAGGCTCTTTTCACAAGCTGCCACTGTTTTAAAGTGAAGGAAAAGTGCTTGAATTTCACTCTTAAAAATCTGTACAAAACCTCATAACACCCCAATAGTTTAGTGTATTTATGAATGCTAGTGTTAAGTTCCTGAAAGCAAGCATCACTTGAACACAATGAATATAATATAACCCTTGCTTTTTATTTCCTCTCCCAGGTGAAGGTTCTAGAGCTTGAGACCATGTTGGAAAATGAGCGCCTGCGTTTGGGTGAACTGAGAAAGAAACACTATGTGATAGCAGGTGTCCCTCTAGAACAACTGGCTCAGGACAACGGCCTGGTAGCCTCTCCAAACGTGACTGCTGGCCCGTCCTCCCCCAAACCCTCAAAACCCACTCTAATGAAGAAACCAGCTCTTGCACAAAAACCCAATATCCCACCCAAAAGCACGGTAACACTCTTTTTGTAAATATTACACGTTTTTCTCATCTATTTAGGTTTACATATTGACTTTGAGGGGTTTTCATGTTACATGGAGATGTCTTTTATATAATCGAATAGTATTTTTTTTTTTAGTAGTAACATTTTGCAATAATCCAAAGTCATGTGTTCAGTCATTATAGCCAATTATACAATGACATTGTTTATTCGTTGACATTCTAATTTGATTAATATTCTATACACGGATCAGCCACAACATTAAAACCACTGAGAGGTGAAGTGAATAACATTGATTATATCATTAAAATGGCACCTTGGTATCAACGCTAACCTGTTAGTAATCTGATTTTGATACAAGTAAATAGTTCTGCCACTTAAAATATTTCTTGCTTTTCTTGCCACTGCAATATGTAGCAACTCATAGTTTCACTGCTAGTGCCCAATACTACTGAGAGCCAGGGCAGACGCAGATAGTAACACACACACACACGCAACTTTGTTACTCCATAATTCATTAGAAACAGACCGATGTTGGACACCTAAGCTTTACTTAGGAACTTTTCCCTTTAGAGGTAGTAACAGAAGTTTGGTTCTAATTCTAAACAGTCATTGGACTGTTTATAAAAAATATTTATGACCAAAAATGTTACATCTCCACGCCAGGAATATTGAATCCAGTTTTTTAACCAGATCCCGTCTATTTTGTATGGTATCTAAAACTGTTTTGTCTAATACTCCAAACCAGTTAACAGTAAATCTTGTCTAATGCCCAAAATCAGTAAACAAAACTGTATTTTTCTGGTACCAAAACCGTAATAAGAAAAAGTATTCTATTAGCCTGAGAGATTGACAGAGGAAGCAGCTGGAAGCAGGAGACAAAGTGATGATAAAAAATGAATACAGCATTGTTGCGTATGTTTCAATGCTCAAACTTCATCTGAGCTTCATCCCTACTTCATTGAAACTTCTGAACTGGAGTTTGTCCTGTACTTTGTCTGACAAGCACAAATCCAACAAGTGTTATTATACTAAAAGAAAAGCAGTGGAAAATGACTAACCTGTGATGTTAAAAACTTTAAATTGGAGACATTCTCTTAACTCGAAGACAAATAGCTCTTGAAAGCACACAATCATAAGATTAAACAATATTAAGCACTTCAAGAGCAGGAAATAACAAATAATTAGCTNGCTATAAAAAAATATATAAATATATATAATTATTAAAAAATTTTTTTTATAAAATATAAATATTAAATGATTATAAATGAATAAAAAACAGCACAGGTGTATGGTTGCTCTCTTGAAGCTACACGGGTTGCTATTAAGAATCCTTGGATCCTTCAAAAATTGTTATTGATATGTTATAGATCGTTTCTCAAAGTTATTGTGTTACTTTAGTCATCAAAGGAAACTAGTTAATAGGCTTGTGATTAGTTTTTATTACCAAGATGATATTATTGTTGACTTTTATTCATCAACTAAAGCTGTCTGTCCATTTCTTACAGTTGAGGTGAGCACATCTGGATGAAGATATCTGAAGACTCATTGAATATCAAACTGACATGCATCCAAAACCACTATTATATTTGTCTTTCTTTTTCCCATGTCTGGACATTCAAACATTTTACCACGTTACATGCGAGACCTTTGCCTTTTTCCATTTGAGAGTGCCTTAGAGGCTACAGATCATTTTTATCTTAGATATGGAGCTATAAAGTACTGGGTGTTCATCATTTGCGTACAGTTACAAACCATTTAGTTTTTAAATTATAGATATTATTTTATTTACAATACACATAGTATGTAATAGGGCAAATAGTGAATAACGTCTGGCTTAAAGGGATAGTTTATCTGAAAAAATGCAAATTCCAACATGGGCTCATGGGAAAATGTGCAACACTACAAAAACATACCTATACATTCAAATCACAACTTTTATTCCTTTTCACACAAATTATGATTATGGAGCAGATTATTGATTTTAACTTATTAATTTATTTTAATATATCAAATGTTTTTGTCCATGCAATGTTGTTTCGGATCTCACTGACTGTCATTGTACAGTAACAACAACAACAAAACTCTCAGATATAAGAATGCAAACAGATTTAAAATGACATAAGAATGAGCAAACAATCATACTGAGGTGAACTATCCCTTTAAGGTCAGAGATAACGGTATTGCAATGCATTTTTAATTTGTCTTTGCATTCACAAATGTTATTTTATGTGTGATTCTTATATAATATATTTAAAATATACTCCATTTTATGAAATACATAAGGGTATTAACATGGTGGAAAATAATTCTGCAATGTTGTGCATATCTACCAAGTACTGTATATGCAGAATCTATTTAATTGGGATTTTTTTCTTTAAATTAGGGTCTTACAAAAATGTCTTTTGCTTTTTCACTCTGTGTCTTAATAAAATGTGTCAATGTCTTTACACATCAACATCTATATATATATATATATATATATATTAACATATTTTAGTCATGTTTGACTGTCCCTTGTGATAAATGTAAAATGAACAATAAATATTTGAAGAACAAAAACATTTGGAAGTGGACTTCTTTGTCATATGCAAAATATTCAATTTTGTGCAATAATAATAAAAATATGGATCCAATTGTATATACTATGATTAATCATTTCTTCAAAAAGGCTAGGAATGTGGTGCCAAGGCTGGAACCAACCTGCTTTGTGCAGTAAAAATATAATAATAATAATAAATCTTATGAATGTCCTCACAAGGATAGTAAATGACCTGAAATCAGCTACTGTGCTGTAAATCAGACTCTGATCCCCGCAATAACTTAAAATTGTATTATTACGGGAACACTTTACAATAAGGTTTCATTAGTTAACATTAGCTGGCATGAACTAAGGATGAAAAATACTTCTAAACATTTACTAATACATTATGAAAATCAAAAATTGTATCTGTTAATATTTAATGGACCTGAGCTAACATGATCTAACAATGAACAGTTGTATTTTTATATATATATTAAAAAAATGAACAAATATATTTCTCATTGTTATTTAATGCATGAACTTCTTATATAAAACAGTTTTTTAATAAGGTTTTTATGATATTAGGGAAATTTTACAATTCTCCATACACCAAAAAGTTTAATAAATAAATAAATACACGTGAAAAGAAATTATGTGTATGTGTGTGTGTGTGTGTGTGTGTGTGTGTGTATCATTTGTTTTATTTACATCATATCAAAAGAGGTATTTTTATTAGTAATCAGCAATTTCATGTTCCATGCACTGTATTTTTTCCTAAACAATGAAGGTAAATGTTCGTAGAATTCTGTAGTTAAACCTTTCAGGCACGTGTCTATACCTAAACTGACTGTCAAAAATTAAAACGACCCCGAAAAATATTCGCTGAAGTAAAGTGTGACAACTTACCCCGGTCTCGTCAAGAATAGTTTTAAAAGGAATTGTGCTGTCATGTCGCCTTTGACCGCTAGATGGCGGTTTAACATCAACTCGGTCTTTGTTCCAAGAGAGAGGCGTCAAAAAAATGCTTTTAAATAATTAAACTAACGTAACGCACCACATGTGTTTTATAGCCATGCTGTTTGCAAACAAAATTCATGGAAACAAAACTGCTTTATTATATACATATTTGCCATCAGCTTTTACAGGCATTACAGGTTAATTTATGATTTATTTAGATTTACCAGCTGTAAGGTCTTGAATCCTCCTCCGTCTATTGTTTATACCCTGACCTTGGACAAATTAATAACCAGCTTGGACTAGATGTTCCTTAACACATCTACCACCTTCTGCTGGTTTCAGTGGATTTTCAAGCATGCAGCGTAAGGAATAATAACAGATATGATATTTGGTTTATCACACACACACTGCAAACAAGGAATCATGTTGCAGACTAATAAAATAGCTGAACTGGATTCAAATATGCTCTGATTAAACGCTATTGAATCTAGTTTATTTGAAGTTCATCATCAAAACATTTTTGATCATCTCTTATAATCTTAAAAAAAGTCTAGAGGGATACTGACAGGCCCCATTTACTGATACTATAAATACATGAACCACATACACTACAGGCTGTCTTACACACCTTACACACACACACACACACACACTAGGCTCTCCCTCTCTTTCTTTGTGCCTTTCTATCTCACTGTCACACACTCTTACATGTCTCCAAGGCAACTTTCTTGCCTAGTCCCTTGAATCTCTTCTGAGAGAAAAAGAGAAGAAAAAAGGAATGAGTCGGCCTATGTGGAGTGAGTTCTTATTTGTCAGACTGTAGCCTAATCTGCTGTCCGATTTCCCAAAATACAAAATACGTAAAATACAGCTGCAAATGGGGTGTGTTTTGAGCTTGTCCACTTTCAACTACTTCCACAGGGAGTCGAAACACATTCAATCGGATTGCTTTAGTAGTGTAGCCGCTCATGTGCATAGCCATAAAACACCGTCTACTCTCCGCATACTGACCTAACCTGTAAAAATTATGGGAAGCGCGCAGTAGTTAGATGGGATTTAAATTTCCACGGCTGAAGACCCATGTTTGTTTTTTTGAAGATGAGAAATGTACCAAGCACAATGTTCTCTCGCCATTCCTGATTTCTAACACACACTCACCGCGTTTGGCGCGGTTTTGTCAGGCCGAACATTTATTTTTTTCCAAATGTTAAAGGATTAGTCCACTTTTAAATAAACTTTTCCTGATAATTTACTCACCCCCATGTCATCCAAGATGTCCATGTCTTTCTTTCTTCAGTTGAAAAGAAATTAAAGTTTTTGATGAAAACATTCCAGGATTTTTCTCCTTATAGTAGACTTGAATGGGCACCAAAAAGTTGAAGGTCAAAATTAGTTTCACTGCAGCTTCAAATTGTTCAACACGATCCCAGATGAGAAATAAGGGTCTTATCTAGTGAAACCATCGCAAATTTTCTGAAAAAAATTGAAAATTATATAAGTTTTAGCCATAAATGCTCATCTTGAACTAGCTCTCTTCTTCTTCTGTCAGTGTAGACACTGCTAAGCGTATTACTGCCCTCCACAGGTCAAAGTTTTTAACTCATTTTTATATGCAATATGCTAGTTAAATAGTATATAACAATTAGTTCAAACTTTGACCTGTGGAGGGCAGTAATACACTTAGCAGTGTCTACACTGACAGAAGAAGAAGAGAGCTAGTTCAAGATGAGCATTTATGGCTAAAACTTATATCATTTTCAATTTTTTTCAGAAAATGAGCGATGGTTTCACTAGATAAGACCCTGATTTCTCATCTGGGATCATGTAGAACAATTTGAAGCTGCAGTGAAACTAATTTTGACCTTCAACTGTTTGGTGCCCATTGAAGTCTACTATATGGAAAAAAATCCTGGAATGTTTTCATCAAAAACTTTCATTTCTTTTCGACTGAAGAAAGAAAGACATGGACATCTTGGATGACATGGGGGTGAGTAAATTATCAGGAAAAGTTTATTTAAAAGTGGACTAATCCTTTAAATACCTAATAGAATACATTAATACAAAGAGTCAAATCAACATTGCAATGCTCTGCTTTTCAAGTCAGATTAATTGATACCAAACGAAATGAAAATCCCTGTACCTTGGTCCATCTGCTTCTCCCTTCACTGCTTCTTTTGTCATTGTTTGTGAACTAAAGCACAGAAGTTTGGAGATTCTCTGTAGGTCACAGTTTGAAATAGTAGTTTATTGATTGTGAGCACTCACGTGCATCCAGATGGACACAGACACAGTGAGTGTATTTGTGGAAAAGCCCAAATACCCATCTGTTGTTTGAAATGATTCCTGCTGGGATGGGCCTTTCATCAAACTGAGAAACATAAAAAAATAAAAATAAAAAAAAAACTGTACAATGAAACTCCTTCCAAGCAGGAACAATTTATTTTAGGAGATATGAAAATATCACACAAGGAGGGGGAAGGAGAACGAGAGAGAGAGAGACTAAATCCAATTGAATCATTTTTGGTTAATTATGTTTATTATTTTATCCTATTACAGTGTCTTGGGCCAAATAAAATATTTAAGTAAAATATTTCATTGTTTATTATTATTATTATAATGTAACTTCAACCGAAAGCTACAACATTTTCAGCTTTCTAAACTGGTTCCTTTCTGACCCAGATCTGTAGTGTGGGTCACAGCTGGTGTCCCATCGGCTCGGGTAGGTTGGCCCGCAGTGATGCAGAGAGTAATGCAGGGTGAAGAAGGCTGGCATCTGGCATGGCACTGGGCACACAATTCCATTAAAATTTAAAGGCCCAGGACAACTGATGGATCTGAGATCAGAAATACTATCCAGTCTAGCACTGTTCTCTGCCTCACTGACAGTTCTATTAACTAAAGTTAAATGTTTATACTGACAGTACCTGCTGATGTCTGAACACTGTTATAGCTGACAGTTTTTGTGAGGCTTTCATATGTCAGAATCATAGATGATATAAATGATGTTAAATATTAAATATGTACATGACAGTTATCTGAGATTATTGTTATCTGTAAAAAAAATAAAAAATAAGAGTTCAGCTTCAACCCTGAAAAAGTCTGCGTCCCAAATGGCACACTTCATGTGCACTTTCGGTCTTGTGGGCTTACTTGGCTGCGTGCGCGTGTCCGCTAAGTCCATGAGACCATAGGTTTCAGAAGGTTGCTTGTGAGCGCCCCCTTTGCGGCTGCTATATGCGCCCTCTATGCACAAATCTGCGAGCTACACAGAGGACTTTACCCGGCAGTCAAAGCAGCATTACGTCACGAAAGTGTGGACTCAGAGGAAGACCGTGAGGGTTTAGGGTGCCATTTGGGACGCAGCCTAAATCACCTGCCTGTAGCTTCCTAAGCCCTGTCCCAAATGACACCCTAAACAGTTGTGGGTCTTCCTATGAGTCCGCAGTTTCGTGACGTAACGCCGCTTTGACTGTCGGGAAGAAGTCTGCCGCAGAGCTCGCACCAGTGCAAAAGCAAAAGTAGGCATTGAGGGGGCATATCAACCGCAAACGGGGCGCTAGCGAGCACCCTTCTGAAACCTAAAATTGACAAATGGGACACCCTACGGTCTCGTGAACTTAACGCTCGCAGCAGCCATTGTAAGTCCACAAGACCGAAACTGCATAGAAGTGTGCCATTTGGGACAGGGCCCTAGTAACCCTTCAGACCTTGATTAGCTTGTTCAGGTGTGTTTGATTAGGGTTGAAGCAAAACTTTTTAGGATTGTGGCTCTCCAGGACCGATGTTCGCCACCCCTGGTATAGAGTTATGCATTGGCCGGTGAAACAACTAAATTGACTTGATTCATCTTTAAAATGCTGAGATTAACTTTTCAGACAGAATTTATTTTTAGCTGTCACAGAATTGAACGCACAGGAATACACATTAAAAATAATTTATTATCTGTATGGAAGCTAATTGTGAATTTTTATCTCATAATTCTGACTTTTTCTCACAAATGTGAGTTTATCTCTCATATATCGGACTTTATAACGTAATAAAAAAAATTCAGACTTGTGAGATGAAAAGTAGCAATTACCTTTTTTAATTGCGAGTTTATATCTCACAATTCTGACTTTTTTCTCGCAATTCTGAGTTTATATCCCACATTTCATCTTTTTTTCCTCAGAAATCTAGCGTTAGCGTCAGTTCTGGCAGGTCACGTCAGTCAAGCTTGCATCAGCTGACTCCCAGGTGACTTGCGTCTACCTATAGGAATACGACGCCTATCACGGCATCTATATATAAGCTCCTCAGTATTATCAGCAGCTATTGCATTCTCAGGAGCAAATTACCCTCCTCCATCCCCAGCTCCTCCTCTCTTCAGTCGGGATTGGCCTTATTATTCCCCTAATCAGACTAATTCTCAAAATATGTCTCCCTTAAATTATGACATTTAATGATATCTGCATATGTTGGTCCTGTTCTGTTTACCCTAGGGGGTTTATTGCTGCTCTCCCTGCGCTTATCCATGCTAGGCTGCATGGATGCGCAGGGAGTTCTTGCCCAGAACAGAACCATACCGCCTATACAAACTCTATGCATTATCTATCATATTTGACGATAGTGGTCCTGACAGAATTGTGAGTTATGAACTTAAATAAAGTCAGTAAAAAAACATTGTTAATACATTGTGTTCATGGAGTGTTTCTGCCTGAAATGTTTTAGTTGGATGTTCGTCTAACGTTTTTAAATGTTACTGCCAGTTTCAGAACATTCAGGAAACATTCAAAAGTAACATACCCATAATGTTTGAAGAAAGATCAAATGGAATGTTCCTTTAAGATTTGCATAACCAAGATAAAACATTTAAAAAAACAATTTTTTTTTTAAACTGGAGCTGCGTCCGAAATCGATTACTTACTATATAGTACGCGAAGAACAGTATGCGAACATAGTATGTCCGAATTCATAGTATTCGGAAAAACAGTAGGCGAAAAGTACCCGGATGACTTACTACTTCCGGTGAGATTCTGAAGTGCGCATAGAGACAGAGCGCATTTAGGCCGCGCCCTCACCGGGGGGGAAACAATCCAACCGTCTCCATTCACTTTGCATAGCGTGATGCTGCCTGCTTGTCATTTCTGACTTATAACAAAACACAGAACAATGTCTAAAAGCTGCTATGTGACATGGTGTACAGAAAACAAGCTAAAAAAACCAGAACTAAGTTTTTAGCATAACCTGTCGCCGAATACGTTCCCTCCAATGCATTTCTTATAGTAATATGACCCGTTGTGCTCTGTCTCACTGCCTGTATATACTTTTGTGTCCTTAAACATTAGTTTTTTGGGATCGACAGCTTATAAAAACGTAGTTCTGCTGTACACCTTGTCACATAGCAGCTTTTAGACATTGTTCTGTTTTTTTGTTTTAACGTCGATAAAACGTTCTTAGAACATATTTTTGTTAGCTGAGCTATAGGGCACTGAGTAAAATGTCCATAGGCAGATTTAGCTGAAATGATTAACAGTAAGAATAATGCTTTTGAAAAGCCTACTCCCAAACATTATTTACTCATCTTTATTTCATTTAAAAATCACATGACTTTTATTAAGGAGCTGTAAAAGTATTCCATATGGCTTGTGTGCTATATTTCACATGCTGAAAAACCATCCTAAAAGCTAGTTTAATGGTCTTATCTGGTTTTCCAGACCGGTCAAGATGGTGTTCAACTGGGCAGCTAACTGTTCTCCCAGCCTGAATAGTTTTGAAAGTGCCCAAACCTCCTCTAAACCCTCAAACCAGTTCAAGATGGTTTATTTTTTTCCAGGAGAGTCAAGACTTGACAAGAATTTTTTTGTCCTTTTTAGACCTTGTCAGTGGCTTGTGACTATATGCCTTTGTTGTATAAAAGTTGTTGTAGCTTGGACTTTCAAAAATCATATGTGTTTGGAGTAACATGAGGGTAAATAATGTGTTTTTTCTTTTTTGGTTGAACTATCTGTTTAACTAATGAAAACATTCCATTATGAATAGAGCCAAGAACTGCAACGGCACTGAACCGCAACTCCAGACAATAAATGTTTCACATGCCTTCGCTCAAAGAGGAGAACACATTCTCGTTAGAGGTGAGTGAACAGTGTTCTTCAGCTGGGCACAGGCTAAAATAGAGGCTCATGTTGAAATCTGGCCTTATCCAACCTCAAAGTTTTATTCCCACACTCCATCTACCTCCTTTAGTTTTTCATTGCTCTCATTCTGTCTGTTACTCGCATGTTTTATTTATTCTTTCTGACTGTGTATTTTTTTCTTTTTTTTATTCCTAACTCCCAGCCTAGCTGTATGAATGCCATTACTGTTTTCCCTCAACCATGTAAATATGTATGGAGATCATTTTAAACCAGCTCATCTTAGTGTGCGACTGAAACTAGTTGGAGATGGTGAATGAGTTTGTGAAACCACAGAAAAATATACCTAGTGAGCCATTTCATTCAGCTCGGAAAACTTCAGCACCACCTCAGTCACACATCAACCATCACAGGCCTGACGGTGCACTGCATGTGACTAATAATGCTACATTTAGCATATAGTTTTCTTTCCTCTGCCATGGGATTGTTTATCACAGTTGATTTAGAGGGGAAATGAGCTTTGAAGTACTGCTGCTTTTTTCTCTTCTTATGTCAGATGTCCTACTCTCTGTAAGAAAATAGTTTTGTATTGTCATAAATTTAGATTCACTGTGTGAATTGTTCCACATCAATACATCCAATTCCTCTTCATATTCGCAACAAACTCACTGAAGTGAATTTTCTGTTATGCGTTTCATTTAAGCAATGTGATACAATATGTTGTGGATATAGCTAACATAATAGGTTGTGTGTGTATATATATATATACAGTGGGTACGGAAAGTATTCAGACCCCCTTAAATTTTTCACTCTTTGTTATATTGCAGCCATTTGCTAAAATCATTTAAGTTAATTTTTTTTCCTCATTAATGTACACACAGCACCCCATACTGACAGAAAAACAGAATTGTTGACATTTTTGCAGATTTATTAAAAAAGAAAAACTGAAATATCACATGGTCCTAAGTATTCAGACCCTTTGCTGTGACACTCATATATTTAACTCAGGTGCTGTCCATTTCTTCTGATCATCCTTGAGATGGTTCTACACCTTCATTTGAGTCCAGCTGTGTTTGATTATACTGATTGGACTTGATTAGGAAAGCCACACACCTGTCTATATAAGACCTTACAGCTCACAGTGCATGTCAGAGCAAATAAGAATCATGAGGTCAAAGGAGCTGCCTGAAGAGCTCAGAGACAGAATTGTGGCAAGGCACAGATCTGGCCAAGGTTACAAAAAAAATTCTGCTGCACTTAAGGTTCCTAAGAGCACAGTGGCCTCCATAATCCTTAAATGGAAGACGTTTGGGATGACCAGAACCCTTCCTAGAGCTGAGCTATCAGGGGAGAAGAGCCTTGGTGAGAGAGGTAAAGAAGAACCCTGAGCTCCAGAGATGCAGTCGGGAGATGGGAGAAAGTTTTAGAAAGTCAACCATCACTGCAGCCCTCCACCAGTCGGGGCTTTATGGCAGAGTGGCCCGACGGAAGCCTCTCCTCAGTGCAAGACACATGAAAGCCCGCATGGAGTTTGCTAAAAAACACCTGAAGGACTCCAAGATGGTGAGAAATAAGATTCTCTGGTCTGATGAGACCAAGATAGAACTTTTTGGCCTTAATTCTAAGCGGTATGTGTGGAGAAAACCAGGCACTGCTCATCACCTGTCCAATACAGTCCCAACAGTGAAGCATGGTGGTGGCAGCATCATGCTGTGTGGGTGTTTTTCAGCTGCAGGGACAGGACGACTGGTTGCAATCGAGGGAAAGATGAATGCGGCCAAGTACAGGGATGAAAAACCTTCTCCAGAGTGCTCAGGACCTCAGACTGGGCCGAAGGTTTACCTTCCAACAAGACAATGACCCTAAGCACACAGCTAAAATAACGAAGGAGTGGCTTCACAACAACTCCGTGACTGTTCTTGAATGGCCCAGCCAGAGCTCTGACTTAAACCCAATTGAGCATCTCTGGAGAGACCTAAAAATGGCTGTCCACCAACGTTTACCATCCAACCTGACAGAACTGGAGAGGATCTGCAAGGAGGAATGGCAGAGGATCCCCAAATCCAGGTGTGAAAAACTTGTTGCATCTTTCCCAAAAAGACTCATGGCTGTATTAGATCAAAAGGGTGCTAAATACTGAGCAAAGGGTCTGAATACTTAGTACCATGTGATATTTCAGTTTTTCTTTTTTAATAAATCTGCAAAAATGTCAACAATTCTGTGTTTTTCTGTAAATATGGGGTGCTGTGTATACATTAATGAGGAAAAAAAATGAACATAAATGATTTTAGCAAATGGCTGCAATATAAGAAAGAGTGAAAAATGTAAGTGGGTCTGAATACTTTCCGTAACCACTGTATATGGGAACGTTCTCAGAAAGCTCTGTCAAGGTTCTCTCAAAGTTATGAACAAACGTTTTTAACATTAACAGAATGTTTGTTCAGAGTTATCTGGTCTTTAATAACGTTCTCAATACGTTGGCATAAAAATGTTTATACATCGTTCATGGAGCACTAATTTTAATACATAATCATTCTGATCCAGCTGCAGTGTTCTGAGGTTTAGAGGCAGTAAGGCTGCTGGGTTCATACGAGGGGAAGCTTTCATAATTATGCAGCGAGTAAATGATTAATATGCTGTTGTTTCATTCCACTGTTTGTGCTTCTTTTGTCCACTACAATAGAATGCTATTAGAAGGCCTGAGGAAGCACTATCAATATTCTGACAGCTCATCCCGTGGAGCTCATTACAGCACCAGCTCCAAACCTTTATGTACCCATTTTTGGATCTCACTTGTAACTGGATGTTAGCTTTTCACTTTCTGTACTTTATAAAGTTATTCAGGTAAGATAATGTTTCATCTTTTCTCACAAAGAAAGGTAATACAAATTAAGAGTATAATAGTGTAAGTTTTTTACTTCAAACTAATCACATCCTCACCCCAACACCTGCTATATAAATGGCCCTTATATTTTTGGAGTGTTACATTCCTTTAACAGTGGCTATTCCAGGATGTTGGAACCAGTGGTGGGGGAAGTGACAGCCTGACCTTCTAGAGCAGTGCTTCTCAAACCTGTCCTGGGGACCCCCCACCACTGCACATTTAGTGTGTCTCCCTCATCTGACACGCTTGATTCATGTCATCAGCTCATTAGTAGAGACTGCAAGACTTGAATCGGGTGTGACTGTGTCCAATGAGGGAGACATACATGATGTGTAGTGGTGGGGGAACTCCAGGACAGATTTGTATATTCTAAAGCTTGTATTTATATGCGTACTAAATACTAAAATACATTGGTAACCACTCAAACCGGCTTTGTGGACTGGGCCACAAGAGGCAAACCAAAACTGTACCAAGTAGTTTACTGTACAAAAGTAACAAAATGTCCTTAGAATAGAACACTGAAATGTATTAAGATATATATACTGGCAAGGGCAGCTGCATAAAGCATATATATGTTTACATGACAACTATGTACTAAAAATGGAAAACCCCACTGTATTCTGCTGCCAGGAGTTAGCGATGTGACTTTGTAAAGAAATGTGTCTATAGACTGAACTTGAATGTGCATGACGTTACTGTTTTCACAAATTCTCGTTTATGTAGTTTACGCAGAGATGATCTGTATCCGAAACTGGACGCAAGAACATTTTGTCTATATTTGTGAGCCTATTCTGCTGTTAAACTTTTGTAAATATTACAAAAATAACTTGTCATTGATTTATTTTGGATAGCTGTAATCATGTTAAATTTAACCAATTAGTGTGAAAGTGAATGTTGATACTAAATATGCTCACATTTCATTCAATACAGAAAATTAAAAAGTTAATCTAATAAATCAACATTTGTTTGTGCTGCATTTTTATGCTTAGAGTAGTGCATTGAACCATAAAACAATTAACAAGTTGAGTCTGCTTTTTTCAACAGTATGTTTTATTGTTCTATTTTAAAACGGAGAAAGGAAACTGATATGTTTGAGCTGTAAAGCCCCAGTAAAGGTCTTCTCTCCAAAATCTAGTTAGTATTTCAAAAACAGCAAATATTAAACAACATGACATAAAATATATATCCTTCAAATCCAAACATCTTAATACTATAAACACATTAACAAGATGATATGTTCTCTATCATATAGCGCAACACAAGAAATATACAAAATGGTAAAAGCAACTATATATATACTGGATACTTTTTCATAAAGAAAACAATCCCTCGAGAACTTGCTCCATTACTTTTCCTTCCTTATGGAAGGAGATCCATGGGATATGCTGCTGAAATGGTTAAAAGGGCCAAACCAAGTGGGTATGGCACAAACCCATCTCTTTAAACATCTATCGGGACATTTCATTTCAACACTCTGAATTCTTGCAGTCCAGTTCACACAGTTGCTCTTCATACTTCATCCGTTCTGAAGCTTGTAACAACAACCCATCATGCTCATTTAGGCCTTCACACTCTGTGCATGAGTAACAGAGTGATGTGTTAGAGTGTATATATAATATGCTAGGTCGTGTGTACTTGTATATGGCTGCATCCCAATTCACATACTGTCTGTCCTAAATTAAAATGTCCCAAATCACAGTGCATTGAAAATTTTATAAAATTAGTACCAACACTCTTAAAAATATAGGTTTCAAAAGGGGGATTTCATAGAGATGCCATAGAAGAACCATTTTTTTGGCTCCCCAAAGAACCTTTCAATGAACAGTTTTTAAAAGAATCATTTAAAAGAGTCATAAAGAACCTTTTGTGGAATGGAATTGTTCCAAGGATGTTAAACGTTCTTCATGGAACCATAGATGACAATAAAGAACCTGTTTTTAGAGTAAAAGGTGCTGTGACTGCATACTGTCTCTAGTTTCTAGATTTTCAAAGTTTATCAGCACACAATGGAAACAGAGGCGTTTGTGATGACTCTCCTTTGAGAGTTCAGTTGTACAAAACCATCAAGGTTGAAGCAGCAATAGCTGTTTTTCAATGAATAAACCTAAGGGTTATGTAAAAAAAAAAGAATTTAGCACTCGTTAGCACAATGTTCCAAAAGTGATGCCATAGCAGAACCATTTTTGGTTCCCCAAAGAACCTTTCAGTGAACAGTTCTCAAAAGAACCATTTGTTTTTTCTAAGTGTGAAGAATACTTTAATAACCTAAAGAACATTTTTCAACTATAAAGAACCTTTTGTGGAATGAAAGGTTCCATGGATGTTAAACTTTCTTCATGGAACTATAAAATAACCTTTATTTTAAAGAGTGCACAAACGCAAACAATGCATAGCATGTGCATTGGGAAGCAGCCAATGGAAAAACAGTCCCATGACAAATATTTGGTTGCAAATTCATATGAATTTGTACGGTCTCTTCCCCCCTGAGGGTTAGGGTTAGGGAGGGGATATTCATGATGTTTTACCAACAAATCATACATTTTAAGTCAGTTTCAGTTACAATTCTCATTCAATACTTATGAATTCTCATAAAACGGGGTTTGAACGTAGCCTATGTTTGTATGTGTTGTGAGTGTGCTGCATTTGGGTATCCTGTTCTTGACGTAATAGATATTGGTTACTTGCTTTGACAGGTATAGTGTTTGAGTCTACTGAGTGAGCATGATCATGTATTGGAGCCCTTAGTACATGGCATCTTCATACATGTCTGTTCTAAGGCATAATAGGATTCCTCCTCCCAGCATGAAGATGGTGGCACCCCAGCCCAACCCGTAGCCCCAGTTGAACTCGTGATACGTTTGCAAGACTTTGCCATCGATGAATTTGATCGGGTAGAGAACCAGAGCACACGCCTGGAGGACCACTGCAAGAGAAAAAGACAACATATCAGAATAAATGCATAAAGGGGGCAGTCACACTACACTTTATATCCCAATGACTTCCATTCATACGCAAACAAATGCTGCAGAAGGAAACACAAGCTCATGCGAAGAATTTTCGCATTTCAGCGCGTTACAAAGTTTAAGTTTGGTGAACTCTTGACGTGCGAATTTGTATCATGTGAATATGTGTGACTAATAGAAGATCAATAAGTCACGGCGCGACCTCTTGGCCCAATTAAAAGTATGCTTATTTTAGATTGATTATTTTTACTCTCTGATTTTATTCTTATTTGTTATATGCTTAATTTATGTGTGACGTCATATCACTACTGTTGCAGTGCAGAAATTCGACGTGCTCAAAGTCTAGTGTGACCATGTCTTAACACAGTGATAATTAACGAGAAGTTATGCGTGACAGTGATTTTACACCAGTTATGGGGTGTTGATAGGAATAATGTGATGGAGAGTGCCTAAATCCTCTTTTTCAAAGTCTTTATTTTGCTTTTGGGGTCTACTAGAATAGGTTATGATGCTTAAATGTTCTAAAAATATTATTTTTCACATATTTTACATTGTTTCAGCACCACTTTTCCCAGTCTGTCAGTAACAGTCTGTTTAGAACCTCATTCTGAAAAGTGCAGTGTGCTCTGATTGGTCGACTGGACCAGTGTGTTGTGATTGGTCAACCGCTTTGTCACGTCCCTAAACCATGAGTTTCAACAAACTACTAACGTAACTTAATCAGGCCGCACCTCTTTTTTAGTGTATGCCTTGAAGGGGAATTATTATTAAATGAGGAATATTGTGACACGTACGTTCCCAAAAGAAAACTCAAGACAACAATCAAGGCATTTCTGGGAGTTCAGAAACACTGCACACTGATATAGAGAATCACTTTCTTTGAAGTGACTTTATGCTTTTTTCATGCTCAAACTGCAACATTACACACCAAAGTAAGCATAATAGGTCCTCAATATTTTAATTCATTAATACTAAAATCACAATTCTTTTGCGAATTGATACAAAGTTCTGGCATGAAACTGTAATGGGCAGGCTAATCGGTCCTTTAACTCATCTGCTTGTAATCACATCATTATCTATAGGACACAGATGATAATCAATAATCAACAGCAGCAGTAGCAGCAGCAGTGTAGCAGATCAATTCCACCAAGACCAAACATATCAACATTGTCATACCCGTTACCATGCCAAACACTGTAAGTTGTCATGACAGAAATACAGTTATTTAGCCAAACTGTAGGCCTAACCGCAGTGCCGACTTCCCACTTTTTAGCCATGAAGTAGTGTGTGAGGTCATTTAAGTGCCGGAGTGATATGATTCCTTAGTCTTATATGTGTCAACATTGTTGCAGCTGCATTCTTTGATAGAGCTTTTTGGAAAGTCAGCCAAAGTTCTGTTACAGTAGTCAAGGTCTGATTTAACAAATGCAAATATGAGGTGCTAACTGATTTGTGGGCATCTGGTGCGAGTGAGAGATAGAGCTGTGTGCCATCTGCACGTAATTTTAAAGGTGAAACGTTTTTTTATTTTTATTATTATTATTATTTTTACAAATACCCACCACATGACATTATACAACAAGAAATTACCTTTCCTTATCATAAAAAAAGATCTAATTATCCAATATTTTTAAAGCCATCTTTACACAGCTGAATTAAGGTTATTCTCTGCCTGCTCAAAATTTTGTATAAAGACGCAATGCAGCATAAAAATCAGATTATGCCTGCTCTGACCCACCTCAGCCCATAGTAGTGTTGTCAAAAGTACCAACCGTGATACCAAGCTGGTACTTAAATTTTAAAAATATGACGCTTTGAGCAGCTTTCCTGTAGCTCAGTGGTTAGAGCGTGGCACTAGCAATGCCAAGGTCATGGGTTCGATCCCAGGGATTGCACATACTCAGATACAAATGTATAGTGTAATGCAATGTAAGTCGCTTTGGATAAAAGCGTCAGCCAAATGCATAAATGTAAATGTAAATGAGCGGATTCGTAAACACCTCTGATTGGCCTTTGTGTTCATGCACTCATCAGATATGTCTGTGATTGGCTACAATGTTCAACGCTTCAAAAATATGCTGTAAACAGTCATCAATGACGCTCTCCATCGAGCGCTTATACAGATACACATGGGAGCGTTTAAAAGCAGGCGTCTATCAGTGGACAGTCTATCAAATGCTCCCGCTTTCAAAATGCTTTCAAATTCAACTTCTGTGAGCTTTCAAACGCTCCCGTGCGTTGATCATTGTAGCCAATCACAGACATATCTGATTAGCATGTGAACACAAAGGCCAATCAGGTGTTTATGAATCTGCTAAACAGCACTCAAAGCGTCATGTTTTTTAAATTTCAGTACCGACTTTGTATTGCAGTCGGTACTTTTGACAACACTAGTCCCTAGTTAAACAATATGCAGTTAAAATTGTTGTGTAAATGCATTTATGCCACCTGAGCAGCATTACACAGTCTGTGTAAAGACACCTAATTGCCACTTAAGAAGCACTTCTGTACCACCTTTGCAGTGTAAATTTGGCATAAGGGACTTGTTGGCCTTGAGGGTGTGCAGGAGGCTTCTCTAAATTCTCTATTTTCTGCACATACTGCAGGTTGGGTGCACCAGATCACTGATTTAGCATACAAACATTTTTTTAAATATTTAAGCATTCAAGCAGTGTGAAAACTTTTAAAGATTTATGATAAAAAAAGTGTTCTTTTCAAGAATTTAATTCTTTTTTATCCATTTCGATACCAGAACAGTTTTGATCACCCTGGCATTTTTTTACCTTTATGCCACAAAAATAAATAATAATCATTTTCAGGACAGAAATTAAAAACACAATCATAGAAGAAGTTTATTCAAATCACTTTCTGTATGAAGTGCAAAATAGATTTTAATGTATTCTCAAATATATGAAAGCATATTTTATTGATGAATTAATTCATAATTTAATTAATGCAATGCAAGGTGCTTTGGATAAAAATGTCTACCAAATGCATAAATGTAAATTACCCACATGTCTGTCAATGTTTAATTCTTTGGGTTGGAGGTTTGTGTAATGCCGAAGCTTAAGTATGAGCAATAATGACAGTGATAGTCGCACTAATAAGCAATCAGCCAGAAAGGTTACAACAGGAGGAGATCATGTCCAATCAAATAAACAGGGGACGGAACTCAAAGCAATGCTGTTTAAGTTAGCATTTCTCCCTCTTAAACAACAAATTAATGAGAGAAATTGTGCATGCTACCATACCATGCTGCAGGGTCTGGTGCAGTATGTGTAGAAGACCTGCCAGCATGACACACACTCTCTCACACACACAGAGGCTCATTCCCTCAGGGTCTCCTCACACTCCTCTGCTTCTCTGTGCGAGACTGAAACAGCTTCTTGATGCTGTCGAGTAATATACCGTAAAGCTCCTATGAATATGTTTCATATAAATATGCTAATGAAACCACAGACTAACTAACCCAATCTCAGAATAACACGCTGCTTTCAGATCAACATCATAGCTTGACACATCTGCACTGCTTGACCAAAAGTAATCTGAAATTAATTCTTGATTCATTAGCAGTTCCCACTTTATATTAGGTGTCTTTAACTACTAAATGGGTCATTGACGAATAAGGTTTTTAAAAGTGTAAAAAAAAAAAAAAACATAATGGTGATATAATTCATTTTTGAAGTTTTATTAAGTGTTAACAATGAGATTGTGGTTTTTATAATCAATTAACAATGCTTTTTGTCATTTTTTTTACAAGATGGACAAAATTTGTCACTAAAAAAATTCAGTTTAACCAAAATTTCGGTTTTACCGAATGACACTTTTGGTAATACCGAATGACAATATTTTCAAACAATGCTAACAGGCTGATATCTAGATAGCTTGTTAGTTAACTTTGCTAGCTAGTTAGCAAAAGGACAATCAAACATTAAAATATTACAACATTTTCCATGTTTTATAGCGGTTGTACAGAATGACCTGATGTTTCAGGAAGTGTTTGAACAAGTGAAAACATGAACTTTTCAAATAGTTAAGAGAGACTTAGGCTGCGTCCGAAAACCTAGGTAGCTGTCTTGCTGCCTCGCTTCCTTATAAGAGAATGACTTGTACGGCAGCGTTTGTGCATGAAGGCACCTCACGAAACTGATTTCAGACAGACTTCTGAGGCAGCGTAACAGTTTAATGATCTACAGCAAAATAGCGCGAGCTTTGGTGAGAACTAAACAAATAATTAATTACTACAGTAGTAATTTCTCGATAGAAATGATATCAAAATTGAAACATGTTGGTCAAAATCGTACATTTATACACAAACTGGCCAGCAAACGCAACTTTCGGACGCCATCTTTATTTTTCTAGCTCAACTGTCACAGAATGGAAAGCACGGGATTGTGGGATATCAAAGGCAGCCAAGGATACATCTATGCTTCCTTCAAAAATCGATCTGAGGAAGGTATCTCAAGAAACAGGAAGTGAAGCTAACATTGGATTCAGATGTGCCTTGATGCCTTCCTACCTTGAAATGTGTCCTTAGAAGGCAGCATTTTCCAGTTTTCGGACGCAACCATATATAGTTACTTTGCTTCATGACCATGTGGTCCTTTGCAGGTATCTAAATGATGTCACATCCTGTCACATGATATTGACTGCACGACTTGATCCAAAATGGTCCCTTTATATTGGTTACTCCGAATGGTTACAACATTACAACAATGTGGGGCAGTCGTGGCCTAATTGTGGGGCAGTCGTGGCCTAATTGTGGGACAGTCGTGGCCTAATGGATAGAGAGTCGGACTTGTAACCCAAAGGTCATGGGTTCGAATCTCAGGTCCGGCAGGGATTGTCGGTGAGGGGAGTGAATGTCCAGCGCTCTCCCCACCCTCAATACCATGACTGAGGTGAGACCCTTGAGCAAGGCACCGTACCCCCAACTGCTCCCCGGGCGCCGCAGCAATGGCTGCCCACTGCTCCGGGTGTGTGTTCACGGTGTGTGTGTTCACTGCTGTGTGTGTGCACTTGGATGGGTTAAATGCAGAGCACAAATTCCGAGTATGGGTCACCATACTTGGCCACATGTCACTTCACTTCACATCAATTACATTTATTTTTCCAGACATTCTTTCTCATAACAAAGCATCAACGTCTACACATAATTGAAATACCATTTTGCACTATGTTGATATATGATGCTATAAAATCATGCCAGAATAAAAAATATATACATTTATTACATTTTAAGATTTTTTAAATCCCAAATGAAATGGCTGTATTGGCCTTTGGACGGTTAAGCCGAATGGCCTTTTGACACTTCAAAATCTTTAAAATACTTTTATATGTAGCAAAATATAATTAAAACCTTTTGGATTCAATAAAAGAGATCTAGTTGTACTACCTTACATAATTTGAATGTCATATCTTGTTTTTTTTTATTATTATTCAGGCCTTTGGACAAAAAAATGACCCGTCACGTCATTGACCCATATACTAACGACAAAAAATGAATTGTTAGGTACAATGTACTTCATTGTCTTCATGTTGTATTGCAAAACACTTTTGCTGCTATAGAGGTGGGATACGGGTAAGGTTAGCGACAGGTTTAGTGGTACGGGCAGGTCAAGGTGTAAAGGAAGGGTCAACTGCGTAATTATAGATGCAACTACATCAAGTAATTACATGCAGACATTTTTAAATATAAGTACAATACATGTATGTACACAATTAGTCATTGTAATAAAAATGATTACTTTGAATATTAGAAGTAAAAGACACTTGATATAACGTTGGTCCGAAGTTATTACTTCAGCACCTGCACAACATCATTAATGACAGTTTTAAACTTCTGAACCAATGTGGTTCAACTTCAAACAACGGTTTTGGAAAACAGTGACTAGCCTAGGTAATTCAAATGATTATTACTATGGGGGTTAACCTTTTGAGCGGTACGGTCCCACGAACGGGATTTAGAATGTTCAGTGACGTCGCATAACTGTCAGA
Organism: Anabarilius grahami; assembly: GCA_003731715.1. Taxonomy (NCBI): domain Eukaryota; kingdom Metazoa; phylum Chordata; class Actinopteri; order Cypriniformes; family Xenocyprididae; genus Anabarilius; species Anabarilius grahami. The sequence continues at coordinate 2,372,036 of RJVU01046259.1, read as the reverse complement.
TTCAAACTGTGCTTTCGCTCTTTGACTGGCGCTGAGCCAGAGACGGACGCACTCAGCGCTTGTTATATATCAACCACATGTTTTTTTTAAGGTTTCAGACATTTAAATACACATAAGCTCTCGTAAAACAATACATTTAGAGTTTGTAAAATACTCACTGATGTCAGACATCACTGGAAGCAGCAATAACAATCCATTCAAATATAATTTGCCGATGTTTATTCAAATCAGACACATAATGGGCCTAAGTAACTATAAAGTTTACTCTATTATTCTCCCAGTTCACTGGCCACTTACATGTATTTCGGGAGAAACTGATGAATTCACGTGCTGTAAATCCGACTGACAGGACTCTCTGAACTGCGGCGCAAAGATCTTGCGTTATAGATCGAGATAAAGATCATTTATAAAGGTTTTTATATGACAAAACACACAGATATTTGAGAATCGGAATATCAGATAGTTGATGACATGGTAAGCAGGTTTGTGAATATTTTAAATAAAGGAAAAACAAAATAAAAACGATACATCTGTCATACAATGTTATTGTGGCTGCGGTATCACGTGACAAGCATGACGCGTCGCCATGGAAACAATAAGCGCAAATGGTCTAAAATAATGGTCTCCATAATTTTTTTTTTTAAAAACTCACTCTGAGGGATCAGCTAGAACAGGGATTCCCAAACACATTCCTGGAGCCTCCTTTATATTAATGCATATTAAGCTAGGATAGGAGACAGTAATGTAACAAAAATATATGGTGTTCGTGTTTCTTTCAGCATCACCCTAATAAAAAATTACATTTACATTCTTTGAAGGGGTTGGGTGAACATTCCAACATTCCAAGCCAAACAAACTGGAACAATCCTATTCTCAAGGACTTGGTCTTAGACTTCACACCACAGATAATTTATGGATTGTCTGATACATACTGCACATATAAATTTAACTTCCAGTCTAACTGGCTGGCTCTATGATACTTCCAGGAGTCCGGGTGCACAGGTTTTTAATAAGTCCACGGGCAGCACAACTCAGAATGAAGAACTAGCTGCTGGATTTGCCAACATTTGTAAAGTTCACGTTTTGTTAGAGACAGCTAGTACATAAATGAGATTGTAATTAATACACACCATTGAATAACTGCCACATAATAATTAAATAATTTGAAAAACTGTTAAGGGAATGTAAAATCATTTCTAGGTTAGGAAGATGAATTGCAAAACAGAAATTAGTAAGATTGGAAAGACTCATTCTAGTGTCTGGAGAAAATGTGGACCCAAATCAAATAAAAACCATAATAATCTATGGTATTTAAATTAATGTTTAAATCACATGGACATAACCCAGTCATAACAAGGGTGAAATTAAAAAAAGACCTGTTGAGAACAGTATGTTTCAATTCATTCATGGATGTCAGTTATCTAAATGGACATCATTCTCACCCACTGACGCAGTACCACAGGAAAAAGAACAGAGAGATCAATATCATGCTTTTGAGAATATTTACCTCACATTTTATTTCAGAACAGGATATTAAAGCCCAACTTCACTTCCCCTACCAAATGCATGGAATGCCGAAACTGTTATGGGACACATTCCTCTATGTGTAATGCTGTTCCTCCAGAAATATACATGCTTTCATTCGCATCCTGTTTTTCCAAAAAGGGAAGGGATAAGGTTTGTGACTAAAATGTTCTGACTAAAATGTTCTGGGATATGTTCCATTCAAGAACAGTGCCTTGTGAAATGACTTCACGTGTCATCTTAAGGGAGATTACACAATGGATAAAGAGGAAACTACGCACCAGTTATTGCACACCACCAACTAAAATAAATTCTGTGAAAAGATGTTAGGCTGACCAGATTCAGCTCAATTCATCAGGTGTGCTTTCTACACTGCTGACTACCCACCAGTAGAGTTCACAGATAGCCTATAAATAGGACGGAAGTATAGCAATAAATATTTAATTACACAAGTGGCATTACGGCTAACCCGTTCGGATTCAGAAAAGCACACGGTAACACTTTACCCATTAGGTCCCATTAGTTGCATTAATGAGCAAATATTTGCTACAGCATTTATTAATCTTTGTTAATGTAAGTTAATATTAACAGATACAACTTTTGATGATAATGGTTGTTTCAATTATCATTAAATTAGATGCTTTATAAAGTTTCTTTTCATGGTACTTCATGATAACAACAATAACTTATGTTAACAAATGGAACCTTATTGTAAAGTGTTAGCACACTGCTTTATAAAGTAACTATGTATGTCACCACCCAATGCATACAGAATGCGCTCATTATAGTCTCATTTACGGAGACAAACACTGGTGGAAAGTTGGTTTGTGCATATTTGTGTGTGTGCATGTGTGTATTTTAGCTACTGTAGAGCAGATACACTTTTGTGTGTAAGAAAGTAATTTAGGCATGTAGCAAGTTAATGAGTGTGTGTTAGTGTGTGGGTGGAGTGAATAAAGTAAAGGACACAAAGTGCTGAACAGTCATGAAAGATAAACAGCAGAAATGAGGCAAATCAAAACACTGCTCGTCTAGGTGCACAACGTTTAACGGAGCAGTCTTAGCTGAACTGGTTTTATTATGTAGTAATGTGGACTTTATGATGCATTTTATGTGCTTAAAAGTACATTTTTATTTGAACTGTGTACATCTCCCTGGCTGTTCCATGTTCATGTGACATCATACATCTGCATCTTGGCAAAGTCTTGCAAGTTTCCAAGTTAGAAGTCAAGTTGGCATTCGCAGCACTCTTCCAAGTAAGAAGTTGGAAATTCTGACCTTTCAGATACATCTGTTTTCTTCCTACCAAACAAATGAATCTGTGTCTGTGAATGAATTTCCAAGTTTGTTACAAAAATTAAGCTTCCTTTCTTTTTTGCACTGAAAACAATCTCGGGCCCATGAGTACAGAATCAACACGCACACACATTTTAATTACCCTCCCTGCCTGGCTCCATAAGTAGACTTTTATCCACATAAGGCCGGAAAGCAATTACAGCTGGTGAAGAAAATGCAGCTATATAACAACATCCAGAGTCACAACCACACGTCCCATCTTTAAACTTGAATTTTAGACAACTAAGATTTTATGAGATTAATTTTATTAAATATATTCAAAAAAGTATTTAAAATGAATAAATACAGACACATATCTTTGTTTTGGCCTTTATATTGTAAATAAAAATATGCAAAGGCCAATTTACACTGCACCGACTAATGCTGACAGTCAGCAGATTACAGTACGTCACTTCTCAGACATTCCCCGACAAATGGCAATTCAACATTCAATCGGCGAAAAGAGAGCCGACAGATGCCAACAGGGGTAACAAACTGATCCGACCAAACCTGATGAATTATCTATTGCCATCAGTCATTGCGGTGTGGATTGGCCTTCATATAGAAAACCATTGAGATGTGGATTACACGTTTTCCATATAAGCATCACTGTTCATCCTGTCAGAGCATGTGCACTGGCCACAAGACCAGTGGTTTTCAATCCTTTGGACTTCAGTGGGGTTCACCGGGTGGAAGGTCCAAATGTCTTATCTAATGAAACGATCTGTCATTTTATAAAAAAAATAAAAATGTATATACTTATTAACCACAAATGCTCGTCTTGCACTAGCTCTCTTCTTCTTCTTCTTTTAGAATTCCAGAATTCTGGCAGTGTAGACGCTGCTAAGTGTATTACTGTCCTCCACAGGTCAAAGTTTGAATTAAATTCTTATACTATATGCTAGAACAAGTATGTAAGAATTAGTTCAAACTTTGACCTGTGGAGGGCAGTAATACACTTAGCAGCGTCTACACTGCCAGAATTCTACAAGAAGAAGATGAAGAAGAAGAAGGGTGCTTCTCAATATCCCTCCTCGTTTCCTCGCTCCTCCATCCTCCATCCTATGACTCGGAAAACGATCGAGCTCAGCCATCTTGAAGGACATCTCAATTCTCGAATTGCACCGCGAGGAGGCGAGGATCGAGGAGTGAGGAGGCTTCCTGAGGAGTTATGAGCGAGGATACACAGGTGCATCCTTTGCGGAAGTCTTTCTCATCGAGAAACGTGACGCACGCATAAATTCTCCTCCCCCTTTATATCTGTCGCAATAATTTAAATGTATGCTTTACTTTTACAGATTAAATAAACTTTTTATCTCATATATTTCAACTGGGCATCTTGCTTTATTAATATTTATTATATATTTTTTTTAAAGACCAAACTTTAACAACATATGGGTAGATCCCTTGAGTGCAACTGATGACGCTTTGAAGTGACTCTAAAGGGAGCGAGGATATCATTTCACTTGATTAAATTCCTCCGTCCTCTCGTCTTTTCCTTGCGTCCTTCCCTCGCATCCTGGAAGGGTGGAGCTAAGACGCGAGGAAAGGAAGGGAGGAAAGGAAACGAGGATGCACAAATAAGAATTGAGAAGCACCCGAAGAGAGCTAGCGCAAGACGAGCATTTGTGGTAAAAAGGTAATTTTTTTTTTTTTTTTTTTTTAGAAAATGACCAATAGTTTTGCTAGATAAGACCCTTATTCTTTGGCTGGGATCGTGTAGAGCCCTTTGAAACTGCATTTTGGACCTTCAACCCGGTGGTAAACTGTTGAAGTCCGCTATACGGACAAAAATCCTGGGATGTTTTCTTCAAAAACATTAATTTGTTTTCAACTGAAGAAAGAAAGAAAGACATGAACATCTTGGATGACATGGGGGTGAGTAAATTATCAGGAAATTTTTACTTGAAAGTGAACTAATCCTTTAAACGCTAGATGATTTGGTCTAGTAAATGTGCATGGCTATGTCATAAATGTTTTCGCCCCCACAGTCAAGGGACAAGAATTGGGGAAAAATAGTTTATATTAAAAATCTTTGACTTTCTAATGCAATACAGTGAATGAAAACAGTCTGTGTTCTCCCAGCGGTTTACATTATGGACTGTTTAGCATGTGATTAATTTACTTCAAACCAAAAAGAAAACAGTTCCACAATTCAGCACTCCAGTTAAGTCAAGTCACATCATGTTATTTATATAGCACTGTATACAACAGATTGCTTTAGGGTTAGTTCACACTTGTAGTTTGTAGTACATTGTTATATATTGCATTGCTTAGCCAATTGAGCTATGCAAAACCCGAAATATGACGCAGATAAAAGGGAACAATACATTAAAATGAAGGTGTCCTGTTGTCGATAGGGGTGCAACTTTAGTAAACGCTCTTATGGGTCGTATTTCAGGGAAGTGACAAACGACCTATATAACCTATATTGGTTGGAGAACATGTTGTTCTGAAAGGTTCTTTGGGGAACCAAAAATGGATCTTCTATGGCATTGCTGCAAAAACCCTCTTTGGGAACCTTTATTTTAAAGAGTATACTCTATTCTCATCAGTCTGAAAAACTAGATTCATCTTTCCATCTATTTCCCTCTGTTTTCCTAGACAGCTGAGAGCGTCACGTGGACCAGTGAGGAGAATTGTCTTACATAAGAGGAAATACAGTATGTCTTACATAATGTCAAAAGACTGTTGGCAAGTAAGACAGAATTTTTTCTCAGCCGTTTCAAACACATATGCATGTGTAAACAGTAAGTGTGGTACCGGTGAGAACAGCTGTACTCCTGGTCCAAAATTAACACTTGCCAAGAGCTGAATGAGATTAAATAAAACAGCAAGTACATGAAATGTTATTTTCCAGTTGGTGGATAAGATTTCCAGCAATTGGATCATAAGGCATTCTTAAAACCAGTGTTGGGGAATATACTTTGAAACTGCACTTTGCCAAGCTACAAGCTACTACTGAACACTTACAAGCTAACCTTTTAGCTACACTACAGCCATTTAAAGGGAGAACATGTTATATAAATGTACAACTATCAGATGATGATACATTTAGGAACACAGAGACATCAGGAAAAGTACACTAAATAAAACTAATAAAACAAACAAAAGAAAAAATGGTTACTTTATTTTGATGGTCCACTTTAGACATAATTATATAACTATAAGTAACTTTACAACTAAGGTGGTAGGGTTCGGGTTAGTTCAGGTTGGTCTATCAAAATAAAGCGTTACTGAAACAATATTAGTTAAATTGTTCTGTTAAAGGATTAGTTCAGTTTAAAAAAGTAAAATTACCCCATGATTTACTCACCCTCAAGCCATCCTAGGTGTATATGACTTTCTTCTTTCAGACGAATACAATCTGAGTTATATTAACACTGCTTTGTAATGGCAGTGCATGGAAACCACCTGTGTGAAGCTCAAAATAATGCATCCATCCATCATAAACGTACTCCACGCGGCTCCAGGGGGTTAATAAAGGCCTTCTGAAGCGATGCGTTTGTGTAAGAAAAATATCCATATATTAACACGTCAGACCGCTTTCCGTATTCAACTCACGAAAAAAGCATAACTGACGCGAAGGTGTAGGAAGTAGCGTGTTTTGAACTGTGAGAGGCGTTAGTTATTTTATTTTACTTTATAACTTGTTAAATATAGATATTTTTCTAACGATACATTTTTAACAAATGCATCGCTTCAGAAGGCCTTTATTAAAGGATTAGTCCACTTTTAAATAAACTTTTCCTGATAATTTACTTACCCCCATGTCATCGAAGATGTCCATGTCTTTCTTTCTTCAGTCGAAAAGAAATTAAAGTTTTTGATGAAAACATTCCAGGATTTTTCTCCTTATAGTGGACTTCAATGGGCACCAAACGGTTAAAGGTCAAAATTAGTTTCACTGCAGCTTCAAATTGTTCAAAACGATCCCAGATGAGAAATAAGGGTCTTATCTAGTGAAACCATCGCTCATTTTCTGAAAAATATAATTTTCAATTTAAGTTTTAACCAGAAATGCTCATCTTGAACTAGCTCTCTTCTTCTTCTCCTCTATTAGAATTCCAGCAGTGTAGACGCTGCTAAGCGTATTACTGCCCTCCACAGGTCAAAGTTTGAACTAATTTTTATATGCATTATGCTAGTTCAATAGTATATAACAATTAATTCAAACTTTGGCCTGTGGAGGGCAGTATTACGCTTAGCAGTGTCTACACTGCTGGAATTCTAATAGAGGAGAAGAAGAAGAGAGCTAGTTCAAGATGAGCATTTAATGTTAAAACTTATATAATTTTCCATTTTTTTTCAGAAAATGAGCGATGGTTTCACTAGATAAGACCCTGATTTCTTATCTGGGATCGTGTAGAACAATTTGAAGCTGCAGTGAAACTAATTCTGACCTTCAACCGTTTGGTGCCCATTGAAGTCCACTATAAGGAGAAAAATCCTGGAATGTTTTCATCAAAAACTTTAATTTCTTTTCGACTGAAGAAAGAAAGACATGGACATCTTGGATGACATGGGGGTGAGTAAATGATCAGGAAAAGTTTATTTAAAAGTGAACTAATCCTTTAACCCTCCAGAGCCGCGTGGAGTACGTTTATGATGGATGGATGCACTTTCTTGAGCTTCAAACAGGTGGTTTCCGTGCACTGCCACTATACAGCTTGGGAGCATCAGGGTGATTATTAATATAACTCTGATTGTGTTCGTCTGAAAGAAGAAAGTCATATACACCTAGGATGGCTTGAGGGTGAGAAAATCATGGGGTAATTTTCAGTTTAAAGTGAACTAATCCTTTAACCAAATTATTTTTTCAGTAACACTTTATTTCGATTGTCCACTTTAGACATTCTACTAACTATGAGTAACTCTCATTAGTAGACTGTAGTATTAGGTTAGCCTCAGCCTCAGATGTCACGCCCATGCATGGACCGTTGGCTGAACGTCTGATACATATGGCACACAAAATTGGAAACACTTTAGGAGTTTCAAGGTTGTCAAATGATTGGTTGAATTCTACAGGATTTCGAGGAGATGTGCGTGTCGCATTCTGTAACGGTCCACCTGGAAACAAAGCTATCGGAACAACAAACTCCCTCATGGAAGAAGCAAGCCGTCGTGTTTACAACTGTGACAATGAGCTCTTAGGATCAACTAACCTCGGGACTTTTAAAAGTATGAAGTATATAAAGTTCGTGGTATAGATTCCTTAAAATACGTCCAAGAGTTTTACACACCAGTCTGTTATTGTAGGGACATCGACGTTACATTTTCACACCCCTAAACATGATGTAGAACAAAACAATCTGTGATTGGTTGCTTTACATGTCAGTCAGATGGCCTCTGGGCCTTAGCCAATGGAAGCTGCTATGGAGTCCAAACCTTCTGCTTTCAGTCTGAAGGTCTGGCTATGTGAGACTAGGGTTAGGTGGTAGGGTTCAGGTTATACCATCGAAATGAAGCGTTAACGAAACCATTAGTTAAAGTGTTTTTTAAAACACAAAACACAAAATTTTTTCAGTAACACTTCCTTTTGATGGTCCACTTCATACATTCTACTAACTATAACTTTGCAAATACATGTCAACTAACTTTCATTAAGAGTATTAGTAGACTGTCTGCTTAAAGGATTAGTTCCCTTTCAAATAAAATTTTCCTGATAATTTACTCACCCCCATGTCATCCAAGATGTTCATGTCTTTCTTTCTTCAGTCGAAAAGAAATTAAGGTTTTTGATGAAAACATTCCAGGATTATTCTCCTTATAATGTACTTCAATGGACTCCAAACGGTTGAAGGTCAAAATTACAGTTTCAGTGCAGCTTCAAAGAGCTTTAAATGATACCAGACGAGGAATAAGGGTCTTATCTAGCAAAACGATCAGTCATTTTCTGAAAAAATTTAAATGTATATGCTTTATATAAACAAATGATCACCTTGCACGTGCTTCCGCCAAAACCGCACTTTCATATTCTTCAAAAAGCTTATGCTGTATGTCTACGCCTTCCCTATTCTACTTACGGAAAAAATGGAACTGGCGTTGCGTTTGTTCCGTAAGTAGAATAGGGAAGGTGTAGGACATACAGCGTAAGCTTTTTGAAGAATACGGAAAGCGGAAGTACGTGCAAGGCGATCCTTTGTGTTTATAAAGCATATACATTTACATTTTTTTTTTTAAATGACTGATCGTTTCTCTAGATCAGACCCTTATTACTCGTCTGGTATCGTTTAAAGCCCTTTGAAGCTGCACTGAAACTGTAATTTTGACCTTCAACCATTTGGAGTCCATTGAAGTCCATTATGAGAACAATCCTGGAATGCTTTCATCAAAAACCTTCATTTCTTTTCGACTGAAGAAAGAAAGACATGAACATCCTTTAATATCTGCTAACACTTTATTTTGATGCTCCACCAACAGACATTCTACTGACTATAAGTAACTTCGCAACTACATGTCAACTTATTGTAATAACCCTAACCCTAACCCTAACCTAACAGTCTACTAATACTCTAATGAGAGTTAGTTTACATGTAGTTACAAAGTTACTTGCAGTTAGTAGAAAGTCTAAAGTGGACCAGGAAAATAAAGTGTAACCTTGAGTAAAAATATAATTTCATGGCTGGTATGACTTTGAATGTTTTTGTGGGGCAAAAAAAAAATTGTACTCTGTTAGCACTAGTGAGTATAACAGAGTGCTGACCTCAGATCAGATTGCTTATGTCCTCTGCCCCGTACCATTACCCCATTGTTATGATTAAACTAACGCAGGTTCTGGAACAGCATGTGATTTCTCACATGGAACATGCATTCCTGAAGTGCAAATTCAGATCCTCACACACTCTGATATAATAGCTAGTGAGGGTTTCATGGGAGCTGCCGCTCTCATCTAGAGCATATTTTATTTGATGTAGAGTCGGCTGTTTCTGAAGGTAATTTTCTGGCATTAGAAGTCAAAGCCACTGGAGACATTGCTTAAGGCACATCAGAAGCAGCTTTTAAAATCCTTAACCTCTCTATTCTCTCTCTATCTTTTCCCTGCACTCTCATATAAGGATAATCCTCACACTGCCAGAATACACCCAGAGCTAACAGAGTATGGCAGACTCCTGAATGAGAAAGTCAGAGCTGGGAAAAGAGAGGAGGGGAGAGGGTGGTTTTGGTGTGGGAACACATTTCTTCATGCATTAAGTAAGTGGTTTGTGGGAAAAACAGAAAGAGGAAGGAATTTCTCTCACATCCTCCCTTTCTTCCTCTCAGATTCGGTTCTGCCCTTTTAATTGCTAAATACATACTTATATGAATAATTCGTCAAGCAAATAAACATTCTGTCATCGTATACTCAGCCTGATGTTGTTCCAAACTTCCTTCCATGGAACATATATTACAAGGATATATTTTGCAGAATGTTCATGCAGTCGTTTTCCAGACAATGAAATTGGATAGTGATTTATACTGTCAAGGGTCATAAGGTCTGTACCCAACCCACTTACCTGAACTCAATGCACATAAATCAATATTTTAAAGAGAAAAACCCGACCCGAGACAGACCCGTTGAAATTAAATCCGAGTGTGACCTGACAGCAATTATTTTTGAACCCAACTGGACACGAATGTAAAAGGCAACAAATCGACGACAAGTAGGAAACACCACAGCAGGTGTAGATTTATAAGTAAATTTAATTTAACATGCAAATTTACATTTATTCATTTAGCAGATGCTTTTTCCAAAGAGACTAACAAATGAGGAATACAACAAGCAATTCATCTTAAGGAGGCAATAATGCGAGAAGTCTTAGCAATACAAAGTTCCAAACTTTTTTATGTCAGCAGGATGCAGTTAAATGCGAGAGATGAGTTTTCAGCCATTTCTTGATTATTATCAGGGATTCGGCTGTCTGAATAGGGTTAGGATTATCATTCCACCAGCAAGGAACAGTGAACGCAAAATGTTCTGGAAAATGGTTTTATGCCTCCTTGTGAAGGCACCACGAGACTCTGCTCACTGAAATTAATTCTCTGATTCTTTGTAATGTTACTTTAGCTACAGTACGTTTTTAACCTGTTGCAGATAATGTAGCATATGTTTTGTATGAGAACATGTTTTCCGTGGATTTTCAAACATTGTTTTTTGTTAGAGGAAAAACACAAAAATATACAATTATGTTTTGTTAACCCAATTTAGTTGATTAGTATGGCATCAACCGCATTTAAATTAGTCTTCTGCAATTGGTATATGGCAACAGTTTTTTTTTTTTTTTAAGGAGCAATTCTAAGTAGATAAACAGCTCATTTAAAAGTAAGATTTTTTATATCATTTAATGTTTCTATATTCAAAATTTTATATTTAAAATAATCACAATGTATTCAGCTGTAATTGCAGTGTAAATGCATTCATGTCACCTCTAAGATG